>JZKD02S2429651.1:141874-173506 GCA_000966675.3 Picea glauca
TCTGTTGTATTTTGCCCATCAGTCATTGTTTATATTCAAGTATTTGTTGATTCATTAAATTGAGAGGATCTTTGTTTAGTGAACTTTCTACCTTATGTTTTCCTTCTTCATTCTTCCACTTATCAGCATATAATCTTGTTTTCTGTTTAGAATCTTTTGTGCCTTCGATGAGTAGGATGTTTGTGACTCCATTGCCCATTGGTGTAGCCTATTGATCTATAGTTTGCATTCCTCTCTCTTTTTTATGCATATTGTTGATCCACCTATTCAAAACCAAAGTTATCTTTTACATTCTGATGGATGTTGAGCTTACACTTTAGCAGTCAAAGTGTGACTTTCAGTGCTAATAGGTTGTAAAGTGGAAAAACCTAATCCAATTAGGGTTAGGGTTTTGTGTCCTTGTTGTAAGGGTTTTTACCCATTTTTGGTAGTATAAATATATGATGTATGAGGTAGATAAAGGAGTATCCTTGGAAGTCTTGAAGTACCTTTGAGAACTTTCCTGAGTTTTGAGCTAGTCTTTGTGGATTGTTTTGGTCAGGAGTTGTGGAGCTCATGTTGAGTATGTTTTTGAGTTGTATCTGAGGGTCAGGGCGCAATATTTGGAGCTTGGTACGAAACTGGTCAGCCTCACCGTCACCATTACTAAACTTACAATACAATGCCCACAATGCAATATTTTGAAGAAGATGAATAAAGAAGCATAGAATGCCAAATCTTTGTGGGCGTAGCTCGGGGAGGTGAACCATGGTAAAATACTGGTTCAATGTGTGGAATGTGCTATTTATGATTTTTAATGTCTTTATGATGAAATAATGGATAAATGATAATTTGTTAAGTTTAATTTGCAGTTTGCACTAGATTAGACATGTTATTTCCTACAGAATGAATGTTAAAGGTTAATGAATTGTAGATCTAAATGATGGTATGGTAGATATGATTAATATTAAGGTATAAATAGGTCTAACATCTCCATGGGCATTATCCCTTCCATGATTGTAGACATCTAGGCCATGTAATCACCCATAATCCATCTCGGGTGAGACTGCGTTGTGCACTATGTGCGTAATGTTTCCTTATGATCTCCAGAAGGAAACATTGTGCATAAAGTGTACAGCATGGTCTCACCCAAGATGGCTTATGGGTGATTGCATGACATAGATGTTTTCAATCATGTAAGGGATGATGCTCATGGGGATGTTAGACCTATTTATACCTCAATATTCATCATATCTACCATACCATCATTCAAATATACCATTCATTTAACCTTTAACATTCATTCTATAGGAAATAACATGTCTAATCTAGTGTGTGTTGCAATTTAACCTTAAAATATTCATTCAATTATCCATTAATTCATCATAAAAGAATGGACATGTGGACATGTGGAGAAAAACCATTGGAATACGAGCGATGATTTAGGAGTGAAGATTAAGAAGTTTGAAGGAGAAATTTTGGTTGTCCATCGATCGACTAAAAAATTAACCTTTCGAATCAGAACCTCTCAAGAGTTTCTTTCTCACACCTCTAAGAATGAGTGGGTAGTTGATTTGAGGTGCACTCATCACATGGCCAAAGATGATTCTCTATTATCTTTCCTAATTTTTAGTTTGACATCGTAGATCATGGTGATGTTCCTTTTTGAATTGGAAGAATTGTTGACATATATCACATATTGAATCTAACTGAAAATCTCTTTTCATTTTCCCAATTGACACATATTGGTAAGATTATTGAGTTTTGGCCATATTAGTTCTTTGTTAGGGATTTGAAGAATGATATGTTGATTGTAACCGAAATGTTTCTTGACTCAAATGATAGACTATATAAGTTATGTGACTCTCCTCAACCAAATCCTGGACCAGACGCCCTCATTGCACATATCTATGAGTGAAGAAGAACTTTGCATGAATGACTTAGACACCTAAATTTTTTAAGTCTGAAGTCAATATCCACACAGAATATGGTTTTTGGTCTTCCAAAATTTCTTCCACCTGATGGTGTTTGTACAGGATGTGTGTTTGGAAAGCATCACCAGACACCTTTCAACTCCGAAGAATCAAAATCATATCAACTATTTGATCCTTTCAAATGATAGATAATTATTAGAAGAAATGTGTTCTTTGATGAGAATTATTCAGGAATTAAGTTGTTGAATGCTTCCTCTGGTTTCTTACAAGATAGTTCCTTTGATATTGTTTCTAACATTGGTTAACCTATTCAATATTTTTAACATTTTGACTAGACCATTGAACTTGGTTCCTGTTTTGATCGTTCCATCGAAATTTGTTGTAAGATTCATTAAGTATCGTTGTCACAAATTCCTCACTGTTGTAACAATATATAGGGATTTTCTGAGTGTTGAATTCTGTCAAACACTTTGGTTGTAGGTGTCCTTACACTGTTAAAACTCCCAATTTTTTGTTGTGATGTTTTAATTGTTTGTTGAATTGTTATGGGTGGGTTATGTACGGTTTAATGTGCTAAAAAAGAACTCACTTTTTACATAGAAAGTATAAATCCCACAACACACAACTGATGTAATTGAGGAAACACCACAGAGATTTATTTAATATTATAGGACAACATAGTACAATTAAAATATCAGCAACAAGTGCAAAATAAGACAATAGAGAACCTCATATAAGTTATTGTAGGTTGCTTCTGTGAAATAAGAGAAAAATTGTGCCTGGACAAGACAATCTGAGTGCAACATCTTCTTGTTGATGGTACAGGTCTATAAACAAGCAAGTCAACCTAGCAAACAATAAATAGCAATCCTAATATAGAGAGATAGTCTTGTAGGTGTTGGCAGCTTGTATTCGGTCTCTTTACCATTGTAACTCTCCCCCAAACTGAGTTGAATGCAACCCCAATAATAAATGTTCTTCTCCTACACAATATTTTGTCTTCCAAAGAAGTGACTCACCCTACACATAAAAAAATTATGTTTTCGTCAAAAGAACTCAGCCACCCTGAAGGAACTCAACCACTCACTTCTAAATCATTGCTCTTATTCCAATAGTTTTTCTCCACCCTGAAGAAATCTCACCCAAACTAAGATACTTCACTACCAAAAAGAAATATTCATCCCCACTGAATCACAATGAAGAAATCTGGAGCGATCTCTTCCCCAAACTAGCTAGGGTCTATCGTTGCAACACCGCAAACCAGTAAACAAAGAAAGTTTTCCAAAAACCCTAGTCTCTCTTCTCAAGAGCTCTCACAAATATTTTTCTCAAATGAGCCAATGCAAGAATAAGGAGAGACTCCTCACTTTTCCCCTTTTATTCCTCATTTTTTCCTTTTTCCCACTCATTATTTTACTTTATTTCATAAATTCACTTAAGTGATTTTTTCCACTTTATAAAATTAAAATGAATTTTGAGTTTCCTAGGACCCATTTCCCCTTTTTGATAAATTAACTTTATAAAGTCATTCTAGGAATTTTATGTTCCCTAGGTCCCTTTTTCCACCTTATCCCATGGGAAAGGTTAGATTAGCGGAATTTCCACCATGGTGCCTTTACGTGGAAGGGGACATTACAGTCCTCTCTGCCCAAGATTGCTTGTCCTCAAGCAAACTCAATCCTGGATGTTGAAGCACCAGTTCTCCTTCCCAGGTTGCATCTTCTGTGGGAAAATCCTTCCATTTAACCAAATATTCTTTGATGGTGTGATTCCTCAACCTATGTTCCCTTACTTCTAAGATTTCTTCAGGAACCAGAACCAATTGTTGTTGGTGCAGGACAATTTTGGGAAAGAATCAAAGAAGCACTGAAAAATGGGGAGCACGCTAGAAATAGAGGAAAATAAGCTCTGGAAAAAGAGGAAAAGAAGCACCGAGGAAAGAAGTTACAAAGTGGACAAAATTTTGCAGAGCAGTTGGAAAGTGGACAAGCGTCGACTTGGAGAACAATTGGATCAAGGACCATCCGAGATTAAGTCAAGGAGAAAGTGGACAAACCTAATCCACTTAGGGTTATGGTTTTTGTAAGGGAATTGTAGCATATTTTTATAAGTAGAAGGTATTAGGACCATGAGGGGGTTGGTGTGTGTAATGTAAAGGTTGTAGTAGGTCCATTGGTTGGTTCAAATATTATTTGTTACATGGTTAGGTTTTTGGTTAGGATTTAGGAGAGTTGTGAGGATTATTGCGATCTGTGGAGATCGAATGTAATGGCAGAAGGAATGTACAATGCGCAGCACTAGATTTTGCAAGAATATGAATAAAGAACCCAAGCGACAAATTTTTGTGGATGTATCCCAAGAGGGGGTGAACCATGGTATATCTATGTCATGTGTATGAATGGTTGCATTGCTTACTATTATATTTGAGTTAACAAGCTTTATGATGAATATGTTAATTGATAAAGGTTATATTACTGTGCGCTAAGGAAAAACTCATGAAATTTGCAGAACAACACCAAGTAAATGAATGTCATGGCTAGTGTTTAGATATGAATATTATGTTACAGTAGATGAATACCCATTATTGGATACATGTTGATATAATGGTTAATGAAGTCTTATTGGAATATTAGTGTTATTGGTATAAACTAAGATCTAATGAGGGTTTGAGGGATAAAAGTGAGTAGATCCAATGCCTCTGAGAGAGAAACACATCAAATCCCATGGTTGCATACATCTGAGTTTTGCAGCCACCCATTGAAGCCATATCGATTGATACTGCGCAGTGCATTTTGTGTGTTGTGTTGCCTTCTGGTATCCAGAAGGGTCGATGGTCGAAGGGTTGTTGTTAATCCTATAGTTAGAACCTAGGTCAACCCATAAGTAACCAACAATGGTTATGTTGTCAGTTGGAACTCAGAATATTAGATCGGGAGGGATGTGTCAGGTAGTATAGCATGAGGGTTAAGAAAGGGAATGTTTGTAGGTTGGAATCCTGTGAAAGCGGAGATTGAAATATGGTTGACAGTTCAGGAACTAGAGTTTTCCCATCAATATAATAGAATCCCTAGGTTTAAGCCAAGACTGTACTTGGAGAAATACGTATTCATCGAAATACAAGAGAGTTTCTTTAGTGAGTTTCCCATGCTATTGCAGGAGTGGATAGCACGGTTGAAAGATACTCATCCGGAAAATAGAGTTATATCAGTGGAGTGGATGGAATAAAGTATCGCGTGGTTGAAGAGAGTGAATAAAAAATTCACGCGTGCAATAGATTTATGGCTAGACAACATTGTAGTGGGGTATATCACTGAGTTTGCAGTAGCTACATCAAAGTCTTACAGTGTAGTAGAGAAGGAATTTCTTAAGGGTCCAAGGGAAAGGTACATCAGGTCGTTATACACTTCGATCAAGATATTATTGCATGATAAAGGGGTATTAACTATGGAATTAGACAACTAAACTACCATGTGTGTATGGGGAATTAGGGGAAACACTGAGGAAGGTCTGAGACGGAGGGAGAAATGGATAGAGAAGAGCATAGTAAATAGAAATATCCCATTATGATGGATCAAGAGGAGATCCAGGAAATTATGCAAAAGGCAGGAACAACGCGTAGTGGAATACCCTACCAATATAAGCTTAATATGAAGAAAAAAGCAGTAGCTGAGAGAGAAGTCTTGGAGAGTGATGAGGAAGAGGTAGAGGATCTTCATGTTGTGGAGCACATTGAAGAAATATTTTTCACCACTTATGAAATAAATACTAGAGGAGAAGGATCTAATGAGGAAGAAGATAACCATGTCCAGATCCGAATCAGTGTAGAACCTACAACCCCATGTACGATTAACAAATCAACAAAGAAAGAGTTGTTTAGAGAAAAAGTGACCGACGGTCAGAAGAATATAGGAGATAAGAATAAAAGTGAGGGTACAAGTGGAAGTACCATAAACAGTGTAGGTAGTGGTAGAAGTGGAAGTACCAGTAGCAACACCAGTGGGAGTTCAAGTCCGAACAACAGTACACAGATAGTAGTACCGCGCACAGCAGGTACAACACATTCGACAATGGAAGGCGTAGATCCAACGATAATATTACCAGAGTTTCATGGGGATGGATCAGAAGACCCATAGAAGCATCTATTCGTGTGTGAGAGGATATGGGAAGAGAAAATATTCATTGACAAGGCAACAAGAGTAGTGCAGCTAGCAATAACGTTCAGAAATCGCGCGCTGGATTGGTATATGAATCTAGCAGTAAACAATCCAAAGGGTGCGTTAGGAACGGTAGAAGAGATAAAGAAGGAATTGATCATTGAGTTTTAGAGGCCGAAATTAGAGGATAGTTTTATGAATGAGATGATTTAGGTTAGACAAAAACCCGGAGAGTTCGTATGGGACATCGACTAGAAGTTCAAGACATTGAAAGGTAAATTGAAGTACCCCATTCTTACATGCAGCATAGACAATTGTTTTTAAATTATCTGTTACCATGTTTCAAATATCCATTGAGACAACAGAAATTCCAAACCCATGCAGAGGAATTGCAGGCAGCAATGCAGTTAGAGGAGAATCAGTATAAGCAGATAGATCCAGCTATAGAGGAGCTAAAGGAAGACTTGAATAACTTGACAGTGCAATTAAACTAGAATAAAAGTAGGGAGAAAAGAGAAGCAGTGTGGTGTACCCTTTGAATATCATGTAAATTTGTTGAACCTGCACATAATATATCTAGCTAGAAAATACCACACACATTTGCAGAGAGAAATTGAGAAAGAAGAAGCAAGAGAGAAAGAATGGAAGAATTCTCATTAACTGTATTCCACACTCAAAGAGTGAATAACTTACAATAGATATACTATATATAACTGAACCAATGCTCATTGGAGGTGAATCCAATGCGTCGTAGTGGTGGTTTAGAGTGATCTAGACACACACCATCAATTACGGGAGTGAATTGCCACCTAGTCTAGTCTCTCAGGAAGTTACGAGGGTGAATTTCCACCTAGCTGAGTTAACTAGTCTACCAGTCTTCATTTAACTGACTAAAATAGAGTGAAGTGAGGATGAGATTAGGGAATCATGGGTAATGCACTAGTCTGATGATGATACCAAGGACTATGTGCATTAGTTGGTGATTATCCCAATGTTGCGTGGTGACAAAATCAATGTAGCATCTAGACTCCACTCAACTTGTCAAACTGAAGTGAAAATTGAAAAGAATATTCTTCTAGAGGAATATTCTCCCTAAACTTTAGGAGACTGGATAAAGACTAATAAACAAGGAAAAACCTTAGGAAAAAGAAATCCTAGGTGTGTGTGAAGTAACTCCAACACCCCCCCTGAACATCACTATGGTGAAAATAAAGAATGGGTCCCAACAACGAGGCCATGTTAGGTACCCAAATACAAAATATACATTGAATAAACAAGGAAAGAGGGAAACCCCTCCCCCCCTCAAATTACAATGCAGAAAAAAAATGAGAAGGGACAAAAAGTAGTTGCTAAGCAACCTTGTCCTTCACTCCAAGAATAACTCGCAACTGTGCAATTTTGTGCTCGTTGAAGATTTTTTTGAATATGTAGATGTCTACACAAATATGATGAAGTAGATGCACCATTGATATGTCCACACATATCCACTTTCTCTTCTTGTAATGAAGAATATCCAAATAAAGTTTGGATGAAACTTTGAAAACCGTGCGGTCGTTTCCAGAAAAATGTTGAAATTTTGTTGATATTAAAATGATCATAACTTCACTTCCCAGACTCCATTTCAAACGATTTGTTTTTTTTAATTGGATATTTTCCCAAGAGGAATTCAAATATCCAATTTGTTTCTGCAAATTTTTCTCATAAAATATCATAATTGAGTCGGATGTGTGTGACTCCCTTTTTGCCTCTTGTGATGCATGCATTGTGCATGGAAACGTGTTTGCATGTGACCCCTGATATGCATGCCATATATCTTCCACACGAAATTCAGAAAACAAATCTGAAATGGAGTAGACATCATCTTCAATTAATGGAATACAAATTTGTGCAAATGCTTGTGTAGAAGGCTCTTCAAATTGAGATGATTGATCTTCCAATGGCTTTTATACTTGCTCTATCTTGTCAACATTTTGCATTAATTCTTCCTTATTCCAAAATAAAACCTCCAATATTCTCCATAATCCATTTGGAGTGGAATCTTGTGAGACATCATATACTTGGTGGAGAATTTATGGAGAAATAGACAAGCGGATAAATCCTATGGCCATATCTTGTCTATTGAGAAAGTCATTTTTCTCATTGGTGGAATCGGGCTCTACTTCCATTGCCATAGTTATTTTGTACAAGCCTCTACATAAGAGTAGAAGCAGAATTTTTGGCTTCCATTCCAAACAATTATGAGGCGTGAGAAGCATTTCTGGCGAATAATCCATCTTTTCTGCGTTCTTCAATCTTTGGTACCTGCAAAAATAATTTGTTTTTTCTTTTTCCTAAAAATCTGTTGGATCTAATACCATGTAAACATGTTGAACCTAAACAGAATAGATCTATATAGAAAATACCACACACATTTGTAGAGAGAAATTGAGAAAGAAGAAGCAAGAGAGAAAGAATGGAAGAATTCTCATTAACCGTATTCCACACTCAAAGAGTGAATAATTTACAATAGATATACTCTATATAACTCAACCAATGTGCACTGGAGGTGAAGAAAATGCACCATAGTGGTGGTATAGAGTGATCTGGACACACACCAGCAGTTACGAGAGTGAACTGCCACCTATTTTAGTCTCTCGGGCAGTTACAAGAGTGAACTGCCACCTAGTTGAGTTAACTAGTCTACCAGTCTTCAATTAACTGACTGGAATAGAGTGATGTGAGGAGGAGATCAAGGAATCATGGGTAATGCGCTAGCTTGTTGATGATACCAAGGAAAATGCACATTAGTTGGTGATGATCCCAATGTTTCATGGTGACAAAACCAATGCAGCATCTAGACTCCACTCAACTAGTCAAACTAAAGTGAAAACTGAAGAGAATATTCTCCTAGAGGAATATTCTCCCTAAACTTTAGGAGACTGGATAAAGTCTAATAAACAAGGAAAAACCTTAGGAAAAATAAATCCTAGGTGTGTGTGAAGTAAATCCAATAGATCAGAGGGACATCACAATAATGAGTGTCTGACATTTGTGCAGTACTTGCGAGTAGGGCTTCCAAACCGATTGCCTACAGGAGGGCCTTGGTGTGAAATATGAAAGACACATGGGCATGATCCTTATCACTGCCCTATGATGTAGAAGTACAAGACAGAATCGAAGAGCAATTTATATAACTTTTGTAATTCAGTGGGACATGAAGACAAAAATTGCAGAACTCTGGAGTTAATGAAGGAAAGAACCTCATAGGCATACATGATGCAGGCTAAGTTGATGACAAGACAAACTATGCCACATTTTGGAAATGCACAACAATTTCAAACAATACCACAGTTTCAGAAACCCCCACAGTATAATCAGGAAACACAGTATCATCAACAGAACATGGATCCATAGGGGAACAGAGGAGAATTTAGAGGAAAAGGAAGAGGAGGAATGGGAAGATTCATAGGGCCTATTATCTTCCATAATTGTCAATAGAAAGGACACTATGAGAGAGATTGTCCTCAACCAAAAAAAACATGTATGTATTGTCGTGTAGTAGATCATGTGACAAAAGAGTGCCCGAATTTAATGATGAAGATCCAGGAGAAGAGGAATCTAAATAACCAGAATGTTCAGTGGATTGTTGCAGAAATAAGGGATCCTGGGAGGAACATCAATATAGTGACTAGAGGAGGAGTGAAGACAGGAGCAGATGCACATGATCAGAAGAAGGAATCTTAGTGTTGGATTCAGAATAACACTCAGCCATAGCAGCAGTTTGATGCAAAGAAGTAGAAGGAAACTTTCAAAGAAGCAAAGAAGGAGTTCCTGAAGGAGAATGAATCCTCCACATCGAATATTGTGTCGAGGTATGATACTCCTATTTTTTATATGCCTCGATCTTTGGATCATACTTACAAAGGAGAGTAAATAGAGAAAGTAAGTAACTTAAAGAATTTCCTAGAATCTTTCTTTGAATTTCTTAATGACAAGAATGCCATGGATTTTTTTTAAAGTATGCTTGAGAAATATAATATAGAAGAAGGGATGGGAACAAAACCAACAAAGATTAATCAGTTCCATAAAAAGAAAAGAATTAGTAGAGAGTTCAGACTGAATGAAAATATAGGAGACTTTAACATGGAAAATGTTATCCTAGACTTGGGATCACATGTCAATATTTTACCAAAAAAGACTTGGGAAGCAATGGGAGAACCTACACTAGGGTATTCCAATATCCAATTGAAGCTAGCAAACCAGCAGAGAGTGATTCCCATAGGTAGATTGAAGAATACAATAGTGGATCTAGATGGTGTGCGCACCACAATAGATTTTCAAGTAATGGATATGGTGGATGAGTTTATACCATTTCCAGCACTACTCAGAATTGATTGGGCCTTTGATTAAATAATTTAAAGACTAGAAAGATGATATTTGAAGTTGGGAAATTTAGGTAGAATCAGCTTTATATCCTTCGGATTGTGAAAGATATGTAGAACCTGTGCCTAACTGTTATAACCTTAAATTGCTCTACATATGCATACCTAGCCTTTGGCCCTCTTACATGCATTTTTTGTCAAGCCATCACTTAGTTGATCTTCTAAAAAACCCATTTTTTGAAGATGTACATGCCCTGCACCACTATAGCCGACATACCTATGCATAATCCACCATTACACCCCGTGTATACTTGCAAAAGTTTCAAAAAATAAAAATTTGCAAGGAATTCGTTCAGATTACGGGCTATTGGGTAGCTTCCCAACTAATCCACCGCCTATAGCCCGTCACCCAACCGGATAACCACCCTTTTGTCATATAAAATGAGGTGTTGGGATCTCATTCCACATCTAGACATAAGAACAGTGAAACGTTGCCCGTTTCACATCCCCTCCTTGCCCAAGTTAATTTCGGCCCTTTTGTGAGAATTTCCTCAGCATTCCCCAATTATCCCTTCTTCCTCCATCGGAACCCATTCACTTCCCAAGAAGAGATCAGAAGGTTGAGAGGAGAATTCATACAAAGGTGCACTTGGAGCTTGGTGAAGAGGATCCCGGACCAGGTTCATGGAGTAGTAGTCGACTTTGGTTGTAAAGGTATAATCATTGAGTTATTAATAAAAGAAGTACTTTTCCTGTCCCAAATCATGGTGTATTGAATGATTTTAATGGTTATGTTTTGGCATTCTAACATCTAACCCTAATTTGTATATGAATAGCATGATTTTAGGTTTATGTTTTTCTATTTTTGAATGCATGCCAGCCTTGGGAGGAGGCTTGCAGTCAGCGAAGCTTTCAAGTGCGAGGTGATCATCACTAGACGTGGAGTAGAGGTATAGTTACCCGATCCCTCTCATATTTTCTTTTCTTGTATGAATTTGGTATGTTTGGGGTAGTTAGAGAAGTAGTTGACTTTAGATCGTTAATTGATCTGCCTACATTCTGAACCCTAGTGTAGTCATAGGGGGGTTTTCCCGCTAGCAGAACTAGTGACCATACTGGGGAAGCCTCTGGGGTTTTAGGGGATTTCAGGTGTCTGATTGTTTTTTTTGCCTTTCGAGTTTCTGTTGAGTCTTCTGAGTCTTTTAAGGGATTCTAGTCACCTTCAGGTGCCATACCAGTTCTCCCTGCCCTATAAGTTTGTTTGTTTTCTTTATTTTTTGAGGAAGTACATAGGTGTATGTGCCCTACTTTGGGTCATCCCACGTACATACGCGCCCTGTGAAGTAAACAACCCACGTACATACACAAGTTGTTGAAGCACCAGTAGCATACCTAGTTCAAAAAATTGTTTTTGAAAAAGAGACAGTCAACCTCTTTCCTGATTGAGGTTTATAATTCTCAGGGTTTCTTGACAGATTTCGGAGTCTTTGTTTTTACAGCCATAGTTTGGGTTAGAGTTCAGTTTACTTGTTCCTTAGTATTCTTCTGTTTCCAAGCATTTTAACTTATTTTTAGCTTGAATTTTTAAGAAAAATGAGTTGCATTCATCAGTTTCTTTTAGAATTTTGTGTTAGTTCTACTTTGATTGGAAGAAAATATTAAAAAAAAAAACTTAGTTTTTTAGGTCTCTTTCTGTCTTTGCATTGTTATTTGAAAAAGAAAAATAAACTAGCATAGTGTTGTGTTTTCTTCTCATCTTGAAAGCATTTCAAAAGAAAAATAAGAAAGATAATCCTTCTTTGCCAATGTTCTTATAAGTTTCAATTTTTTCAAAAGTCTTAACAACATCAGTTGCACTACCACACCTTTGTGTAAATCAAGCCTTAAAAAGAACGCTAAATCTAAAATTAACTAGAATTTTTATGTTTGTAGGGTCAACCAACTAGTTTAGGGTTAGGGCCTTGAATTAGGTTGGAGACGAAACTCTTCAAGGCCATTAAACAAACATTGGAGTCAGATTTAGGGAGTGTTAAAGTCCAGTATCGTAAAAGTTATCTGAGACCCCCCTCTAACACAGGGGCTAAACACGAGGTCACGTGAGGAAAGGAATCTGAGATAACCCCTCCAAATTTGAACTAAGCATAGTGGGGAACGCATATTGAGGATCTGTCATGGGAGTACTACCGACTGCATTTGCCTATAGAGATTTATGGACCTCGAATCTTTTCAAGATCCTATGTTTTCTTCCGGACCACTTTCTTTCGATACCCTCGATAGGTTTTGGACTTGTTGTCATGCTCATTGAAGTCCACCTGACTGTCGACTGTACCTGCCTGGTGACTGTTTGCAAACTGGCAACTTAGTTGCCCATTTTCTAAGTACTTACATGGGTGACTGTGGGGGTATACCGTGGTACCTAGGTCAGACGTCAGGTCACACTTTGCAGAGTATACCCAGAGGGTGATTCCACATTCGATTTTCACTTGTACCGGTTAGTTGCTCTAGTGTTGATTGGCGTAATTGTCCTTCCAACTAGATAGTCGTCTGCTTGATTTTCCTTTAGGAGATTTTAGTGTGTGTTATGTGCTCCCTAGTTTTCCATAGTGAGTTAGTCATTCATTACTTTGGGTCTCTAGCCTAAGGTGGTAGACCACCCACTCTGTCGGTCGTGATGACTTTTCGATCTTCCGCTTAGAAACGTGGAACCGCCTCTTTATATGTGTTGTTTTGATAACATTGGTTCATCGGAGTCAATGTGTGAGACTTTTACAAAATTGAACAATCCCACAAGGGGAGAACTTGTGCATAATATCTTCATGGAAAAATTTACTGAAGATACCAACCAAGGAACCCCTTCACAAGGGGATTCTTGTTCTTTTCCTTTCTTCGGAAACGTTGGTGTCCCTTTGATGGCCACTTTGTACATTCCTAGGTTGAATGTGGGACTACCGGTTTTGTTGGGTACCATTCCAAATGTCCTGAATGCTCTTGACACTTCTCAGTTAAGAACTTTATCTCATGGGCATCATGTTGGTGTTCCTTCGCCAACGAAATCGTATCCTCCTCCTTCTACTTCTTTGGTGAAAGTATAGATACTAGTAATTGGAAGTCTAAACGAAATACAAAGAGGAAGAATAGGAAGAATAAATCACCAACCTATGCGAGTCATGTTGGAGATAGGTCACCAACCTTTGCAAGTCATGTTGGAGATATTTCCTCAACCTCTGCAAGTCATGCTAGGAGAAATCACCTAGCCTCTGAAACTCATGTTGGGGGGGGGAATTCCAGGCACTGCTAGTCATAGCTAGTCATACTGGCAATAGGTTTGAAGCCTCTTTGAGTCATGTTATCGACCCATCACCAACCACTGCAATTCATGTTGGAGATGTGCAACCAGCTACTGCTAGTCATGTTCGGGGCATTGATTATGTTGAGAAACCTAAACGGATATGATGTAAGCCTAAGTTCCCTTGTAATCTTTACAAGGGAGATCACCTTACTGATTTGTGCCCTAGCATTCAATAGGTACAAATATTGTGGTCCCTGTCTGCAATCTCTTCTGATTCTGAGTCTTCTGAGGTTTCCTCACAGTATATTCAACCTTTGGTTGATGAAGTGGCCATCCCGATGCAATCTTCAATTGGTCCCACTCCTCTTTTGGGGGGTGAGGTGCCTGTAGACCATGTTGTTTCGCAGCCTTTTCATCCAGTGGTTGAGAAAGTGGTCATGCTGATGCAGTATTCGGTTGATCCCACTCTTCTCTTGGAGAGTTTTAAGTCTACCAAAGTGGTCACGCCAATGCAATCTTCAGTTGATCCCACTCTTCTCTTGGAGACTGTCGAGTCTACCAAAGTGGTCACGCTGATGCAATATTCAGTTGATCCCACTCTTCTCTTAGAGAGTGATGTGTCTACCGACTATGTTCTTATCATTTCCAGCTCAGTACTTTCAAAACAAGGAAGCATTCCACTCACTTCGAGCACACCCCCTCCAAACCCTAGGATGGTTTCCTTTTATTGGAACGATCTTGTTGAGACTCATCTTCCTTCTTCTGAACCTTTTCAAATAAGGGTTGAAGTTAATTCAACAAACATTTATCAATGTATTGTGGATGAAGGAGCCTCCACAAGTATTTTATCCTCCTTGTCTTGGCAAGCCTTGCAATCTCACGAGCTTGTGTCTGCTTTGCATGAGTTGTTGGCTTTTGACAAACGTCCTAGTGAACATTTGGGGATTCTTCCTCAGTGTCCTATCTCATTAGGTGGGAGGATTTTCCTTGTTGATGTTATAGTGGTGCAAGGCTCGTTAGATTTAAATATGCTTCTTGGGTGTGATTATGTATATGCTATGAACATTGTGGTGTCTACGCTCTTCCAGGTGATGCATTTCCCTCATAATGGAATCATTGCCACTATCGACCAGCTGGCATCTGATAATCACCATCCTAATTTGGCATTAAATCAGGTTGCCCCTTTATATGTTCCTAGTGTTCGTGTAGACTCTACCCCGACATGGGTTAATTATGTGGAATTTTATCCTCGATGATCAGTTTCTCCTAGGCAGGAACTTGTTCACTCATGTTTTCCTTCTCGAGACATGGTATCGACAATTGATCTGTTGGTTTATCTAATGGGGGCATGGGAGCCCTTGCTTCCCCCTCTTAGTAGAAGTGATCTCATTGGGATTACTTGAGAAAAGTGTCCCCCCTAGAGTCTTATTTAATCCCTTTTCAGACTCTCTAAAAATGAAAATATTGTCGAGCGATCTTGTTCCCCTTGACGCTCACCAAACTCAAATTTGACGACACATCTGTCCGATGGTATTTTACCCCTTTTTCAGTCCAGATGGTAAATTGTACGAACAAAGGTATACTCTAGGAACTTTGGTTCCCTAGAAGAGTATTCTCAGGTATAAGTTTAACCCTTTTTCGGGCCTGAGGGACTAAATTTATGAAAAACGAACATTCTCCTTGGTTTTGGTTTATCACCTTTTTCAGGCCTCAGAGATTACTTACAAAAAAGGAACCCCCATGGAGTCCATAGTTAAGCTCTTTTCAGACTTCCTAAAATTGAAAAGATTGTTGAGTGACCTTGCTCCTTCACACTCGTTAAATTGGTCTAGAAAAACATTTGTTGACATGAGTTTACCCCTTTTTCCAGCTTGTAGATTATAGAGGAAAAAGGTACGCCTTGGGAGATTTGTCTCACTGGGAGATTTCTCCTCAGTAACTTTTATACTTTTTCAAGCTAAGGAGACTAAATCCAGAAAAAGGCAGTGAGTGCATAGTTAATCTCTTTTCAGACTCCTTAAAATTGAAAATATTGACGAGTGATCTTGTCTTTGTCACACTTGTTAAAATGGTTTTGAATAGATGTATTTTCGGTGCCAATTTACCCCTTTTTTGAGATGACTAGACTATCTCCAAAAAAGGTACTCCTTGGAGTCTTCTTTTATGTTTTTTCAGACTCTATAAACGTGAAAAAACTAGCGAGCTTACCTTCTCTGGGCTCGTTAAAATTACATTGAAGGGGGTTTCATTGTGTCTTTCTAATCACATTTTCATCTTTGCGTATTTGGCCTAATTTCAGCTCCATGTTTATCTCAACTGAACCTTTGAAGCATGCCTTATACGCAATCCTTGTAGCACTTTTCCTCTGTGACCTGACACCTTGACCCATGGAGGAATTTTCCTCGAGTGTCCTTTTCCTGCACATGTTTCGTTTCTCTAAGCATTAGTGTGTTCCTTGCACCTAGAACTAGTATGCTTTCTTGCAACACTCATTTCCTCCTTTGTAACGTAGCATTATTTTATTATTTTTCAAATCTCTTTAAAAAAATTGAAAAAGAAAAAAAATCAAAAAACCCAAAAAGAGGGGACGCGAAATATATATTATTTTTTGGCAGCACAATGAGTCACCCTTGGACAAAGCACATCCTCTCGTTTTTTCGTCAATCATTGGGATCTAATATCACCTTAGGAATTTTTTCTCTCTACATAAAGTTGTGTCCTCCTCCATTTGGTTACTCTTCCAAACACATAGACAGTTTTTGTTGCCTCCCGCATCGTGAACTTATGTCAATGTCATGTTGCTTGTGTCTAATCATCTTTCGTGATTTTTTCCAAGGGAAGTTTTACCTAACCTGAGTCGTCCTTTCTACAGTTTGTCTCTTGAACTCATGACCCAACCATCCCAAAATTCCAATCATGTCCTTGTTCAAAATCAATGAAGTTCTATGCCTGATCATCGAGATCCTCTTGTCTTTTCCCGACGAGTCGTCGAAGACCTCTAGGTAGTGCAGTAATACACTCAAATTGTACTCCTACTCGAGTTTTGAAGATATTGAAGTTTCTACTCGAGCTCTAAAGGCCTCATCTCCAACCATCGGGCGGTATTGGCTTCTTGAAGATGGATACTATACTTGTATATATTTGATTTTGAGATGTAGATCTGTTGTGTATTGCTCACGGGTACACTTTATATAGTTATATGACATGGATCTGTAATGTTTTTTATTGGCAACCATGATTTATTTCAACCCGAGCATGGGTATGCCTGCCATGGAGAGACAATTATTATTTTTGTAGATGGCACCTCCCAAACTCTAGTCTCGAGCTCACTCATTTCATACATTGACGAAGATTTTGTAATGTATTTCAGACATCACATTCTCTCCTGACCTCACACATTAGGGGGCATATGTTATAACCCTAAATTTCTCTACATATGCATACCTGGCCTTCGTCCCTCTTACTTGCATTTTTTTCCAAGCCATCATTGAGTTGCTCTTCTGAAAAACCCATTTTTTGAAGATGTACGCGCCCTGCAACACTATAGCCCACATACGTATGCATGTTGCACCATTATATCCCGCGTATACTTGCAAAAAAAAAAAATCCAAGGAATTCATTGAGATTATGGGCTATTGGGTAGTTTCCCAACTAATCCACCGCCTATAGCCCATCACCCAACCAAATAACCATCCCTTTGTCATATAAAAGGAGGTGTCGGGGTCTCATTCCACATCTAGACATAAGAACAGTGAAACTCTTTATGTTTCACATCCCCTCCTTCCCAAGTTAATTGCAGCCCTTTGTGAGAATTGCCTCAGCATTCCCCAGTTAGCCCTTCTTCCTCCATCAGAACCCATTCACTTCCCAAGAAGAGATCAGAAGGTTGAGAGGAGAATCCATACAAAGGTGCACTTGGAGCTTGGTGAAGAGGATACTGGACCAGGTTCATGGAGCAGTAGTTGGCTTTGGTTGTAAAGGTATAATCATTGAGTTATTAATAAAAGAAGTACTTTTCCTGTCCCAAATCATGGTGTATTGAATGCTTTTAATGGTTATATTTTGACATTCTAACATCCAACCCTAATTTGTAAATGAATAGCATGCTTGTAGCTTTCTGTTTGTCTATTTTTGAATGCAGGCCATCCTTGCGAGGAGGCTTGCAATCAGTGAATCTTTCAAGCATGAGGGGATCATCACCGAACGCGGAGTAGAGGTATAGTTACCCGATCCCTCTCATATTTTATTTTCTTGTATGAATTTGGTATGTTTGCGGTAGTTAGAGAAGTAGTTCACTTTTAGACGGTTAATTGATCTACCTACATTCTGAACCCTAGTGTAGTCATAGGGGGGTTTTCCCACTAGCACTGACAGTGTTCTAGAGGAGGATGTGAAACAGTTGTATAGGACTACTGTGCGAGAGGAAGACTATGTGAATACAACTATAGATGGAGTACTCAGTTAGAGGAGTATTAATTATGACATGTCATATTCGGATACTAGAGTAGAAAACTGGCAACAAAGATTACATGAAGTCTCTACTAGGAGGTGCGCCAGAGTTACACGCACAGTAAGATGGATTGGGACAGAAGTAAGATAGTTTCCCACATTTATTGAAGAGTATAATTTAGAAAAATTCTCGACAGAGTTTGAATCGAAGGTTTTGGATAGTTAGATATTACTAGTGTTGGATATAGCATTAAGGGACACACCTACACGATGGTGGGGTGCACATAAGAAGGCAATTCAGGACTGGTATCAATGTAAGTGATTGATGCACATAATATTTGGTAGGAGTCAGCAGGATAGACCCTTACAAAAGTATGATGGAAGAGGGAACCCAATACATCGCATAAATTATTATGTCATTAATTGGAGATTGGTACCACCAGGAGAATGGATGCATTACTTTATTCATACATTAGAAGGGATACCTAGTAATTGGTACAATGAGAAGGAACTATGAAGAGAAATTGTAAGTTGGGGCACAGTGTCGTAGAACTTTATTAAGACTTTTTCATTTGAAAGTGAGAATCCATGGATGGATATAGCATTATAGAGGATCAAAGGGAAGATATTTGAAGAATATGGGGTATATAAAGTGACAGTAGACATAGATTACAAAAAAGAAACACTCGAACAACCAGTTTATTGTTTTCAAGTTGCAGAGGATGAAGAAGTAGAAGACAACCCAGGTGACATACAGATAGCAGAAGGGAAAGGAGAAAGAGGGTTGGAAGGACCTATGTTACAATCAGAAGATTTTATTGCACCCATGAATATTGAAAAGGTCAATATTGGTACTGAAGAGAAACCAAAGATAGCCAGCATTGGAGATTACTGGGACAGGGAGACAATGGAGAAGATAACTGAATTACTGCGCAAGTATAATTATTTATTCCCAACCACATTTTCAGAGATTAAAGGAGTAGCAGGAGAACTTGGAGAAATGAAGATACCCCTAAGACCATAGGCAATACCAATTAGACAGATACCATACATATTAAACCTCATATATAACCATAAGGTTAAGGCACAACTTGACAGAATGCTAGAATTAAGAATCATAGATCTTGTGCAAGAATCAAACTGGATTAGTCCAATGGTGGTATAAGAAAAGAAGACTGGAGGGATTAGGATATGTGTGGATCTGAGGAAATTAAATGATGCATTTATGCATGATCCTTTTCCTACTCCATTTACAGATGAGGTTTTAGAGAATGTGGGAGGACAGGAAGTGTACTCCTTCACAGATGGATTTTTAGGTTACCATCAGATCATAATTTCTCCAGAAGACATGTACAAAACTACATTTTCAACATAGTGGGGATCATATCAATACAAATTAATGCCATTTGGTTTAAAGAACGCACCAACAATATTTTACAAAGTAGTACTAGTTCCATTCAAGGATTTTATACATAAATTTTTAGAGGTTTATCTAGATGATTGGACAATATTCAGTTTATTGAAGGACCATGTAGAAATTATGAGGTTAATGTTAGAAAGATGTAGGAAATGTCATATTTCCTTAAACATTAAGAAATGTATATTTAGTACATTTTTTTGCATCCTACTTGGACACATTGTATGAAAATAGGTCTTGATAGTAGACCCTACAAAGATTGTTGTTATTGTCAATTTACCACCACGAAAGTCAATGCACCAGTTGAGAGAAGCATTGGGCCACACAGGGTACTACAGGAAATTCATAAAGGGATATTAAAATATTATTCCACCCATGGAGAATTTACTAAAGAAATACATCAGGTTTCAGTGGAATGATGAATGCCAAGAGATCTTGGATAGACTGAAAGAGAAGATGGTGACAGCACCAATTCTGAGCTTTCCAGATTGGACAAAATAATTTCATGTGCATGTGGATGCTTCATCCATTGCACTTGGAGAAATATTGGAACAACCAGGTGAAGGAGACATTGATCACCCAATATATTTTGCTAGTAGAAAGTTGTATGAGTCTGAGAAAAACTATAATACTATAGAAAGGGAAGGTTTGGCTATGGTATATGCCCTACAGAAGTTCATACATTATTTATTGGGTCAACATTTTAAGATGTTTACAGCTCATTCCGCTTTGAAGTACCTAGTTGAAAAGACAATGTTGGGGGGGAGGATGTGTAAATGGTTGTTATTGTTTCAGGAATATGATTTTGAAATAATAGTAAAACCAGGAAAGTTGAATGCAGGAGAAGATCATCTATCAAGAATTACTAATGGAGAGGAGCCAAAGAACTTCAAGGAAAATTTTCTTGATTCTAACTTATTTTCTGTTTAGATTGCTAATGATTATTTTTCTGACATTGTTGGATTTTTTAGCATGGAAATGGCTCCCAAGGAATTTACTGTAGTGTAAAAAAAAAGATTAGTAGTGTGCATTGTAGACTATCATCTAATTGTAGGTCATTTATAAAATTTAGGTGCACATGGAATTCTGAGAAGATGTGTGATGGAGCATGAACGCTCCATGGTTTTAGCAGAAGCACATGAAGGGATAGTTGGAGGGCACTATGCAGGAAATCCTACAAAACAGAAGGTGTTGTGCACAATATTATGGTGGCCTACAGTACATAAGGATGCAAAGGAATACTTCCATACCTGTGATGTCTGTCAGAGGGTGGGAAAACCATCCAGAAGGGATGAAATGCCACTTATTCCCCAAGTAAGTTTATAGGTATTTGATAAATGGGTTATGGATTTTATTGGACCCATTAACCCACCAACAAAGAGATCAGGAACTAGATACATCATCATTGCGACAAAATACTTAACCATATGGGTAGAAGAAACCCCAGTGAAGGATTGCAGCGTAGATTCTCTTTGAGAATGTGGTGACCAAATTTGGATGTCCTAGAATTTTTTTGAGTGATCAAGGAACTCATTTTATTAATAGTACAATAAAATTTATGACAGAAGAATTCAAGATACATCATAAAAAGAGAACACCTTACCATCTCCAGGAAAATGGTATAGTAGAAGATTTTAACAAGAGTCTAGAAAATGCATTGACAAAGATTTGCAATGTGAATAGGGGTGATTGGGTTTCGAAGGTATCAGCAATGTTATGGGCATACAAGACTATATGCAAGAAACTTACAAGACATACACCATTCAGAATGGTGTATGGGCGGGAAGCAATGGTTCCATTGGATTATTTGGTACCTGGTCTATGCATTGTAGCAACCACCAACATGATAGAAGAATGTGTTGTGCAGGAGAGACTCGATCAGCTGATGGAGCTAGAAGAAGACAGAATTCTAGCAGGTTTTCACCACAAAGTACAGAAAGTGAAGGAAAAATCTTGGCATGATAGGAACATAAAGAAAGATTTAGGGAAGGAGATCTAGTTCTCCTCTATGACAGCAGGTATCTACAA
The DNA here is from genome assembly GCA_000966675.3 of Picea glauca. Taxonomy (NCBI): domain Eukaryota; kingdom Viridiplantae; phylum Streptophyta; class Pinopsida; order Pinales; family Pinaceae; genus Picea; species Picea glauca. Next base: position 163,486 of record JZKD02S2429651.1, read on the forward strand.
CACCCTTCGAAGTTCAATATGCATTGGTTAGAGCCTTATCAGGTAGAGGCCATTACAAATGGAGGTGTTGTGCAACTGAAATATCTTGTAGGGAAGAATATCAGAGGACTAGTGAATGGCAGTGGATTGAAGCTATATCAAGACAATCGACCTAACAAACTGAGGTAAAAACAGAGAAAGAAGGTATGATTGTACATATTGTATATAGTATATGCTAGAAGAAAAAGATAAAAAACCATAAAAAGAAGAAATATAACAAAAAGATAAACCAGTGAAAGCTAGGGAAGGAATGACCGTTGAAGAAACAGTGTAAATCATAGTGCAGGGGAGCGCCAATTTTATCATAACCCATGGGATGGTGTTCATCGATGAGGAGGCAGCACAGAAGCCCCTGAAGGAAATTGAGACATTGGACTTGGAGTTTCCCAAGATCCCGATGAAGGCGCTCTATAAATTACAAATTAGTGTCGCACAGGAAATTCAGTCTAGGGCAAGGTCTGATGTGACGAGCTTACAAATAGCGTAGGAGGAAAATATGACACTGAAGGAAGCATCTAGCCAAGAAGGGATGGAAAATAAAATATCGCAAAATAAATTGGAAGAGATGGATAAGTAAATTATCATAGTATTTCAAAGCATCCCAAATAGCACAAAGTTAGAGGGAGTATATTCTGAAGAGAAGATAAGGAAAATAGCACAGGCCTTGGAGTAGTACAAGGACCAGATAAAGGAGATGAAGGAGTGCATAATACCCACTACTCCTCCAGAAGTAAGAGCACAGTGAGAGCAAGACACAATAGAATCTATGGAGAGTATAGCGCAGACCATACATAGGATGAAAAAGATGTTGGAAAAAAGTGGCCAGTTGTGGACACAAATCTCAGAAGATGGGAGCTTGCAAGACCTATAAGGAAGAGAAGATAAGGTACATGCAGTAATGGTAGGTTTAAAACAATGAAAAAAGATAATGTCACTGCCAGAAAATATTAAGACATATGCAGAAATGAAGAAACTACAGGCAGAGGAGAAAGTAGTGTTAGCTGAGAAGATCACAAGACAAGCTTAGTTGGACCCTCTACAGGACAAGGCTGAATAGTTGGTCATGGAGATTGATGCAACAAAATCAAGAGTGGAACAGATAGGCTTGAAGGGAGGAGATATATTGAAACCTCCCGTCACTGCGCAGATGGTAGAAGCCATGGCGGAGAAGAGAAACCAGGATCAAGAGAAATGCTAGCAAATAACATAGATGTATGAAGCACTGACATAAGTAGTAAAAGTTGCAGGAGTCCGTAAGTGACTCAAGACGAGTCACAATGTTAGTGTTGGGGGCCTGTTGGCATAGGCCAATTTTTGGAAATAATAAAAGCAGTGATGAAAAATGCGGAGCACACCAGAAATAGAGGAAAAGCAGCGCTTGAAAAAACAGGAAAAGCAGCACCAAGGAAAGTAGTTACAAAGTGGAAAAATTGTTGCGGAGCAGTTGAAAAGTGGACAAGCGCTGACTTGGAGAATGGATGGATCGAGGACCAGTCGAGATTAAGTCAAGGATAAAGTGGACAAACCTAATCCACTTAGGTTTAGGGGTTTTGTAAGGGTGTTGTCCCAGTGTTGTATAAGTAGAAGGTATTAGGACCATGAGGGGGTTGGTGTGTGTAATGTAGAGGTTGTAGTAGGTCCTTTGGTTATTTTGGCTATTATTCGTTACATGGTTAGGTTTTTGGTTAGGAGTTCAGATATTTTTGAGGACTATTGCGATCTGTGGAGATCAAATGTAATGGTGGAAGGATTATACATTGTGCGGCACTAGATTTTAAAAGAATATGAATAAAGAACACAAGCAACAAATCTTTGTGGATGTAGCCCGGGAGGGCGTGAACCATGGTATATTTGTGTCATGTGTATGAATGGTTGCATTGCTTACTATTATATTTGAGTTAACAAGATTTATGATGAATATGTTGATTAATAAAGGTTATATTACTGCGCACTAAGGAAAAACTCATGAAATCTGCAGAACAACACTAAGTAAATGAATGTCATAGCTAGTGTTTAGATCTGAATCTTATGTTACAGTAGATGAATATCCATCATTGAATACATGCTTCTATAATGGTTAATGAAGTCTTATTGGAGTATTAGTGTTATTGGTATAAACTAATATCTAGTGAGGGTTTGAGGGATAACAGCGAGTAGATCCAATGCCTCTGAGAGAGAAACAAGTCCCATTCCATGGTTGTAGACATATAAGTCCTATGGCCACCCATTGAATCCATCTTGGGTGAGACTACACAATGCACTTTGTGCATTTTGTTGCCTTCCGGTATCCAGAAGGGTCGATGGTCGAACGATTGTTCGGAATCCTGTAGTTAGAACCTAGGTCATCCAATAAGTAACCAACAATTGTCCTTCTTCATACAAGGGTGTAAACTCAGTGGAAGTGGTGATATGTTGCCCCACTTCCTTCTTGAGGCATGAAACACGGAACATGTTATGTATCTTACTACCCTCTGGTAGCTCTATCTCATATGCCACCTCCCAAATTCTCCTCAAGATGCGATAAGGACCATAAAATCTAGGTTTTAGTTTTTCTGTCCCTTTCATTTTGAGTGAGGATTGTCTATAGGGCTGTAATCGTAAATATACCAGATCCCCCAACTCAAGGATGTTCTCTACCCGATGCATGTTGGCATACATCTTATGTCGATTCTGAGCCGACTACAAATTGTCTCTGAGAACCCATAGGATGTTCTGGATTTCTTGTATCCAATATGTTTTGGTAGGCACCTTGTTGTCACCAAATATTTGATCCACAAATTTCAAAGCGTCATAACCATACAAGGCTCGAAAGGGTTTCATCCCGATCGACAAATGGAATGTGGTATTTTAGCATTGTTCCCCCACGTGGAACCATTTTATCTGTTCTTTTTGTTTCCCTGACACATAATTCCTCAGATAGCCCTCTAACCATTTGTTCACAATTTTGGTCTTTCCATCAATCTGAGGATGATAATTAGTGCTCGGTGTTAGCTCTTTTCTGACCAGTGTTAGAATCCTCCCATGAATCAAGGATCCATGTCACTGACAATATTTTGTGGCAATCCATGCAATCAGAATACTTCTCTGAAGAAAATCTCGGCCGCCTGTGTTGTTGAATAATTGGAGGGTATGGTGAATAAGTGTGCAAACTTTGTGATCCTTTCAACCACCACATAAATGTGATCATTTCCCTATACCTAGGGCAACCTAGTTATGAAATCCATAGAGATGATTTTCCATTTTTGTTCGATAATGGGAAGTGGTTGTAGTAGTCTAGCAAGATGAGTGTGTTCTACCTTATTCTGTTGGCAAACGTTGCATTCCCTTACAAATCTCAACACATTGGTTTTAATGCCTTTCCATGCAAATCTTTCCCTAATATTCTTATAGGTTTTCAAGCACTCAGGGTGTCCTACCAATGGGGAACTGTGTGCTACCTGCATAATTTTCTCCTTAAGTTGGGACTCTGGCACGAGGTAGATCCTATCCTTATAATAAATGATATCGTCAACAACTATGTAGCGATCATCATGTGTCCATCCATCGAGGATCTCACAAGCAAACTGTTTCTTGGAATACTCTACCAAAAATAGAGCTTTCCAATCCGCTGAAACCTCTATGAGTGAGAGAGTGGGTTGTATTCTAGAAAGATCATCAACCACCACATTGTTCTTTTCCTTCACATACTCTATCTCAAAATAATAAGCTTGAATCTTATTGATCCACTTATGTTTCTACTCACTCAATTATTTCTACTCCATGAGGAATCTTAGGCTATTGTGATCTATATTTACCTTGAACCGATTCCCCGCCAAGTATTTCATGAACTTTGACAATGCATGCATGATGGACAACATCTCCTTTTCGTATATCGAATAATTTCACTCATACTCCCTGAGTTTTTGTCTTTCAAAAGAAATGGGGTGGTTATTATACATCAAGACGACCCTTATCCCTAACCCTCGCATCACACTCCAAGACAAAGGGCTAAGTAAAATCAGGGAGTGCTAGAACAGGGCATGAGCTCATCGCCTACTTCATTTTCTCGAATGTCTCTTGGGCCTCCTCTATCTAAACAAAATAACCCTTTTTGGTGAGATCGGTGAATGGTGCTATCAATTGTGAGAATCTTTTAACAAATTTATTGTAGTAAGTGCAGAGACCAAGGAAACTATTTAGTTTTTTCACATTCCTAGGATTTAGCCACTCAATGGTTTCCCTGATATTTTCTTGGTGCACATGTACTCCATTCACCCCAATCACGTGCCCCAAGTAGATCATCTATGTCATACCAAACTCACACTTGGATTCCTTTGCATACAACTGTTGACTCTCTATAATACCAAGCACTTCATCAATATGTCGCATATGGTCTTCCCATGTTGTGTTGTATATGAGGATGTCGTCAAATAAGATCAATAAGAACTTCCTCAGCTTCTTATTGAAAACATGATTCATGCACGAATGGAAAGTTGTAGGGGAGTTAGTTAGCCCGAATGGCATGAACAAAAACTCATAATGCCCATAGTGGAATCGAAAGGTTATCCTAGGTGTGTCCTTCTCTCGTACCTTAATATGATGGTACCCTGATTGAAGATCAATCTTTGAGAAACATTTATCTCCCCTGAGCTCATCCATTAATTCATCAATCCTGGGTATGGGGTAATAATTCTTGATCATTTTCTTGTTTAGAGACATGTAGTCAATACACATCCACAAAGTATTTTCCTTCTTCTTGACTAAGACAATGGAATAGGAAAATGGGTTGGAACTAGGGTGGATGTGGCCCATTTTCAACAATTCTTTGATGGTTTTTTCAATCTCATCCTTGTAAACGTTAGGGTGTCGATAGGGGTTTTTGATAACTACTTGGACCCCCTCTTCTAACTCTATGATATGCTCAAAACCTCTATCAGGTGGAATGTCAGGAGGAATGTCACTAAATACCTTATGATGTTTGCGGAGTAATACCTGTAAGTCCTCTAGAAGCTGATGCAGACGGTTTGGTGGCTTTTTGTTAGAAATAAAACACTCTACATCCCACTCTATATCACCATGCCTCATGATTGCCTCCATGTTGTATGATGACATAATCTTCAGTGGGTACTGGTGCATGGCTCGTAGGACCACCTTCTTTCCATCTGGGCCTGTGAACTCCATCTCCATGGTCCTATGATCAGTAGTGTATCTCCCAATAGAGTTAATCCTTTGAACTCCCAACACTACATTGGTGTCTGGTACATCCACCACAAAGAAATCATTTGTCATTGAGTATTTTTCCATGGTTATTGCAAGCTTGGGAATCCACTTGGTGTAACTCATCTAGTGGCCTTCTCGTATGACTATTGTGAACCCATCAAGTTCCTCTTTTGGAATTCCCCTCCTCTCGACCATGTTAGCGTTAATAAATTTATGGGATGCTCCCCCATCAATCAAGACTATCACCTTGTGCCCCTGTAGGACACCTCTGACCCTGAAGGTATGATACCTCGTAAATCCTGACATCGAGGCCATGATTGGGCCCTTAGCCCTAGCTTGTGAAGACTCCTCTCTTGATTTTGGATGTCCCTAGTCCTATTCCTACTCCACCTCCTCATCCTCATCATTATCATTGTCAAAGTATACCTCAATGTAGTGGTCCTTGCCCATTTTTTCCTTTCCAACGCATCTGTGTCTTGGTACCCATGGTTCCTGACAGCTAAAAAACCTTTTTTTCCTCAATTCTCTCCTAGTCTCTTCATCCATTTTGTGATTCCTAACCTAATCTATCTGAGGTGGTTTGGTCTCCTTAGTCTTTGGGGTAAAAATGGGTTTGGGTGGAAATCGACTTTTAGGTACTGCATCCTACATGTCACGATCTCTACTAACTTCATCCTATAAAGAGGTAGGCTTGTAAGCCTTGACCCATCCTCATAGAGGCTCCAATAGCCCATCAACAAACAACATCACCAAATGGGTCTCTGAAATGTATGTCAATGTCACAACAACCCTCTGAAAATCAAATATAGAATCCTTTGGCCTACCTTTCTTCTTGAGTTGAGCCAACTCTCTGAAGTGAATCTTTGGATCCTTCCTGTCAAATCTCTTGACGAGCCTCTGTGCGAATTTCAGGTAGGAGGTAAACTCAACATGTCCCAAGGTGACTAACCCATGGTACCACCACTCATGGGCCTAACCATTTAGGTGCAAGGTGGCCAACTTAATGGCATCGGTCTTTGTCATCTGGTGCAACTGGAAGTGAGTGTCGAGCTTCTGCACCCATGATATTGTGGAGCATTTAGAGCCCCTGTCAAAGTTGGGAATGGTGACCTTCCCAAGGGTACGCTGCAACTCAAAATTTTATGTCATGGCCGTCATGTGCCCTCTCAATCAGTTTCTGCTCTTCATATTGCAGAACTCTCCAAAATACATGGTTGAGTGGAAATCATCTCCCAACATGGATATGCCCTATAGGGCTTATCCTGATCAACCTACATCAATGGACCTACGACATCATTCCCCAAAAATTGAGGCATAGTGGGTCAGGGGTATTTGGTGTACAAGTGGTGGTGGCTCAGCATGGTAATGTGTGAATGGATACCTTCTCCATTGTTTGAGCCCTCATCACCATTCTAATTCTGCTTTGTCGGGCCCTCCAAGGAATTCTTATCTAGTTGCCCCATAAGGTCCATCATGACCTTTTGACCATTGTCCAAATCATTCAAAATATTGAACAAATTGTTGATCCTGGCATAATCTTCTTCCCCCGTAGTTTGTTTTCCATTAAGTATGATAGATGGTGTTTCTTCTCTTGTTTCTTCTTCTCTAACCACTTCGCCTTCTTCCCACATGGGGGGATCTAGTGATCTTCCCCTATGTCTTATGTAGGTAATGTTATGCTCGTCTTCTAGTCTCATAAATCTTATTATAAGTTCCCCTCAAAGCCCACAGTTGCAGAGAAATATGCTCTGATACCACTGTAATATTCCTTAAGTACTGTTTTCATAAATTCCTCACCATTGTAACAATATATAGGGATTTTTTGAGTGTTGACTTTCGTCAAACACTTTGGTTGTATGTGTCCTTACACTGTTAAAACTCCCAATTTGTTGATGTGATGTTTTACTTGTTTTCTGAATTTTTATGGGTGGGTTATGTACGGTTTAATGTGCTAAAAAATAACTCCCTTTTTACATAGAAAAGGTATGCAACAACAAGTATAAATCCCACAACACACAACTAATGTAATTGAGGAAACACCACGGAGATTTATTTAATATTCTAGGACAGTGGAGTACAATTAAAATATCAGCAACAAGCATAGAATAAGACAATAGAGAACCTGATATAAGTTGTTGTAGGTTTCTTCTATGAAATAAGAGCAATATTATGCTTGGACAAGACAATCTGAGTGCAGCATCTTCTTGTTGATGGTACAGGTCTATAAATAAGAAATTATACCCATCAAACAATAAATAGAAATCCTAATACAGAGAGACAGTCCTATAGGTGTTGGCAGCTTGTATTCGGTCTCTTTACCATTGTAACTCGCCCCCAAACTGAGTTGAATGCAACCCCAATAATAAATGTTCTTCTCCTAAGGTATTCGACCCAGATAGAGAGAACAATTTTCAAATTGTCTGCACCTCAGTCAACCAAGACACCATGGAGAAATCGACCCACAATAAAAGAATTTCCAACCAGAAGTAATGGGATTCGTCCCTCCCAATAAAATCGCCCTTTTATCTTCAGAAAATGTGCCCATCTTACTGGGAATAACTTAGAATGTAACCCCATGATTTATGATGAACAAACCTAGCCTCATGTAGCCACTAGCTCGACCCATTGGTGTAATACTCTGCTCAGCAAAGGGAAAGGACGCCCATAAGCCCAAAACTCAGTCTCCTTAAGAAATTTGACCCCTCATACACAATATTTGGTCTTCCAGAGAAGTGACTCACCCTACACATAAAAAAAAATTGCTTCCTTCAAAGGAACTCGACCACTCTGAAGAAATCTCACCCAAACTAAGATACTTCACTGCCAAAAAGAAATATCCATCCCCATTAAAGCACCATGAAGAAATCTGGAGCGGTCTCTTCCCCAAACTATTTAGGGTGTATCGTTGCAACACTGAAACTAGTAAACAAAGAAGGGTTTCCAAAAACCCTAGTCTCTCTTCTCAATAGCTCTCACAAATATTTTTCTCAAATGAGCCAATGCAAGAATGAGGAAAGATTACTCACTTTTCCCCTTTTATTCCTCATTTGTCTTTTTCCCGCTCATTATTCTACTTTATTTCATAAAGTCACCTAAGTGAGTTTTTCCACTTTATAAAATTAAAATGACTTTTGATTTTCCTAGGACCCATGTCCCCCTTTTTGATAAATTAACTTTATAAAGTCATCCTAGGCATTTTATGTCCCCTAGGTCCCTTTTTCCACCTTAGCTCACAGGAACGGTTAGGCTAGAGGAATTTCCACCATGGTGCCTTTATGTGGAAGGGGACATTACATTTGTTCCTAAGTCAATCAGACAATCGATATATGTTTCAACTAGTCCTCTATCTCCTTCAACTGAAACTATTTCTTCCTCTAATCGACAGACTTCTATAGTGGATATTAGTTCACCATTATCCTACCTACCTAGATGGTCTGCTAAAATGATTGAAGCAGTTGGAACTGATGTTGTTGATGTTGTTGATGTCTCTTCAAGCTGACATTGATCCAGGGGATCAAATTTTTCTCAAAATTCAAAGTGCTCGGAATCGCTTCAAATCAAACAGGAGCGTAGGTCTCATCGTCACGAACCCAATGCAACTCGTTTGGGTTCAAACAGACATCGGATGAGAGAGATATATCATTCTGTTCAAAATGACCAATAGGCAAAAAAAATTGTGCTGACTGTACAGTCCGTACGGATGTTGACGTGGCAGACCGTACAACGCGTGGCAGACAACCGTGTGGAGAGTTGGCAATTGGTGTGGTAGATATTGGTTGGCAGATGTGGATGAATAGTCTACTAACACGTGGCATATTTTGTCCAATGGTTTGGTACCACATGGCCCAATCGTGGGCTTCCACGTGGCACCCTGTTATTGGTTGGTTGTATAAAATTTATTTGGAGTCCACCAGACTCGACCCCGTGACCTCCACCCCCATGCAAAGTCTTTGCAAAGTCCACCAACCAATGCGCCATAACATGTTGCTTATTATATATATGGTGTGAATTATATTTGAGTTTGAATGTTTTAAAATTGGCACGGGGGTCGGGCTGGGGTTTAGCCCCAGCCCACAGTTATATTGTTTATGTCATATGACCACCAGTTTAAAACCTTTGTGCGCGCACATTTCAAACTTTAAGCCCCGGTCGTATACATTGCAATGTAACCATGGGTGCAAGCAATGTTTTAACCATATCCCTTTTTGTATGATCCCGGTCACATGTGTTTGTGCATAGAACCACCGGCGCGCGCCGAATGTTGTCATTTGATTGGAGTTGGCCCCTTTTATATGCATGTGAGGTCATGTGGTGGCCATGTGCCCATGGACCTTGGCGGTTAAGGGCTAGCGTGTAACCGTCCTACAATTTGTACCAGTTATGCGGTTGCATCCGGTGCTGGGTTTTTCCACATTTATGCGTGTGGGGGCTAGGTTGAGGAGGCAAGGGTGCATTTTGGTGATCCATAGACAGCAAGTTTGAAGGGGAACTTCCAGGAAGCCTATCTTCTTCAATTTTTGGCCAAACGAGGTGCCGAAAAAGCCCAGCTAGGGGTTTTTGGACGTTCTGAAGCCATTGGAGCCATCTATTTGGCATTTTGAGCATTGTAAAGCACATATTTGAGAACTTTGATAAAATAATACAAAAGATCCATTGGAAGCTGGACTGGGAGATGTAGCCCAAGAGAGGGGTGAACTCCTTTATCATTTGTTGTGTTATGTGTTTTATGTTCACTGTTTATTGTTGTTGTTTATATGCATATTGAATGAGTAATTTCTATAAA
>JZKD02S2429651.1:177159-221434 GCA_000966675.3 Picea glauca
GATTGATGATCAAGGAGAGCATGTTCAGATTCCTTCTATAGATGATTTTTCCCCAGAATATCTTACAGAACTGCATGAAGACACAATCCTTGATAGGAGAATGAGAACTTCAAAACAAGGAAATGTGGAGTATCTTCGAGTTGGTCTTAAAGGCACAAATCCAAGCAAAGCCAAGTGGATTGAGGTTGGAAAGGTGAGGGATCTATACACTCATCTTCAGATAGACTAAAAATAGTCTTTTGGAGGTCCAAAAGCTTTCCAATGGGGAGGTGTGATCCAGGGGATCAAATTTTGCTCAAAATTCAAAGAGCTCAGAATCGCTTCAAATTGAACAGGAGTGTAGGTCTCGTCGTCATGAACCCAATGCAACTCGTTTGGGTTCAAACGGATGTTGGATGAGAGAGATATAACGTTCTGTTCAAAACGACCAACAGGCAAAAAAAATTGTGCTGACTGTACAGTCCGTACGAATGCTGATGTGGCAGACCATACAACACGTGGCAAACAACCATGTGGACAGTTGGCAGTTGACGTGGCAAATATTGGTTGGCAAATGTGGATGAATAGTCTGCTAACACATGGCATATTTTGTCCAATGGTTTGGTGCCACGTGGCCCAGTCGTGGGCTGCCACGTGGCACCCTGTTATTGGTTGGTTGTATAAAATTTATTTGGAGTCCACTGGACTCGACCCCGTGACCTCCACCCCCATGCAAAGACTTTTCAAAGTCCACCAACCAACGCGCCATAACATTTTTCTTATTATATATATGGTGTGAATTATATTTGAGTTTGAATGTTTTAAAATTGGTGCGGGGGTCGGGCTGGGGTTTAGCCCCAACCCGCGGTTATATTGTTTATGTCATATGGCCACCGGTTTAAAACCTTTGCGCGAGCACATTTCAAACTTTAAGCCCCGGTCGTATACATTGCAATGTAACCATGGGCGTGTGCCATGTTTTAACCATAGCCCTTTTTGTATGAGCCCAGTCACATGTGTTTGTGCATAGAACCACCGGCACGCGTCGACCGTTGTCATTTGATTGGACTTGGCCCCTTTTATATGCGCGTGAGGTCATGTGGTGGCCATGTGCCCATGGACCTTGGCGGTTAAGGGCTAGCGCGTAACCATCCTACAGTTTGTACTGGTTGTGCGGTTGCACCCGGTGCTAGGTTTTTCCACATTTATGCGCGTGGGGGCTAGGTTGAGGAGGCAAGGGTGCATTTTGGCAATCCAGAGACAACAAGTTTGAAGGGGAACTTCCGGGAATCCTATCTTCTTCAATTTTTGGCCAAACGAGGTGCGGAAAAAGCCCAGCTAGGGATTTTTGGACATTCTGAAGCCATTGGAGACATCTATTTGGCATTTTGAGCATTGTAAAGCACATATTTGAGCACTTTGAGAAAATAATACAAAATATCCATTGGAAGCTGGACCAGGAGATGTAGCCCAAGAGAGGGGTGAACTCCTTTATCATTTGTTGTGTTATGTGTTTTTTGTTCACTGTTTATTGTTGTTGTTTATATGCATCTTGAATGAGTAATTTCTATAAAAGTTGTGTTGCAAAATTGATCCATTTGCATTTTGACACATGAATTAAATCTTGCAAATATTTTCAAGAATACAAGTCTTCTTCATTTTTAGATCAGACATACTCACAATAAGAAGAAGAAGGCCATTGTTTCCTTGATGACTCATGGTCTTGAGACTTGTGATCCTATCTCTTACTCAAATTCATGAGGATAACCTAAATGGGAACAAGCCATGCAAGATGAGATGAATTATCTTTTGAAGAATCATTCTTGGGATTTAGTTACTCAACCTCGAGAGAAGAACATTATTAAATGGCAATGGGTATATAATACCAAATTTACCTATGAAGGTGTTGTTAAGCATCATAAATCTCGATTGGTCCTGAAACAATTTTTTTAGTAAGAAGGCATAAACTACACTGAGACCTTTTCTCCTATTGCAAAGATGAATTATGTTCAAAAAAAAATTTCCCTTGCTACTCTCTTTGGCTAATAGATCCACCAGATGGATGTGAAAAATGTCTTCCTTCATGCTGAATTATCTGAAGAAGTTCTCATGGAAAACCCCCTAGCTTTGTGACATATTCCAATATTATTTGTCGACTTCAGAAGTCTCTTTATGGTTTGAAACAAGCTCCCAGAGCTTGGTATGCTAAGATTGACCATTTCTTTCTCCATCTTGGATTTAAACATTGTGAATATGATCATATTATTTATGTATTACATGCTCATGGTGATACTTTAGTTTTTTTTGTATATGTTGATGACTTGGTCATAACTAGAAATAATATTGATCTCATTCTTAGATTGAAGGAATAACTTGTTGACAACTTTGATATGAAATATCTTGGTCTTCTGTATTATTTTCTCGGTCTTCAAGTTTTACCTACCTTTGATGGTTTATTCCTCTCTCAATCTAAATATGTAATTGATTTATTGAATTGTTTTAAGATGGTCGAATGTCAGCCAAGTCCTATGTTAATTCCTAGACAAAGCCCCATGTCATGTATAAAGCCCCTTATTAATCCCTAGATATTGAATTATTACATTTATATTTTTATATTTGTATGTAGGTTAGAACCCTTTATTGCACCCTTTCATTATAATTGTACCCTTTGTCTCCTACATATACGAAGGAGACCTAGTCTTAGGATCATCTTATCCCATCATATCTCATCTTGTACATTGAATATATTGTAAATGAATGTTTCCCCCTCAAAGTGGACTATTATTCATTTATGGTTTATCATTCTCAAGGTGTTGGTTCATAACATTTGGCATCAGAGCATCGATCCTAAGGTTTTGTTGCATCAAGTGAGTCATCTTGTTATTTTTACTATAGGAAGTTTGAGACTACCAAATTATGAAGGGATTGAGTAGACATATATAGTTACCTCTGGTCAAAATTTCAGGTTCTTTTTCATTACATTTTTGGAAATATCACCTTTGAATGTTAAGGTTTGTGACTAGTCCTAAAATTAGCCTCAAACGAGTCATCTTTTTATTTTCACTATAAACAAACTTCAGTGAAGTTTTAGACTCGAACATTTTCATAACTGTGAGGAGACATGATTAATTACATTTGGAAAAAATTTCATATTTTGGATCATTATACTTTGTGATATATATCTTTTGTAAGTTCCTAAAATTAGTCTTAAACAAGACATTTTGGTATTTTTGTTATAACTTTTTATTAGTGAAGGTTCACCTGTGAAAGTTTCAGAAGTTTAAGAAGTTATATCATAGCACTATAGGAAGGAATTTAAAACTCACAAGGATTCCAATTTCAGATATATATCACAATAAAGGTCATCCATTCAGAAATTCTCCAAATTAGGGTTTGAAAAGTACATAAATTACAATTGGAATAATGTTTTATTGGAGGATCTATTTTTGGTGATTAAAAATTTGTGATAAAGAGAAAATAGAGGAGTAGTATTATTATTATCCCACGTGGCTCCAAAAAATAATTCAACACTAATTAAACCTCCATAAATCTCATCTATAACTCATGACCAAAATAGGAGATACATAACAAGCTATCCAAATTGGAGGAAAAACTTAATGATTAGAGTGTTAGGTCAATAACAAGTGATGAGTTGGTAAACACAAAAAAAATATTCAAGATATGGAAAATAAGATGGCACAAGTGTAAAATAATATAGATGAAAATAAGGAATAAGTACAAAAATCCATGAATGAAAATAAGAAAAATGTACAAAAATCTATGAATGAAACGCAAAAATCCATGAATGAAATGAAAAAATCCACGAATGAAAATAAATAATAATTACAAAAATCCATAGAAGCCATGTTGTTACAAAATATCCCTAAAAGGGATATGGAGATACAAGGAAATCATGAAATAAGGAGAATAATGGTGTTGAGACTCAATCACATATGGGGAGTATTTATCACAATTGGGTAGAAAACATACTAATTTTCAGAATCATTCATCACTCCAAGATCCACATCATCAGGGATTCAAGTGGGCACCAAGGAACTATTTCACTCTAAAGATTTATATGAGTATGTTTGATGGTAAATATCATATAACATGGATATTTCAGATGCAACAATACTTTAATCTACACCAAGTGCCAAGATTACAAAAGCTACCTTTTTCATCCTTGCATTTAGAAAATGATCAATCTGTTTGGTATCAATGGATTTGTGAAAGAAAACATAATTCTATTATCTCTTGGTCCATTTTTACGGATGAATTGACATCACATATAGGGATATTAAGAGAAATGCATTCTTTATTCAATAAGGAAAATATTCAGAAAAAAAAGGTTCAATTACAGAGCACATTCAAAAATTCCAAAAGCTTAGTCTTAGGGTAAACAACATTCCCGAGGAAAATTTGCTAGATCTCTTTATGGGAACTTTAAAGAGAGCATTCAACATGAGGTGCATCTCTTCAAACCTAAATTCCTAGAGCAAGATTTCAGTATAGCAAGGAAAGTGGAAAAACAAAATGGCTATTAGAAGGGTGGCCACTAAAAACTATATAGAGCACCATGTTCCCTCTCTTAACCTCACTCAACCAACAAGGTTGAAACCTCAAAAAATGGATGAAAGAAGAGAAAAGGGACTATGTTTCAATTGTGATAGTGAGTATAGTAAAGGGAATAAATGTGGTGAGAATAAATTATTCTACATAGAACGTGAAGAGGAAGAATATTAAGAATTGGAACCATCACAAGATCTAAATCTAGAAGAGACCACTCCAATAATATCTTGTCATGCATTGGTCGACATCAATACTCCACAAACCCTCAAGATACACATATTCATATACCCCATTTCATATACATCATGGGTCTCTAACCCTATCCCCATTAACCAAAAACAGGGAACCATCCCCATCTATATAGACTTTAGAGACCTCAATCAAGCTTGTACCAAGGACAAATTTTTCAACCCTTTCATCAATAAAGTGAACGATTATTGCATAGGACATGAAGCCTTAATATTTATGGATGGATTCTTCAGCCACAACCAGATTCAAATTCATCATGAAAATCAATAAAAGACTGCATTTACTACACCATGGAGCACCTTTTCATGTCGCATCATGCCCTTTGGTCTCAAGAACATTGGAGCCACTTTCCAGTGGGTGATGACTTGTGTCCTTCATGAACTCACCCTCTTCATTCTTGCATACTTTGATGATTTCATGGCTTGGTCCAAGAAACGATCCCAGGACCTTGAGGATCTTCACATCATCTTCCAAAGATGTCATCAATACAATATTCATTTAAACCCCCTTAAGTGCATTTTTTTTGTCACCGTTGGGGGTTTACTTAGATTCAAAGTATCATAGCAAGGGATTACGATGGACCCCCTCAAGGTCTAGTCCATCAATGAAATTCCCCCTCCCAAAACCTTGTTCCAGTTATAGAGCCTTCAAGAAAAAGCTAACTTCTTACGTCGCTTTGTCCCTGATTATGCAACTTGCACCCACATATTCTTACGCATGTTATTGCAAGACATCCCATTCAAATGGGATAATATCGCTCAACAAGATTTTGACACATTGATAACAACTCTCTAAAATCCCCTTTGATCAATCTCCTTGAATTTGAAAAATATTATACCCTGTACATTTTGGCCTCAGAGGTATCAATTGCATGAGTCCTCGTCCAGCAAGGTGAATACAAGACAGAACATGTCATTTACTACATCAGTAAGAACTTATCAAGGCCTCCTTTACACTACAATCATGAGGAAAATATAGCCTTGGTCATGGTACTTGTAGTCGAAAAAATATGCCATTGTGTTTTTCTTCGAACCACCAAGGTCATCGCAAAATCCAATCCCATGTAATACTTACTAACCCGACGTCGGATTAATCGGAAATTTACTCAATGGATTGTTATTCTTCAAGAATTTGATTTGGATTTCACCACTCCTAAAAGTAAAAAGGTGCTTATCCTCATGGAATTCATCACTAATTTACCATCTGACACCAAGGACACACTAGTGATTGAAAACTTCCTAAATGAGCAATTTTTTTTCCATCTCATCAGATGACTCTTGGTATGGTGACATCCTTAATTACCTTCACACTCAGAATTTTGGCCCATATCTCTCTTTGGATGATCGTCGATGTATCTGCCACCAAGCCCCATGATATCTTCTCATTGGGGATGTTTTATATCGTTGGGGATTGGATAACATTTTATTGCAATGCCTCACCATCGAGGATGCAGAACAAGTCCTTGTTGGCACCTAAAAAAAAATTGCACACATATCAATTGTGCATGCACTTCAATTTTGTGCGCATGTCAACACTTGCGTGACGAATGGAATAAGGCACGTGTGGCAATAAAATTTCTACACTATGTGCTAAAGATCAGAAAGATACCTCATGCACATTGAGTTAGAAGAATATCTCTGTGAATCTTCCCTAATAATGAACCTAGACAACATGGGAGATTGTGGGGTGGATGATGGATACACTGGAAAGTTCATTAGAACTACGATGCTAAAAAAAAATTAAGTGAGTTGCATGCGGGTGGTAGAATCATGTGGAACTAGTGATCACTAGAGCGATTAGAGAAGAGGAAAAAAGGACAGAGTGTAAAAGAAGAGAAGAGAAGGAAAAGGAGAAGCAAGGAAAGAGAAAAAAGAGTTTTTTAGGTCTGTAGTAGAAGAGAAGTTGGTTCCAATTTTGCATGAATCATGTTATGAGTCTTCATAATAGTTTTGTACATGTCTGGAACAGTCCATTCGAGAGTTTGTAATGGATTCATTTTAGTAGTATGTGTATAATATGAACATAGAGAGCATAGCGCATTATAGTGCATAACTTGTAGAATGTATTAGAGTGCAGATCATTATTCATATTGCATTGTGAATCTATTGATGTATTCATTATACCATTTAATGAAGATAATATAAAGCTTCAGTTCTCTCTATCAATGGTTGTGTCTATTCTGAGCTTATTGGATTAATGTGTGAATGGTTTTAGTTGTTAGTATGCTAATGCAGTATAATTAAATATATGAATGTTAGCCTGAGTGGCTTGTTTGTATGTTTTATCCATTCATCTCTGACACAAGACTAGATGGTCTTTTTGATTCGCATGGCATCTCAGGTGAGACCTTCTTCGATCCCTGACTAAATATTGATATGTCGACGCCTTAGGGTTTTTTTGGTCGAATTGGGATGAACCCTGGGTCGTCAACCCCCTAATGTTAGGAATGATGCATGTAAGAGATCCAACAAATTGTTCTATTACCAAGACCTGAAGGTTTTGCATTACATGATGAAGGGAGACAATGAGGTGGAATCCATATCAGGAGGAAATACAAGACTGGTTAACTACAAATGAAGATGAGTTTTCTTGACGAGAAACTCAGGGTCTGATAAAAAATGTGGAATGTTGGAAGGATAGATATATTTACATTGATTTGTATGAACTTTTCTTTGTTGAGTTTCCATGTTTGTTGTATAAATGGTTGAAGGGAAAAACGCTACTAACACTGCTTTGAGACCCCAAGAACCACTAGTCTAGAACTAGACTACAGTCAATAGGCTAAAGGCATTGGATAACAAGTGGGATTGAGCAATCAACTTCTACTTTTCTCGAGTGAAGGAAGGCTACATTAACTAGTTTGTTGTAGAATACAGTGATTCTTTCATTGAGGCTGAACGAAATTTTATTGGAGTTCCTCGAAAAAGACTGCTAGAAAAAATCTCACTATGGATCAAGATTTTGTTTGTTGAGAAAGTATTGATGTGCATGGATCTAGATAGGATGGATTATTAAACCCCCTAGCACTAGGGGGATGAAAATAAGGGGGAAAAGAGAGAGAGGAGATGGATCCACTGAGAGGATCCAGAATATGTTGAAATGAGGTGAGGGAAAGAATGGACCTAGAAGAGAAAAGGAGAGAAAGAGATGAAAGGTACGCAAGAAGAGTTCAACTAAAGAGAAAAGAAGAACATAGTAGAAAGAAGGTAGTGAGGGGTGAGAGACGATGGGTTAGACCCATAATGAAGAGAAAGGAGACCACATCAGGAGGAAGTGTGGGAGAGAGTGTTGTTCCAGAGAGAAGCCAAGATGAAGATAGGTCGTCGAAGAGGTGTGGCACTACGAGTAGGGTATCCAGTGAAGATACTAGAAGTAGTGGTAGTAGGGTCAAAGAAGATGAAGTTTGACCCCCTTGGTTGTTGAGACATGCCACAACCTTGAAGGAAGATGAGGCACAGTGTATAGGCACTAAAGTAGGTGATGATGGTGAAGATCCCCTACGAGAATGGGAAGAGGTGTTAGCTATATTGGATGGTGTTGCATGGTTGTAGGTAGGAAACTCTCTTGTTTCCCTCACAAGAACTGTGGAGAGAAGATGCAAGTTCCCCCTCTTTGAACCACCCCCCTTTTGAATTTGTAATCAAGACAAAAAAACAACAAAAAACGTGGAAAAATGGGTAGAAGAAGACAAAGAAGTAGAAGGAAGAAGAGAGGATATGAGTGAAGAAGAAAACGAAGTCATCAATACTTTGCAGGGGAGAGTATCAGTACCTAAATCCCCAACAGTGAGAAGTCAGTTAGGAGGACATTTTTATCCCCCATTTATAGGGATAACTAAGGATATGATGTCTTGAGGCCCTCAAGTTGCAGACATGAAGTGTCGAGGGATGGATTGACTTGTGATGTCCACTTACACAGATCAAGACCCACTTCACCACCACACGTCTCTGGATCAGCATGATGGCATCCACCACATCATCTTGTTTCTGTAAGATAATGGGTCTCACTCCATGAGGCATGAGGTATAATTCAGGTATTGTGGTAAGTGTCACTTTAATACTTGAGGCATTTGAGTATGTTGCATTTAAATTTTATTTTGATTATAGAACATCTACTTGGAAATTATGCTCTTTTCCATGTTTCACCTTGGTGGTTGACATTGTTCCCTAGTAAGTGGTCACCCTTGGGGAAAGGTTTGCTACTAGGAGTTCTCCTCAATAAGTCATTGTGCCATTCCCAATCATAATTATCATTTTTCACACCTCTTCCTTGTCGTCTCCTCACATTTTGGGATTTTTAGGTGTACTGACCCAAGAAGGGATTGTCATGGGAAGAAGGGCTTGAAGGCCCAGAGGCTTGTGGATGGAAAAAGATAAAATCCAATCATAAACCTTCTAGATTCTCACCCAGTGATCCTGAGGAAAATGAAATTTCTCTCATAAGAAACTAATGGGACCCATGAAAAATAAATAATAATCCAAAAAATGCCAACCAAGGTAGAGCATGTGTGGGAAATGTTTTCATGCTTAGGCATAATTCCCACACATTGTCTTCAACTTGGGGAAGTATAGTGTGACCAAGGTAGAGTCAAGATGGGAAATGTTTTTCATGCTTAGGTATAAATCCCACATTGTATTCAACCTAGAAACACATTAATTAATTAATGGCAATAAATGGGCTTGGAAAAAGGTTGCATTAAAAACGAAGGTGCAACACACCCTCTACAAAGGTAGCCATAAATGAGACAATACGAACCCTTATATGTCATGAACACCATGCCCAAAATTTTTACCCCCATCCACGTCATCTTCTTCGAATGACTTAGAAAGGTTCCACCTAGGAAACACTCCTTGACTTGAGGAATGATTCACCCAATAGGTCACCATGACAACCCTCCCATACCTAAACTCGGCAAGTTGCATAGGGTCTTTGAGCACTTGTTTAATTTGAAAAGGCAGTTTTGATGCACATGTTTAGGTGGCCCTTGTATTAAATGTGATTTTACTTGGCATGATAAATTTTACTTGAGTCCCTTGGAGGGACCACTCATTTGCCTTTGTAGGACCTTTCTTGGTGGACGTTTTGGAGGAACAAGACTAGCTTGGGCCTTCATTGGGGCTTGAATCCCACATGTTGGATGTCATGACCCACACCTTGGGAGCAGCCATAATATGGATGTTTCCTTTGGAGGCAAGAGAAGTCACCTTGGACGATGAAACCTAGCCCATCTCAGCCCAACGTTTGGCCTTGGAAGGTCAAAACATCATCTTGGAGAGCTTGACGTCACCCTTGGGATAGGGTTTTGATGATGGCTTAGCATGATTGATGAGGAGGAGGACACCTAGCATGATGACACATGGCCTTTGGAGGTCCAACGTCACCCTCAACAATTCAACGATTTGCTAAAAGAGCCAAAACGTCACCCAATTAGGTCACACATCATGTTTCTATGGTTTCTTATGTGTAACAATCATTTTTATTTTGTAAAGGGGGAAAATGAAGGAGGTAAGCCTCCTTATTTTTTGGTTTACCCTAATGATATGTGGACAAACTGAATTTAGAGATCTTGTATAAATAGAGACCAAATTCATTTCATTTTTAGATAACTCTCTCACTTGAGAAGAGCTACTTGGCTGAATTTTTCACCCCTCTTGGGAAAACTTCATGTATCTCTCTTTGATGCTATTTGGATGCTTAATACTTGTGTAGTGGAGCTAAATGGTGTGTTATCTCTTGGAGGATTATCTTTTTCTATGGTGATGAAATTGTCTTTGTAGATGAGGGTTTATCTAGCATATCTCATGGAATTGATAAGAAATTTCTGCATATTATTGGTTTTTATTTCTTGTTTCAAGGTTGTTCTTGGCTAAAACCCTTGGAGGAATATAAGGGCATACACCTTCCACCAAGTTTATCATTGTTGTTGATTGGATAATCCATTGCAAAGGCTACTAGGAGGAGTAAAAGGGATTACACCCTCCTAGACTTACCTTGTTAGATTTACTTTCTCTAGAGTGTAAAAGTGCTTACACCCCTAGAGATGTAGTCTACCTAACTTTATACAAGAAGACTCCATAACCCATTAACAAGGAACTAATCTAA
This sequence comes from Picea glauca, assembly GCA_000966675.3. Lineage (NCBI taxonomy): Eukaryota > Viridiplantae > Streptophyta > Pinopsida > Pinales > Pinaceae > Picea > Picea glauca. The sequence continues at coordinate 188,059 of JZKD02S2429651.1, forward strand.
ATTTGCATTGGTACACGTGATTTTGAGAGATATTGATTTTGTTCAATTTGGAATCTTTTCCTAATGTCACAAGGTTGCTTGAGCCACTAAGGTGTCTAGGTTGGATTCATAGTTCTCTGGATATAATCAAATAAAAGCTACATACATTAGCGCTGCAGCAAACCTTATTCAAACTCTTTCTTTTACTTACTTTTCCACCATTAAAATTTGCTTGGAAACCACTATAATTAATCTACTCATCATTGGCTATCTTTTGGGTGGTTTACTTGTTGATTTTGGTGATTGGATTTTTCTACTATAGAAAAAAATTTCTACAGCCGCTTGGGTTTCATAATATTTGTTGATAACATCATCTAACAGCCTTCAATCGTCACTAAAGTCTTGTTCTATTTCACTAGAGTTAAATTATTAATTGCTAGCTTAGTCTCTTGCATCATTTACTTGACTTTTGGTGATATATCTTGCAGCCATTGTTATCATCTACTTGTTGATATATATTCTTGTTTACTTCTGCAATATAGGACAGCAAGATTCACTTGATTTTCCTTTTGATTATTTGGCTTGTATATCTATATATTGTCTTGTCTCGAACATGTATAATACTCTTTTGTAGGTACACTCCACTTTGGAAACCTACCATTACCAAAAAGACTCTTACCCAAGCCATTTTCCACCTCTTACTTCGACCTATAGGGGTTTCACCTTCCATTATATCACTTCTCATATGAATTCCCCTAGGGTCACCGAGGTTCCCCCCTTGTGTTGATTTTCATCATCAGTAAAGTGAAGGGAGTGTCTATCTAAGGTGACAATGGGTAGATACTCTCACAGTTGTCCCACTTTTGTAGATTGGGTCAGGCTTTATGCAACCTACAATCTGTGTGAAAACAAACACAATCCTAGATTGAGAATGATGAATCAAGATAAAACACTGAGGCTACCCGTGTTCCATGGGACGATTAAGGATGATGCAGAGAAGCATTAGTTCATGTGTGAAGCTATATGGTGTATGAAAAGAATCACATATGAAGCATCAAAGATTGCACAACCGGAGACCACTTTCAGGGACAAAGCTCTAACATGACACATGAAGTACAAAGTAATTGTGCCAATGGGACAGACGAGGTCCTTGATAGAAATTAAGAGATATATGCTTAGGGAGTTTCAAAATCCTAAGTGAAAATCGTAGAGCATTACTGAAATCAAGGAGATCAAGAAGCAAATGGGAGAGACCGTGTGGCACTATGACCAACGGTTCAATATACTGTTAGATAGGTTGACATTTCAAATCCAAGATGTTCAGCATAGGGAGTGGTTCATCATAGGTCTACTTCATCGTATCTGAGTTCCACTCATCCAAGAGAAGGTGACTACTTATGCAGAGGTGGTAGAGATTGTGATACACATGGAAGCTACGCCAGGAGGTGGAGAGACATCAACAGGATTGGTGCAAGCATAGTCCTAACTTACGAATTTGTTTATCCCAAGTTATAAATGTAAATATGTTTTATAAGCTGGTGAGCAACGATGTTATGGCCAAATTGCCTGTGTATATGTGTTTTTGGCCAGAGTGCCTATGTGATTATTAGGTCAAAGAGCCTAGATGCTAAAAGGCCAGAGATCATATCATTATAATATGTAATCACACATATTATTAATAAAATATATCATTATTGCATACTAATAAGAAAAAATAGTATGGGGGGATAGAACTCCACATTACAAGGGAAAGGGGGATAAGAGTCTAGGAAGAGGGCTAAGCCAAGAGGGCTTAAGCCCGCGTGAATATTATATTAATATTTCTTAAAGTCTAAGTTATATGATATTTTATCCTAAGTCCTAAGGATGGGGGAATGTATCATCAGAGTGGGGTCGAGGTAGTTCCCAACATGACAAGTGTCAAGTTGGGAAAATGCATACATAAAGTTGGGAAATAGTGTATTTTCCATTATTCTTGCCATCATTCTATTCATTCTCTCATGCACTCTTACCATCCACACTCTATTGGAGAAATTTCTATTTTCGACACACTAGTTCAGTGGGAGTAACACTAGTTCATTGGGAGTCAACTGACTAGTTCTATTCTTATACTTTCTATTTTTACCATCACTATTATGCATGCATGCATTCATTCATAAGAAAATTTAACTGCTTGATTTCTTTTCTTAATTATGGAATGCTTTGCCCTATATATGAGTGTATTCCACTCATTCATTATATCATATTGATCATGATCTATGTATCAATCATCAGCTCATTGGAGTAGTGTGAATATATTTTCTCATTCTTCCATATTGAATCTCTCTTCCTTTCTTGATAATCTTTGTTTGTACTTTCTTTAGCTAGATCTCCTGTGCAGGTTTCCATGAAACATTGACATGGTATCAGAGCTATGTTGCTCGAAGCAAGCCAGACAAGCCAAAGAATAAGGAAAATCGGAGTTTCAGCAAGCTAAATTTGTGGTTGTAAATTTTAGTAGTTATTAGTTCCAAACTATTACGGTTTTGAGGAAACAGCTCAGGATGAAAGTAAATCGGCCCATTTTGGAAGTGGGATTTCAACCGTTTGGCAAGATTCTTTATTGTTTGCTCAGAAAGTGATCTGCAAGATAGCCTCCTTAAACTAATACGAATATGTGGTTGTACCTTTCCACATTCATTGCTCCCAAAATATTACGTTTTGGAGGAAACGGCTCATGGGGAAAGTAAATCGGCCCATTTTGGAAGTGGGTTTTCAACCGTTCAGCGAGATTCCTCACCATTTTCTCAAAAATTAAGTTGCAATATAATCTCTTGAAATTGATATGAATTCTTAATTTCTTAATTTTTCACTTGCAGATTGAGAGTAAATTTTTAGGGATTCTTGGAATCAGTGGGAGAGACAGACATAAAAACTATTATATAGTCAAACTTGGTGGTAATCCTCACACCATACAATTATTTTGATTGGAATCCCAAGGCAGAATTCCAACTCAGAAGGAAGGGATTGTATAATTTGACAATGGTGACAGAAACAAAACCTACATCAGCGATTGAGAAGATGAGATGGGAGAACCGTAAGGATGAGGCCACAGGACTACTTCTTGAGTTAATCTCCACTGATTTGTGTTTTCATGTTGCCGCATGCAAGACTTCAAACGAAATCTGGACCACCTTGGAAGGACTCTTTAGAAAGTAGGATGAGATGCGAGGTCATATGCTTGAGGTAGAGTTGAATACCTTAGACCCTAAAAGTTTTGATAATATACAAGATTTTTTTACTAAATTTAAATCTTTGTTATTAAGCTTGGGTGAATGTGGTATTGATAAGTCTACACAAGAGAAACAACTTATTCTAATAATCTTGTCCAAGCTAGGACCAGAATACACTGTATATGTCTCCAATTTCCATTCTGGCAGATGTCTTTTTGGAACAAATTGGAAAATGCCTACGTTGTCTCAGTTCAATGAGTCTCTTACACAAGAGCAGACAAAAATCATACATATGGGTCTCATGAAATATCCCAAAGCACATGCACTCACCATGCAGGATGTAAAAGGGTCATTCAAACAGAATAAGAAGGAGGGATATTCCAAATCCTTTAATGATTCTTTAGGTTCCAAAGACTCTTCAGATTCCAAGAAGAAGAAGAAGGGAAAACAATGCACTTACTGCAATAAACTGAATCATGAAGAATCCACATGCATGAAGAAATAGATCGATCTTATGGCACATGCACTTCAGCAGAACAACCTTGGAAAATTCATTCCAGAGGGAGTCAAGAAGCAGAAGGAAGAAGATCCTGCTCCTAAGAAAGGTAATCATCATGCTCTTGTCGCAATTAATTCCTCATTTGATTCATGCATTATAGATTATGGTGCAACCCATCATATGGCAGTGAAAGAGGAAGTTTTCTCTTCCTTGAGTCCATGCTCAAGAACCCCTATTCTCATGGGGGAGGATACTCCAGTAGCAGTAGCAGGAGAAGGGAGAGTGGAACTCCACAATGGTAGTTTTGAGAATGTTTTACATGTTCCAAAGCTTTCTATGAATCTGCTCTCAGTTTATCAGATCACTCAGAAAGGTAAAAAGGTGGAATTTACATCAGATTCAGTTTCAATAATTGACATGCATGACAATTCCATCATTGCAACTGGTGAGGTGGATCACAAGTCAAGGTTGTATAAATTCACTAAGTTTTCTGACGATGACTCCTCTATTCTACTTACACATAAAAAGAGTACTTTGCATGCACCTCCAGTGCAACACGCATACACTCTTGTTCTTCCATCAGTTTCAGACATAAGAGATGATTCCATACACTTAGATTTTGTACATGGAAATAAGCAGGTAGTACATCCAAATAAGAAGCCAGCATTGAAGCTTCAGCAGATGCCCAAGAAGGCACAGACCACACTTTAGGCAACATGCAACCTTGTAGGGAATCCATTATATTCAAGGAGGACTTGATCTCAACATGAGGAGCCTTCTCATGTATTTTCAGCTTCAGAACCTGTGATGCCCATGCATTGCTATATGGTTCAATCTACCAATCCAGGAAACTACAATAGGGTTGTGGGAAATCCATTATGGAAAGCATCCATGTAGAAGGAGTATGACGCACTCCTATAGAACCAGACTTGGAATCTGGTTCCACATCCACCAGAAAGGAATATTTTTAGGTGCAGATGGGTCCACAGGATCAAGAAGTACAAGGCCGGACAGGTTGCCAAAGGACTTCATCAGATCCATAAAGATTTCTACATATTCACGAAGACTTTCAATGAGTAGAAGTTTCAGACTTTGTGGGATCATCTTGCAGTGAAGAACACAATTTCCTAACAGCTGACATTTTCTTCTTTTGATACATTATCTTTTGAGGGGGGGGGGGGGGGGTTGTTTCCACATGGTTTTCCCTTTTTCCCCCCTTTTTTTCAGTGTTCTTTAGTTTCTTTGTACTTGCATACCTAAAATGGCCTAGTAGTCGGGACCCATTTTTACTCCATAGTGATGTTCAGGGGGGGTGTTGGAGAAATTTCTATTTTCAACACACTAGTTCAGTGGGAGTAACACTAGTTCATTGGGAGTCAACTGACTAGTTCTATTTTTAGACTTTCTATTTTTACCATCACTATTATGCATGCATGCATTCCTAAAGAAAGCTAACTGCTTGATTGCTTTTCTTAATTATGGAATGCTTTGCCCTATATATGAGTGTATTCCACTCATTCATTGTATCATATTGATCATGATCTATGTATCAATCATCAACTCATTGGAGTAGTGTGAATATATTTTCTCATTCTTTCATATTGAATCTCTCTTCCTTTCTTGATAATCTTTGTTTGTACTTGCTTTAGCTAGATCTTCTGTGCATGTTTCCATGAAACACTGACACACTCTCCCTACCATCCATCATCGATACTATACTTTGGGAGCTTGGAGCTGATTGTAACCAGTAAACTTGGCTAGTTGAGGAGAAGAAGTAGTTTTTCAGTCATGTGTGCATTCTAAAGAAACAGGTTGTCGGGCCCATGAGCATTCTCTCTGGGTGAGAGAACTGTTGGGAATTATTTTATCTATGCGATGGGAAATAGTTGCAGAGCTCTGAGGATTTATATCCATCCAGTTGTTGAATCCCTAGAAGGGAAGTGGGACAATCTAAGGACAATTGAGCAGAGAAGGGGTACACTTCCTAGGGTGGGACAGGTTGTGGGAAATGAGAGGATGTAGGCTAGTTGTAGCAACTAGCACCTTGACTTGAGTTTTATTGTGTTGGTTAGACCTTATTCTAGCTTAGGAAACCTTCCCTGGTGGAGTTTCTATCCTTAGCTCAGGGGTGACCTGCAACTAAGAGTTTATGAGGACCATATTATATGGTTGGGAGGAAAGTATGAGGTCTGCACGCAGTTGGTGAATTATAAAAAATCTAAGTGTTATTTATCTATGTTTTTGTTCTATTTACACTACACTTTGGTCACCTACCTTCATCAACAAGACCCTTTTTTCAAGCCTTTAATCCTTTTTCCCACTTCTAAACTCGACCTATAGGGGTTTCACTTTCCATCTCAATCCTCCCAAGGTCACCGAGATTCCCCTCTTGTGATGATTTATCATCATTAAAGTGAGGGGAGTGTATATCTAAGGTGATAGTGGGTAGTTACTCCCACAATTGTCTCACAGTTGTGGATTGGGTCAGTATTTTCCCAACATACAATCTGTGTGATAACATTTTAGCATCGTTACCCGGGAGGATTTTGAATCCTCTATCAAGCCCTAATGACACTTTGGAAAGTTATTGCCAAAGCCTTCACCATAGCTTTCCTAGTGACTCTAGTTCAGGAAATTTCCCTTTTCATTTTTTGATGAACTTCATATAAGTTTGTTTTGCGACTCCATTGACGGAAGATACACCCTCCATCTTTGATGAACTTTCATCTCATATGGTGACCTCATTGACTGGCCTTTTCAGTAATGGAACCATGGAATCATGGGATTTACCATGGGCATTTCATAAGATGTGTTAGCGTTAGAAGTTACCCCTGGATTGCAGCAGGAGCAGAGCCTGACGCCCATCAGTTTTATGTCACGATTATTTTAATGGGTGATCGAATGGAAGTCAACTCAAAACAATATTGTTCTAACTCCGAAACTAGGCCAGGCATGCATGGGCAAATGGGGTCTTAATCAAACTTCAGACAGTGAGTTGTAGTAAGGGTGAGTAGGAGGAAGACTTGTATCAGAGAGATGTAAAGGTATGTCATAAACATCAGGTTTCTAACAGACTATAGGAGAAGGCATCTAAACACAAGATCTTCTTACATTCAAATGCTAAACACCAGAGAATACAATAATGCAACAATAAATCCTTTATCATAACATGATCGCAATAATTCGCACGAATCAGTCATTCACGAACTCTCTCAACATGAGATGAAAATTAGATGGAGTAAGAAAGATTGTCTGTCATAAAACAAGAAATCTCACATACAGATGCATAACCAGAAAGCTAGAATGTCTATTAAAACTTTACAGTCGGGAGCTTTGCTCTACCATCGATCCTTTACAAAATACAAAAATTGGGTCTATATACTCAGAAAATTCGCCTAACAGTGGCGTGCTTAGTCATCCAAGGCTTGGTGTCCTTTCAGCCGAATTTGAACAGATATCCTTCATCAAACGCCATCTTAACTGTGTAGGGCTCCTGTAAGGGGAGTAGCTGAGCCATTAAGAGCCAAGTTAGCATGTGCATACCTCCTATGGCTAGCCGAGGACTAGGCATGGCCTCTTTGGAAGGATTGGTACACAGGACCCTCTCGATTAGACCGCTATCTAGACTCTCCATACCTTACATTTAATGCATGAAGAGAGGTTTCAACCACTCTTTCTCACCTTCATTTACATCAAGCAAAAACCAAGCTTGAGGTCGGATCAAAAGGCACCGATGAACCTTTCGGTGACTAAACTCGACACCTTTGGCCCCCTTTGCGCAGCTCTTTTATTTCCCAAGTGACCACGGGCTGTGACCTTGCGTTTACTCACAAGGAGCTTTCGGCGTTCGCAAATAGGAAGGGGCTGATCCTTGCTTATCATAGTCGTGATGAGTGAAATGTCGAGATGGCTTAATCTGGTGCCACGCGTCCCTCTGGATCTAACGGTTCTGAACTCTCCCGACAATGTTGTGGGCTCGGGTCCTGGACACTCCCGGCACCTCGCGCATCGGGAAATGACGGAGCTGCTCTTTGTGCCTTAAATTCGCGATGGGCGAAACGGCGAGGAACCTATTCACGCGCCAGGTGTCTCCTGTGGATGGACGGCCGAGATTGCTCTGTAATATTGCAGGCCCAATCTTTGGGCGCCTTCGGGGTTCGGGGTTTCGAGGTATAGGACAACACAGAACCATCACCCTTTGAACTCACGATTGTCGAAACGTCGACGCGACTAGATCTCGTGCCATGCGTCCTTTGGATGGATGACTGCTACCCTTCCCTGCATACAATATGGGCGCGATGCATTTGCACTAATCTCAGTGCAACTCTGTTAACCGCAATTTTCCGCCAACCGCTGATCTGCTCCTATGGATGAATCCAGGCCGTCGACGATATAATCTCGCCAGCTCACTTTCTTGGGGGTCTGAATGAGATTTCCCGCATTACGCTCGGGCGCTCCTCATGCGACTCACTGACCCGAGTGCTCTTGTGCCCCGGACAAGTAATGTTACTAACATTAGGCTCCATGGGGGATAGATTCATCCCTGTGATGCTCTAAGGACTCATTTTGCAGTTCCAGTGCCTTGTTGTTGGGCTATGGATTCATTTACTAAGCCTAAACAATAAAAATAAAAACAAAGAACTAAAAGGACAATATTTACAAACAAAGGAGCCACTGAAGGCTCAGACAAAACATTTCTTAAGAAAATGCCCATTTACTAGGCTGTTGAAAACTTCTTCACCCTCCAAATCCTGCAACCTGTACGTGTTATTTGAGAAAACTTCAGAGATGTTGAAGGGCCCAATCCATAGGGCTTCAAATTTGTCGTGCTTTCCCTTGTCTTGCTTAGGAGCATCCCATTTCAGTACTAGGTCTCCTATCTGTAACTCCTCCGTCTTGGCCTTCTTATCGAATACCTGCTTGATCCTTTGTTGATGGTCCTGAATTCTGATCATTACCTACTCTCTGGCATGTTGGACTTCTATCAGCTGATGAATTCTTTGGATCATATCATTGGGCTCTTCTTGATATTCCTGGAAGAATTTTGCTACGGGAACAGCCAGCTGAGAAGGGAGGATAGCTTCTGCTCCGTGGACTAACTAGAAAGGGGAGGTGCCTATAGATCTCTTTGTGGTCACCTGATCAGCCCATAAAGCGAATTTCAGCTTTGAATTTCAAGCCCTTTTGTTATCCTCTAATAATCTTTTGATGATCCTTATTAGGCTTTTGTTGGAGGATTCTGCTAAACCATTTCCCTGGGGATAGTATGGGGGTATGGGGTGGAGTGAATCAGTTTGATCCCAAATTGTTCACAGAACTTGACTAATGGCTCAGCCTTAAAAGAGGTTGTGTTATCAGTAACAATCTTTCTTGGGCAGCCGAACCTTACGATGAGGTCTTCCATAAATCCAATTATTACCTTGTGGGAAGCGCTCCTGGTGGGGATAGTTTCAAACCACTTAGTAAAGAAATCTGTGGCAGTTAGGATCCACCTGTGTTGCCCACTGGAAGCAGGGTGGATTTCTCCAATAAAATCTAGGCCCCACTGTTGGAAAGGTCCCAAAACAACTATAGGCTTTAAAGGCAAAGACCTGAGCTGTTGCTTTCCTGAAAATCTTTGGCATGGGATACAGGCTCTAACTTTTCTATGGACATCAGCGAACAAGGTGGGCCAGTAGTACCCAGCTCTAAGAATTTTGTGGGTTGTGGTCTTCCAGGAATGGTGCCCTCCACATAGGCCACTGTGAAATTTGACCATAATCATGTCGGCCTCTCGTGGATCCATACATTTTAAAAGCACCCCCAGGGGGTCTTTCCAGTATAAAACCTGATCGATAAGGTAGTATCTGACTGCCTTGAGCTTCAGAGCTCTTGCTTTGTTTCTTTGCAGGCCATCTGGGGGCCGCAACTCGTGCAGAAAATATATGACATCCTTATACCAAGGACATCGAGACAACAAGGGTTTTGTTTGAGAGTCTATGTCGGACAGCTGATTCTGCTGATCTTCTAAACGTGTATTGATGAAATCTACCCCCAAAGCTTTGCGATTAGCTTCAGCCAACAGCTTGGCTAAGCCCTGTCCTTTGATCAATTTGGTAGGCCTTATTTCCAAGTCAAATTCCAGGATTTTGGCTATCCATTTACTCCTCTTCCCATCAATGTCGGGTTGTACAAGGATGTCCTTCACAAAGACTGAAGGAACGTATGCGGTCACCTTTGAGTGCAAGACATAGACTTTGAAAACTTTGAGGGCTTTCACTAAGGCATAAACCTATTTCTCCATGATTTCATACCTGACCTCTGCATATCTTAATGCCTTGTTGAAGAAGGCAATGGGTTGCTCTCGCCCTTCCTCATTTTTCTGCAACAAGACCATTGCTATTGTATCAAAAGAAGCGGAGGAGAAGATTAGGAAATCTTTGGAATAGTCAGGACTGATTAGCACAGGCACCTCAGTCAATGCCCTTTTTATTTGAACAAAGGACTCCCTGGGTTCATCGGTCCATTTCACTTCATTTCCCTTCTTTATCATGGTTGTGATGTGTTTCACCAGCTCAGCAAAATTCTATATGAATCTCCTCCGAAAATTAATCTTTCCCAGAAAGGCATGAACTTCCTTCTTAGATCTGGGAAGTGACAGGGTTTGAATTGCCTCAACTCTTCTAGGATCAATCCTCACTCCTTCTGCTGATACTATATGGCCTAATAGCTTCCCCTCTTCCATAGCAAACAAATATTTCTTGGGGTTTAGGGAAAGGTCAAACCTCCGACACTTCGAAAAAACTTTTCTCAGGTGACAGCAGTGCTCTTTGTCAGACCTGGAGAAGACTGTTATGTCATCCAGATAGATCACCACAAACTTATCTTTCTCCCCGATGAAGTCTATGTCCATGGCTCTCTGAAATGTGGCTCCTGCATTCATCAACCCAAAAGGCATTTTGGCATACATGAATGTGCCCCAAGGAGTGGTAAAGGTCATCTTTTCTCTGTCCTCAGGCATGACCAATATTTGATTATATCCAGAAAAACCATCGATCATGGAAATCCTAGATGCACCGGTTACCCTCTGTAATATGTGTTCCATGTTGGGTAGGAGATAATTGTCTTTCTTTGAGCTTCTGTTCAGGTTCCTGAAATCGACACAAAGCCTGATTTCTCCACTTTTCTTTCTTACTGGAACCAAATTGGCCACCCATTCGGAATATCTCAGGGGGACGATGATCTGGGCCTCTAACAACTTTTTCACTTCTTTTTCCATGACAGGCAGCAACATGGGATTTATCTGTCTTAGCTTCTGCCTAAATGGCTTAGCCTCTTCTTTTAGTGGGATCCTATGTTCAATGACGGATGTGTCATACGTCTTGAGATCTTCGTAGGTCCATGCAAACATGTCAGCAAATTCTCTCAGCAACTCAGTATATTCGGCCCTCTGTTCTGTGGTCAAACTCCTTGACAGCTTGACAAACTTAGGCTCCTCTGGTGTGCCAATGTTTCACTCAGTTGTGTCAGCATATTCATCTGAAACCCTACCCTTTACTACCACAGAATTCCCATCGAATAATCTTTCTAAAGGAATTAGTCCCCTCAGAATGTGATTGCTAGGTAGCTGAATAATCTGGTGGTTGGCAATTTTATTTAAAAACACCTCAGGGTGAGGGTCAACTTCTGTATCAGGATCCTGATCAATGTGCAACGCGGAAAATTCATCAACAGATTGGAGAAATTTTTCAATTTCCAGATCATCTTTGAATACCTTCCAATGCTTGACATTGTTAGGTACAGAGGGCCTATATTTTACTTCAACGTCATATTTGACCATAGGCGGTAGAGGAACTTTGAGCAAACTAGCTGAGACAGCTAAGGAATCAGCTGAAGTATTTTCCCCCCTCGGAATGAAAGAAATGTTAAAAGCCAAGAAGAAACTATCAATCAAGTCCCATACCTCATTTCTGTAATTTCTGAGCTGGGGATTATTGGCACGATAGGCATTTCTGACTTGTTGGATAATCAACTCAACATCTCCAAATATGGCTATCTTGTTAATTCCCATTTCCTTCGCAGGCCTCATACCCAAGACAAGAGCTTCATACTCTACCACATTATTGGTGGTTTCAAATTCCAGCTTGTATGACAGGGATATGGTCCCCTGAGAAGGTGACACAAAAAACACTCCAGCACCAGCACCTTCCCTGGAACAGGCTCCATCAAAAAATATTTTCCATACGGGGATGATGGAGGGACGAAATTCATGAGGAGTTGTGGGCTGCTTTCTGAGTTGAAGAGGAGACTCGGAATCATGGGTGAGTTGCACTAAACTGGAACCTAAATCAGTGTCCAAGGAAAAAATGGGATGGTTGGTGGGATTAGCTTCATCACTGATTATATAGGCCAACTGGGCTTCCCTATATAGCCTCCTATGTTCTCCTCTGAACACTGGGATAGTAGCATATGTGAGGTCCATATGCGAGGTTCCCCCCAGTATTTTTATCCAAGATATTGACAACAACATACCGAACTTGGGGGGGACATCAGCCACTACAATATCCATGACCACACTTTTCATGGGCAATTGAAACAAGGTCACGACCAGGTCTTTGATAACCCCGAGACATTGAACTTTTCTGGAGTCAAAGGAATAGAGGTCATGATAGGCTCGGGTGACTTCTAGCCCTAATTCTTCCATGACAGTCTTGGGCATGAGGTTATGAGAAGCCATCGAATCCATCAAGAAATTATGAAGCACCTTGTCATGTATATTCAAGGAAGTGTAGAAGGGAGGGGATGAGTCATTTATGTCTTCTACCATAGGGCCTAGAATAACTGCAGGCTTTTCATCTTGCAAATTGATGGAGTCTGTGGGAAGGCAGGAGACCTCAGACTGTAAAAGATTAGAAAAGTGTTTCTTGAACCCTTCATGTTTAATTAATTCGATTAGGGGCACAGGAATTCTGATCTTTTGAATTTCATGCTCAAAATTAAAAGACGATGTAAGCTTTGGAATTTCTCTTATTTCGGGAACATGATTCTGGATAATGGGAGAGAGGGGTTGGTGCTTCTTACCTCTGTGACTGTCTGCTACTTCATTGGCAAGTTTCTCTATCCTAGTGGACTGCTCAGGAACGTTAGGTGTTGTTGTCTTTTTCTTGGACCTCAGATCATACCTACCTAGGCTTCCACTAGCCTTGTTTCCCTTGCTCAGTTCATTTAGCTGACTATCCATGAGAGACTCCTCGTATTCTGATTGAGTGAGATGAGGGAAAGGAGGATTGTCTCTGAAGCAATGGATTTCAGGATCAAACTCGTCTGTTTCCCCTTCTTCTCCCTCGACCACAAAATTGTTTTGAAAAGGGGCCTGAATTTTCTGGTCTTCTCTGTCTCTTCCCCTCTCTCTTTGCACAGTCAGGGGAGTAGTATTGTTTGGCCTCCTGAAACCTCCTTTGTTTTCGGTGTTTTGAGGGCCCTTGTATGCTTGTCTCCCTTCCACCTTCATTATCTCCATATCTACAGACAGAGACTTCACCATCTTGGTCAGTTCATCCACTTGAGGGTGGGGCATCGATGGGCCAGAAGTTAAGGTTTTCGATCTTCCCTTTCTCCTGTCTGTGTCGGCCTTGTTCCTTAGTCTATCAGTCGCTAACACATTTGATTCCACCTCTATGGATGCATCTTTCATTTGAGATAAGGAGGTGGCTCTTCTTTCTCTCAATAGAAGACAGAAATCGGGGCCAAATGCGCTAGCATAAGAAATCTTGGCCGAGGCTTCTGAGGGTTTTATTTCGGCAGGAATTTTGTTATACATTTTATTGAATCTTTTGGAGAAGTCTGAGATAGACTCTCCTTCCATATTCTTCAAAGACCTGAACTCTGTCATGTAATACATGAAATCCTTCCTATCTCCCCACTGTCTCAGGAAAGCACTATCCAGGGCTTCGATCCCAACAATAGATACGAGGGCCAATCCTCTAAACCAACTTCCTCACCTTGCCATCCAGGCTCTGGACGAAGACTCTCATCCAGATATCTTCATTTTCAATGTTCAGGTTGTCTGCATAACTGTAGAAAGCAGCCAGGTGCTCTTCCGCAGTTATGTCCCCTTCCCCAATGAACTTGGACATATATTTCAAGTAATCTCCAGCAGGGAGAGGATTCATAGGATGGGGTAGGATTAAGGGAGCGTATCTGGAAGCTACTATGGTGTCCATTCTATTTAGAGGGGGATTAGCACCAGCCATAGGAATATTATGTGGAGGAGAACTCGAAGGAGAAGGAGTTCGTGAAGGGGCTACTGGAAATGAGTCTCGAAGTGGAATGGGAAACAAAAGGGGATTCAAGGAGAAGGCTAACAGGCTCAAGTCAGTAGATGCTCCCTTTTGTGCAGGAGTGGTAACAGTAACAAGAGGGTGAGTGAGGAAATCTTCAGTGGTCTTGGGTCTATGCCAGAGTACGGCTTCAGAGGAGAGGAGAGTGACAAGGGCTTCTCCCTCCAATGCCAGACCAGGAGGGGAAAACTCAGCAGGAACACTCCCAAAATTCAGGAAACGGGACACCTCGGAAGGAGGTCGGTCAAGAAACTGAGTAGAAAATGGAGCTCTTACAAAAGGAGATGGCGGGTTACTTGTTTCGGTGGTGGAAGCTTCTTCTTCAGGGGCCTTTCCTTTTCTGAGAACCACCTCCAAATCAGTTTCAGGTGTAGCTAGAGGCAGTTGTGGATGAGACCGTGTGTGTCTGCCTCTGAAAACAACAATTAATACAGTAGGTTCACCGCAGTAGATTCGTCACAATGGAGTCACTAGGTGCACAACAGAAATCTTCAAAGCTCTGATACCTGATGCACCTTCAAAATCAGAGGCTCAATGTCATTCAATCCCGAGGAAAATTTTCAACTTCGTCCCCGGCAACGGCGCCAGAAATGTCAGTGTCAGAAGTCACCCCTGGATTGCAGTAGGAGCAGAGCCCGACGCCCATCAGTTTTATGTCACAATTATTTTAATGGGTGATTGAATGGAAGTCAACTCAAAACAATATTGTTCTAACTCCGAAACTAGGCCAGGCATGCATGGGCAAATGGGGTCTTAATCAAACTTCAGACAGTGATTCGTAGTAAGGGTGAGTAGGAGGAAGACTTGTATCAGAGAGATGCAAAGGTTTGTCGTAAACATCAAGTTTCTAACAGACTGTAGGAGAAGTCATCTAAACGCAAGATCTTCTTACATTCAAATGCTAAACACCGGAGAATCCAACAATGCAACAATAAATCCTTTATCATAGCATGATCGCAATAATTCGCATGAATCAGTCGTTCACAAACTCTCTCAGCATGAGATGAAAATTAGATGGAGTAAGAAAGACTGTCTGTCATAAAACAAGAAATCTCGCATACAGATGCATAACCAGAAAGCTAGAATGTCTATTAAAACTTTACAGTCAGGAGCTTCACTCTACCATCGATCCTTTACAAAATACAAAAACTGAGTCTATAGACTCAGAAAATTCGCCTAACAGCAGCGTGCTTAGTCATCCAAGGCTTGGTGTCCTTTCATCCGAATTCGGACAGATATCCTTTGTCAGACGCCATCTTAACTGTGTATGGCTCTTGTAAGGGGAGTAGCTGAGCCATTAAGAGCCAAGTTAGCGTGTGCAGACCTCCTCTGGATAGCCAAGGACTAGGCATGGCCTCTTTGGAAGGATTGGTACATAGGACCCTCTCGAGCAGACCACTGGCCAGACTCTCCATACCTTGCATTTAATGCATGAAGAGAGGTTTCAACCACTCTTTCTCACCTTCATTTACTTCAAGAAAAAACCAGGCTTGAGGTCGGATCAAAAGGCACCCAAAGAACGCGATGAACCTTTCGGTGACTGAACCCGATGCCTTTGGCCCCCTTTGCGCAACTCTTTTATTTCCGAGGTGACCACAGGTTGTGACCATGCGTTTACTCACAAGGAGATTTTTGCGTTCGCAAATAGGAAGGGGTTGATCCTTGCTTATCATAGTCGCAATGAGCGAAATGTCGAGATGGCTTAATCTAGCTTCACGCGTCCCTCTAGATCTGACGGTTCTGAACTCTCCCGACGATGTTGTGGGCCTAGGTCCTGGACACTCCCGGCACCTCGCGCATTGGGAAATGACGGAGCTGCTCTTTGCACCTTAAAGTCGTGATGGGAGAAACGGTGAGGAACCTATTCACGCGCCAGGTGTGTCCTGTGGATGGACAGTCGAGATTGCTCCGTAATACTGCGGGCCCAATCTTTGGGCAACTTTGGGGTTCGAGGTTTCGAGGTATAGGACAACATGGAACCATCACCCTTTGAACTCACGATTGCCGAAACGCCGATGCGACTAGATCTCGTGCCACGTGTCCTTTGGATGGACGGCTGCTACCCTTCCCTTCATGCAATATGGGTGCGATGCATTTGCGCTAATCTCAGCGCAAATCCGCTAACTGCGATTTTCCGCCAACTGCTGATCTGCTCCTATGGATGAATCCGGACCATCGATCATATAATCTCGCCCGCTCGCTTGCTTGGGGGCCTGAAATGAGATTTTCTGCGTTGCGCTCAGGCGCTCCTCATGCGACTCGTTGACCTGAGTGCTCTTGTGCCCCAGACAAGTAATGTTACTAACAATATGTACCCTTCTATTGATGTTCAGAATATCCCTGGATATCCAAATGATTGCTCTACAGAGTGGAGGGAAAGTTGCCCCCCAAGTTGAGTGGTGACCCAACTCTAGCAGTCACCCATGTTGTTAATTATATGAAGTATGCTTCAAGTATAAATGTATTTCATGAATATGTACCAATGAAAATTTTTGTATCTTATCTGGAATCAAGTCAAAGGAATTTTCTTGCACGCGCATGTGATCCGAAAAGTATCTAGTCTTCTACAAAGCTTGTTGAATAATTTCTCAGGCATTGTGGGCCAGCTACTCATAATTTGTAAGATAATTTCCAAGAGCTCAAAGACACTCTTTATAGAGGAGGTTTTTTGGTGGATGAAAAGACGACATTTGAAGAGTGAAAAACTGAGAAGGAATATCATCCACTCCTTGCAAAAGAAGTGCTTGAATAATAGCTCCATGAAGAAAGTTGTCAAGAATATCTCGATGATGAAGACCCAGATGAGACATCAATGTCCATTCTCCTGCTTGATGAAAGTGAAGTTGTTCAGCCTTACCTCCCTCTTGCACATGAAGATGAAGAAATGATTATCCTCAATGATGCAGATGATATTGTGGAGGACCTATCTGATGTGGTTGATCAACATATTGATGATTTCATACATGTTGGGATACATAGATGGGATGTGGGTTGTTTCATTTTTTATAGAGATCCCATTTATGATGTTGAAGATGGATCTAAGGCAAAAGGGGTTGAGTTATCTTTTTCAGAGGATTGGTCTTCATGCGTATATGATTCAAAGGTTCGGCAGCTGAATGATGATATGGTCATGGATTTATTTCATCCATTTCAGGGTGACTTGTCACAATATACTCAAGATTAATCATCCCTTGGGAATTGTGATCCGTGTCCTTTTGGAGATACAAATTTTATCTATGAAGATTTCCAATCACCTTCATGCTCAAATTCCGATGCATAAAAAGTTGTGTCCATCTTGGAGCAATCGAAGACAGAGCAATAGTGTTTTCATCCCGAGGATTTTTACAGGGATTTGCAGATGATGAAGTAACATGTTTTGGGTTTTGGGAAGGACTTTTTATTTGGACCTAAGCCTATCACTTATCTCATCTCTCCTTCTCGAGGAAATCATAGGGTCTTCTTGGGATCTCTTATATCTTCTCAGTCTTTAGGAAGCAATGCTCATGCTAACAAGGAGGAAGATGAGCCATCATCTATGCGCGATAGTCCTATTGAGAGATGGATCGATCAAGCTTATGCCCATTCTTTCTAGCAGGATTTCCTCCCTCCCACTGGCATCCATGAGTTTCATTTCATGATTGATTATATGTCTATTTATGCTCATGATTATTATGTTCTTGACTTATCTTTGTTGTATTACATAATTAAGCACAGGGGGAGATACCTTGATGAGATAATCAGTTGGTTGCACTGGTTGTACGATTTCACCTGACATCCACAACATTTGATCACCATGGGCCACAGGTAAGTAGATAGGTCATCTTGATTCCTTGCATTTGCATCTTGATTGCTCCTCATAGTTTAGTTTCATTTCACTTAGGATTTTCATTTTGATCTACTTGCATTATTGATTTACATCTCTTTTTTTTCATCATATTATATGAAAAACGTGCAAAATTTTATTTTCTAGATTAGTTGTCAATTTTGAAGTTTTGGTTTTGGCTATATGAGCAAAGGGTGAGTGAGCCACCCTAGATTTTACAGTTTATTGTTTCATTATGTGTAGCCACAGGTCGAACCAGAAGATGTTAAGGTTCTCATGCACTCTATGATGAGTACATGTCCCCAAGTAGGAGTCAGATGTTATCCCCCATTTCTAGGGATAACTAAGGAGATGATGTCTTGAGGCTCTCAGGTTGCAAAAATGGAGTCTCGAGGGATGGATTGAATTGTGATGTCCACTGACACAGATGAAGACCTACATCACCACCATACTTCTCTGATTCATTGTCATTTCATTCACCACATCAACTTTTTTCTAGAAGACAGTGGGTCTTACTCCATGAGGTACA
Organism: Picea glauca; assembly: GCA_000966675.3. NCBI lineage: Eukaryota > Viridiplantae > Streptophyta > Pinopsida > Pinales > Pinaceae > Picea > Picea glauca. Next base: position 206,420 of record JZKD02S2429651.1, read on the forward strand.
AGTCAGGTATTGTGGTAAGTGTCATTTAATACTTGAGGCATTTGGATCTGTTGCATTAAAGTTTCTCTTGATTACATAACGTTTTCTTGGAAATTATTATCTTTGCCCTATTTTACCTTGGTGGTTGACATTGTCCCCTAGGAAGTGGTCACCCTTGGGGAAATTACCCAAACAAGCCATATAAATTAAACCGAGTCCAAACCAATCCTTGCAGAAATATGGATAAAGTAACAATGTCCCAATGCTTTTGAGATTTTCTTCAAGAATAACAGCAAGTGTTGGAGATAATACAAATATAACAATAATCTCTATCAATCCCATTAGTCTCGACCTAACCCCATTATTTTCTAAGTAAAAATCTCCATGAATTCTGAGTACAAAGTCTAATGGCTGCAAAACATAGTCTAAGTCTTCAAGCTCCCATCTTGTAGCTTCCAAGGTTAGCACTTTTTTGACATTTTTTTGAAATCCCTGCAGGATATCCTTTGCCTGATGCTTTCACTATAATACTCATATAAATGACTGGAAATGCACTCAGGAAAAGGAACTCAATAGGAAACATATGAATTCGCCATTCTTCATCATTCAGTTTCTCGCTCCTCCTTTTGTCTAAGAATATTGCATGAAATATTCTTTCCCTGTCACATAAATATTTCTCAAAGGGAACCTTTGAAGACTCATAAAGAGGAAGATCAGTGTTAAGTTCTTATGAGAAGCTGGCAATTATCTCTGCTTGTATGGTAATTTGAGGCATTGATCTTGTACAAGGCACTCTATATGGTATTTAACATTTGTGTTTACTCCCTAATAAAAACCTCTCCCAAATAGTCTAGATAGAGTGATCATTTCATTTAAAATAAAATATACAGTCTCTGAATGATATAATTCATTTGGAGAAGGCTTGACATGTCATTGAAGTTTTGAACATTCATATGACAAATGGATATCCCTATTCTTTGCTTCAATCCCATTGATGCCTATGATCTGAACGCTTGGCACCTTCTCCTTGAAAGCTGTGAGTTGCAAGTGTTCACTTGGACAAATGGCGTTCTAATGCGTTGGAGGGAGTTAACACAATGTCATTTATACATGTTGGTAGTTGAAATGCACATTAACGCGTAGTGCATATTCCCTCGTGGGCTCCTCCCTTGTGACTCGGCGCTTGATATATGTTGAGCTTTGGTGCTTGGTCATGATACTGACTTGTGTTGTCTAGCTAGCACGTGGACTTTGATGCTTAGTTCCAAGCTATATCCCACATGAATAATTGATATTTATTTGAAAATGTGTATATTTCCAAGTGCCCCCAAGTTCATTCGACACGTAGTGCATAAGAAACACCCCTTGTGGGATCCTCCTCCATATGACTTGCGCTTGTGTGTGTTGCCTTGTGCGATGGGATTTGATATGGTGTAGCTCTCGAGTGCTTGGATTTTGGACTTGGAGATTAGGCCTTGGCCCAATATTTTTTTCCAAAATTCATAATATCCCTGCTATAAACCCGAGAGCCAAATATGTTATGAAAACCCAAAATTTGCCCCAAATTCCAACATTTTATCGTTGGTGAAATAGGTTTTGTCAAGCATATGTGTGGCGCTAAGAAACTCACAGGCGGTACAAAATGAGTGTTGGGCATTGCAAAAGTGTGATTATGCCGCATAATTGACCATAGTGTTGCACAATTGACCAAATTTGTTAATGCAAATTCTTGTGCTAACATTGTAAAATAAATAACTAATTAAACATGCCAACCAAGATAGAGCATGTGTGGGTAATGTTTTTCATGCTTAAGTAGAAATCCCACACATTATATTCAACTTGGGGAAGCATAGGGTGACAAGGTTAGAGTCAAGGTGGGAAAAAAATTTCATGCTTAAGTAGAAATTCCACTTTGGCTTCAACCTGGGAGCACTTTAATTAATTAATGATAATAAATGGGATTTGAAAAAGGTTGCATTGAAAACAAAGTTGTTGCACACCCTCTATAGAGGCACCCATAAATGAGACAATGCGAACCCTTGTATGCCATGCCCAAAAGTTTTACCCCCATCCACTTCACACTCTTTGCATGGCTCGGAGAGGGTCCACCCGAGAAACACTCTTTGACTTGGGGAATGATTCACCCAATAGGTCACCATGGAAATCCTCCCGTACCTAAACTTGGAAAGTTGCATAGGGTCTTTGATCACTTGTTTAATTTGAAAAGGTATTTTTGATGTACATGTTTAGGTGGATCTTGTATTAAATGTGATTTTACTTGACATGATACATTTGACTTGAGATCCTTGGAGGGTGCATTCATTTGTCTTTGCTGGACCTTTCTTGGTAGACATTTTTGGAGGAACAAGCCTAGCTTGGGCCTTCGTTGGGGCTTGAATCCCGCAGAGTAGACCATGACCCACCCCTTGGGAGCTAACATATGATGGATGTTTCCTTTGGAGGCAAGAGAAGACACCTTGAAGAATGACACCTAGTCCTCACATTTCCTTACGATTTACCTTTGGAAGCCATGAGATACACTTATGGGCTTGACGTCACCCTTGGGGCTAGGGTTTTGATGATGGTGGTGAGGTTTGATGATGAATTGGCATGGTTTATGGAGAGGAGGAAATTTATCATATTGACACATGGCCTTTGAAGGCACAACATCTTCTCCAACAACTTAACAACTTGCTAAAAATTCCAAGACGTCACCCTCTAGGGGCATGGCATCATCTTTTTAGGGTTTCTTTTGTGTAAAATCAAATTATTATTGTAAAGGGGTAAAATTAAGGAGTTAAGCCTCCTTATTTTGTGTTTTACACTAAATTTATGTGGACAAACTTTATTTTGAGGTCTTGTATAAATAAAGGACCTAGATCATTTCATTTTCATAACATTCTCACTTGATAATAAGACATTCTTGGCTGACATTTTCGCCCTCTTTGGGAATTTGGTCTATCTTTATCTCTTGTGAAAATTTTGGATGATTATCTTGTCTATTCTGGAGCTAAGTGGTGTGCTACCCTCTTGGAGGCTTCTCTCTTGCATGTTGATGAAAGTTACTTGGTAAATGAGAGTTTTATCGTGCTATATTGTGGAATTGGTAAGCAATTTTTTGCATTTGTTGGTAATTTCTTCTTGTTTCATCTTGTTCTTGTCTAAAACTCCCTTGGAGGAGTATAAGGGCATACACCCTCCACCAAGTTCATCTTAATTGTTATTGGATAAGCCATTTTTTCAAGGTTTCTAGGAGGAGTAAAAGGGCTTACACCCTCCTAGATTTACCTTGTTGGATTTTCTTGCTCTAGGGAGTAAAAGGGCTTACACCCCTAGATAAGTGGTGGATCCAACTCTTACATCTAAGATTATATAATCCAATATATTAAGCACTAATGTGAAATTTCATTGGAGAAACAATATAGTTGCATTGGGAAAAGTGATTTGTTGAGATAATTCATTTGTCTAAAGTGGATTCAATTCTATATGATATTAGCTTGCTTGAGCCACTAGGGCATCTAGCTTAGCCAAGGATTTCTTGGTTTTTTTATAAACTTATGCTATGACCACTAGGGATTCTACAAAATCACTCTCTAATCTCTTATATCTCACTCTTCTACCATTGAAAATAGTTGGCTACTTGCTATTGTTAATCTACTTTGTATTGGCTATCTTTTGGGGAAGTTGTTTATTGATTTCTTTGAGTAGAAGTTGTTGTAGTAGCAAATATTTTGCTACATCCAATTGGCTGACCTAAACTACTTATGATAACATCATTTTTCCATCAAAGTTTATTCTTAAGTATTGGAAAATTATCTACGTGTTTAGTGCTTCATTGTCTAATAAATATTTGGTTCTTTTGAGGGTCAATTCTTCAGTAAATTGCTCCTTTCATTGTTGATATATACATTTGTTTACTGTTGTAATTTAGGACAAAAAGATTCACTTGCTTGTCCCTTTGATTATATGGCTTGTATTTCGATAAATTTTCTTGTCTCGGGCAGGTACAACACTCTCTTGCAGGTACACTACACTTTGGCAACTTACCCTCATCAACAAGACCCTTTTTTCAAGCCTTTTTCCCACTTCTAAACTCAACCTATAGGGGTTTCACTTTTCGTCTCAATCCCCCTATTGTCACCAAGATTCCCCCTTTGTGGTGATTTATCATCACTAATACAAGGGGAGTATATATCTAATGTGACAGTGGGTAGTTACTCCCATAGGTGTCTCACGTTTGTGGATTAGGACAGGCTTTTCCCAACCTACAATCTGTGTGATAACACTATGGAGAGGTGGAAGCACAAATTATATGAAGTCTCTACTAGGATATGTGCATGAATTACCACCGCGGTACACGGGGATAAATTCGGACTTGATCGTTTCGACGAGAAGGATACGCCAAAAACATTCATTGCTCGAATGCAACGCATTCCCTTACTCACCAAGTACACGCCTCGATATAGTGTTAGCGGGTATACCCACACAATGGTGGGTAAAACATTGGGAACATATCCATGAATGGGATTATGTAGTGGACTCAATCAAGGAAAGGTTCAGGTCGGGGGTTGATATCCACAAATACATGTGTTCTTACTAAAGGAATTGGTTGGCCAAACAACGACTTAATGTGTGAAGGATCTATCTAAGAACCAAGTGTGCTCTACCGATAGGAATTTTTGTCCATCATAATTCCTTTGACAACCATCAAGCTAACAGACGAGCATCACAGGCCTGAGTTTGAATCCAATGTAGAATTGGGCAGCCAACGGATTCCCCCAGGTCCAACCATCACTATTGAAGATCCTCCATGGTGAATACCAAGAAGCTAGATCCGTGTGAAGAAGCATTGCAATTCGATAAGGGTCGACGTGACAGATTAATATCTAGGGTGCAGATGCAGAGATGAGCAGTAACCATGTGTGACAACCCCGAAGAATAATAATTCACACATGCATAGAGTAGTAAACATCACATTAAAGTTTAGGCAGCATAGACACTTTTGTGTATTAAAAGTAGAAACATCTGGCCATACGCTCCCCAGGATTTAACACATTTTGAGAATGATCCAGTGATAAATGCCAAAATCAAGTCTAGATATTTTGCACGTTTGAAAATAGATTGCAATTTAGATGCCATATGGATCCAAAAGGACAAAAACAAGACTGCAGGGTACTGGCGTCAAGGTCCAACCGATGGAAGCCACAAGGAGAACTGGTCCTTCCCAACAACTAACAATGAAGGAGTGATGGTATTACAAAATCAATTATGTTCCAATGGTCCCATAGGAAAATCTTTCTACTCTAAAGACCATCAATCATTAATCACCTTTACAAATAGATCATCAGTCCATACCAGTGCGGAAATATTATCTCATAGGCATTAATACAGCCTAATCAAACCTGATGATTACTATTTTAGTCTAAGTTCCATTCCATGTAGGTGCAACGCAACAAAAAAATATACCAAGTGGCGGGCAGGTGCAAATAAAATGATTCCAAGCCTGTATTCGCATTCCTTTGTCTCAAGGCTTAAGCCACCTAGTGATTGCAACCACCAATGGCTTTTTCCAGCAAGTCACAAGCCCGTAACAAATCTAAGGTTGTCAGAGACAGAGAAATACCAGAGCCAACGTTACCCACTAATGTTAGTTTCATGGACTCCTAGATTGAGAAAGTTCAAGACATCTACTTCACCGACTATGATGTCTAAGACCCATTTCAATTCCCATAGCTTTTCTTCCCCAAATATGCACATGCAATTGTGACTGTGAATGGGAAACCATTGGTACTCATGCAAGAATGGGCCAAGCCACTTTGATAGGTTGGCATCCTGACATTGGTAGACTTCCCTCACTTTCGACATGGTGTGTTTTTCACAACCTACATCCACTTCCTACTTACTCGACTGCACAACAACTATCTCTAGCTCGATAACAAATAGCTAGTCGATGTGGAGACCATACATCAGGTTACTGGTCTTTTGATACGTGGCGAGGAACTAGAAAAAGTGTTTAGAGCCAAAGATGTAGCACAAGATGACATTTATGGCAAGTTCTATACACATCATGGGAATTTTGGTGTGGTGATTGCATAGAATAATGATCGATGTGCCCACATTTTCCACCCAAATTATAGCATGTAAATTATTGAGGAAATGTCAAAAATATGAATGCCCACTCGAAGTCATCGTAGTAACTTGTTGAACATTGTGTTGGAGGTGTTAAAATGGTGTGGGTAGGATACATCCTTAATGAATTTATCAACAATTTCTTGGAAGCTCAGAACTTTGGTAAGGATTTCTGCTACAATTGGGTTATTCTACTTCTTGCCATGTTTCTTCAGAGACCCCCTCTGAGCCACGATCACATTGTTGTGGGTAACTAACCTTTGTGACCCCTAGATTTATTTCATTACAAGTTAGCAAAAATCCCATCACTCAAGATGACAATGACATAGCTTTTGAAATGGTACAACTAGCTCATCCAAGTTGTCGACTCACAATTGTGCATCTCGAGCAATCTCATCGACAAGTATGCAAATTTTCTTGAATTTGAATCTAATTTTCATAATGAATACATATGTCCTAGTGATGACCAAAGATATGCAATGATTATTCTTACATTCTCTATTATAGAATAATATATCCAACAAGGAGTTTATGAATGATCGGAGCATCTGAAACCAACTCTTGACGATGAGATGGACACCCTTGAAACTCGCACCAAAAGAAACCAAGATAGAAGGTAGGTCGAGGCCACATGGTGGAGGAACCAAGGAATGACCCAGGCAGCCGAGATGCCCAAAGAAAAGGAGGCCCTCAAGTGGAAGAAGAACATCATTTCCACTTCCATGGCCCCTCTCCACATTGGGTCCAACCTCGAATAGGAGAGCGAAGATCGACGGTCAATGTCTTTCCTAGACATCCATGCTACCCATATTATTGAAGAAGTCCCAACACAAATTGCATAGATGCCTTTAAGACCCACACATGCTAGCATAGAAAGACAACATACCATCCATGCAATAGGGATGGACATTGACATTGCACCACAGGGGCCAGGATGGCTTGCACCTGGTATTTTGACTCTTGTCAAGGAACTAAGAGGTCAATAGGTTTTACAACAAAAGATTCAAAGGGATGTTGCAATCAACTTCAAATATCTTTGTCGCCAACTTGTGAGTATGTTTCCCTCTTATGACACTCAACCTTGATCGTAGGAACATGCTCCTAACACTAGAAATCACGGGCGAGCACTTAAATTCGACCTATTGATGGTCGTTTATTTTGACGCAACCACTATGGGAATTGATTTAGTACCAGTCCCCACCCTGACCACACAAAAATACATTACCACCTTAATTTAAGAATTAGGAGAATGGCACCATACACTTAGTCTGGCTCATGAGCAACTTCAACAACAACACCAATTAGAAATCATTATGCATGATCAGACTCACTCGCACTATCAGTAAGAGGTACATGCTCATAAAGCCTTGAAAATGTTATATGATACCCAAGTATCGGAGCACGCAGAAACACGATCTCAACACACGGAAAGTGTTATCATGCACAACAAGCTTCTGGCAGAGTCGACGAATTGTACGCGTAGGTACCTAGCATAGTGGACGAGGCTCTGTAGGTTTTCCCATCTCAGAAACTCTACACAGTGAGGGGGTGTTTACAGAAATTGGGGTAGTCTCTACTCAAAGATAAAGAATTGCAATGGAATATTGTGTTGGTCGAGAAAGCACTCCCAAATAGCCAGGCACGGATAAAAGATTTTTTGGGATTGGTTGAGTACAAATTTACTCTCTGGAATCACCTTCATAATCCACCAAAGATTATCTCCATTGATAAACGAGACCGTGTTGCCGAAATAGAGGTTGCCCAACAGAAGAGAAACTTGACTTCATTACCCTCAAGTGAGCACCAAGCCATGATGATATCCATTGCCAACAAGATAAGAGAGATCATTGTCGCTTGGGCAGAACAACAAGCTATCTCTAGGATATCCGATGAAGCGATCGACAAGGCCCAAATTGTTAGAAAAACAAGATCATGGATCAATAAAATAAAACAATTGTGGAAATAAAACACAAAATATACACAATACAATAAAGACATAGATATGTGTGGTTCACCTAGTGTGGGCTACGTCCATCAGAGAAATTGCCAGGTCCTTCCTTTTTATTATCCAACAAATTGAAGGGATACAACCTACAACACACTCGTTGTAACTTCCTCTTCTTTCTCGCACGGTCTCCTCTCTCAGAATACAATATTCATGATAATACATAGATGCAATACAATTCCCTCATAAAAGAGGGTTTCATTTTAGGGAAAAAATCCCTAAAATAACTTCTACTATCAGATCTGCGACCTTATAATGAATAGTCCAGATGGACTATGAAATTACAATATTTTGCAAGGCAATTTTTCCCAAAATTTCGCTTCAGGTGCGCTGCCCCCCCACCCCCTGGACCACCCTGGCAACAATTGTGGGGGGGAAAGCCCCCCCACACCCCCCGTTAGTGAATGGGGTCCAAGCATGGCTGAAACAAACCTCTGAATCAGGAAGATAATCATGCTCCACAACCAACACAAATATTCTACACACAGCTTGCAGCAACATAGGTCATGACCATCCCTATGCTCAAGAATATGGAACACATTGACCTTCAGGCTCCCCAGGTCACAAACATTGATACAAATAAGGTGATCCAACTCACTTGGAAACTACACGCCACCTTGGAAAAAATTGATAACCAATGTAAAGAATTCCTTCAAGGACTCATGAAGACAATTCTTTCTGTTGCATCTTTCACACCATGATCAAGACCATTTTATCAAGGGAGAACCAAGTAATAGTGTTGGGGGCCTGTTGGCACCCAAATTTTTGGGTAAGTGTGTGCACGCACATAGATCAGTCATGCATGCACTTCAGTTTTGTGCGCACATTAGTAGTTGCATGATGGATGGAATATGGTGTGTGTGCCAATCAAAGTTCTACCTTGTGCTCTAAAGATTAGAAATATACCACATCCACATCAATTTGGAAGAATATCTTTGGGAATCTTCCCAAATAATGAATCTATATAGTACGGGAGATCGTGGGGCGGATGATGGATGAGTTGAAAAGTTCATTAGGATTGCCATGCTCCAAATAAGTTATGTGGGTTGGATGCAAGTGGCAGAAGCATGCGGAATTGGTGATCACTAGAGTGAGTGGAGAAGAGGTGAAAGGGACAAAGCGCCAAAGCAGAGAAGAGAAGGAAAAGGAGCAGCGAAGAAAAATAAGAGATATTTTTTCGAGGTCTGCAGCAGAAGAGAAGTCAATCTGAGTTTTGCACGAATCATGTTATGAGTCTTTGTAACAATTTTGTATGTAGTTGGAACAGCCCTATAGATATTTTGTAATGGAGTTAGTTTAGTAGTATGTGAATAATTTGAATAGAGAGCGCATAGTGAATTGTAGTGCATAACTTGTAGAATGTATCATAGCATGGAGTGTTATTCTTGTTGCATTGTGAGTCTGTTGATGTATGCATTATACCATTTAATGAAGATAATAAAATATTTAATCCTCTCTATCAATGGTTGTGTCTATTCTAAGATTATTGGATGTATGTGTGAGTGGTTTTAGTTGTTAGTTTTCTAATGGAGTATAATTGAATGTATGAATGTTAGCCTGAGTGACTTCTTTGTATGATTTATCCCTTCATCTCCAAAACAAGACCAAATGGTCTATGTGATTCTCATGGTGTCTCGAGTGAGAAATTATTCAATCCTTGATTGAATATTGATATGTCGATGCCTTGGGGTTTTGTTGGTCAACTTTGGATGAACCCTAGGTCATCAACCCCCAAGTATTAGGAAGGATGTGTGTAAGTGAGCCAACAGTCCTTAACAATTGCCACAATGGTGTTTATGGTGGACACCTCTCTGGTATGTCCACTGCTCATTAAGTCGTGCAGGTCGGCTACTTCTATCCTACCTTATTTCATGACTATATCCAAGCAATCAAGAAATGTACCAAGTGCCAAATTTTCACCCCTAAAGAACGAGCCCCACCAACACCTTTACACCCAGTCATTACCATTGGCCCCTTTTGGAAATGGGGCACAGACTTCATTACATGAAACCCCCCATCTAACAATGGTCGTAAATACGTCATTGTGTCCATTGACTATTTCACCAAATGGGTCGAAGCCATGCATACCTTCAACAATATCATGGATACGGTGGCCCGCTTCCTTTTCAATCATGTCATCACTCAGTTTGGGGTCCCCCAACAATTATTTTCAGGTTATGGAAAACATTTTGAAAACGAAGTGTTTTTGGAGTTAACCCCACTCCTAGGCTTTACTCACAAGTTTGCTTCACCATACTACCCACGGTCCAATGGCTAGGCTGAGGCCATCAATAAATTCCTAAAAACCATGTTACAACAAACAATGAAAAAACTTAAAACCAATTGACATCCCATGCTTTTCTCTACACTATGGGCATACTGAATGGTCATCAAAACCACCACAAGTTTCACCCCCTTCCACCTCGTCTATGGGGTAGAAGCAGTATTTCCAATTAAGTGAGAAATCCCAACACTCCAAACAACAGTCCAGTTGTTATCATACACCACCCTCCTCAAAATATGCCTCATCGCCTTAGAAACTCTTGACGAAGATCGACGGTCCTCATTTCAAAACAATGAGGCTACCAAAAAGTACTCAAAAGCTACTTTCAATCGCTAAGTCAACCCTTGTTCTTTCAACAAGGGAAATCTTGTCCTAACCTATGATGTTGCCCATGATACCTTAGGCCACATAAAGTTTGAATCTCTTTGGCACGACCCTTTCATCATCAAACACTGCCTCGCAAAGGGAGCATACATCATTTCTCACCTAGAAGGAACCCTCCTAAAGGACCCTATCAATGGGTTATACTTGAAGAGGTTTTACCCTTAAGTAGCCACTCTACTTAAGGCCATATCTATGTGCATATCTTTTCGTTTGTAAAAATTTCATATATTTTTTAATCCTTTTTACACACACATCAATAATTTTCACATTTTTTATCACTTTCCTTTTTTTTTACTAGATGAATCATTCGCTAGCATATCACATCAGTTTTACTGACAGTTCTAGTAGATGGACTCAGAACATCACTTTGATGGCTTGGGCCATATCTTCGCCTACACATACATTTCTCCACCCCATCAGTGTGTGCCTAGGTATAGCTACAAATAACCAAGTAGAGTATGATACCATGATCATCCTTGTCACTAATGATGCTCACCTTCACATTCTCCACTTTAGCATATTCTTGGATTCCCAACTTGTCATCTTGTAGTTGAACAATGTATGCCATGTTCATGACCATTGCTTGTTTAGAAAATATCTAGAAGTTAAACTTATATCATGGAATTTTGAATCCATTACTTTCACACATGTTCTTAGAAGTCAAAGCCAAGTTGCAAATCACACTGCAAATGAAATTTTAGATTGGCACTTATCATATTACTTTTGATTTGGACAACTCAGAATCTTAGCTTCCTTCCTTGGTTGCTTTCCAAATCTTGATTACGATTCATAATATCATTATGCATAGATGCATCGTGGATGAGGGATCATCCACATGCATTATGTCCAAGAAGACCTAGAAAAATCTTGACTCCACTAAGCTTACCCCTTCTACTATCACCCTTCACGCCTATGATAGTCGTGCATTGCAAACTAAGGATCTTTTTCAAAATGTCCCTGTAGAGCTAGTGGGAAATATAGTCTTAATAAACATTAAGCTCATAGATGCCCCACTAGACTACAACATCTTGCTAGAATGTAGTTACATGTACACAATAAAGGAAGTGGCCTCATATGTGTTTCACACCATGATCTCCCCCCACAACAGAAAGGTCATCATAGTCGACCAATTAACGCATTTTGATCCTCACCCCTCAACGAATTTGGATAATATCCTTCCACTCATTGGGGAACAATTAGAAGTCTCACTAATCATGGAAATAAGTCCAAGAATATTTCAAGAACCCTCACTCTTTGGCACATACCAGGGTGACCCCCCATGCATACCACCCTTGGACTCTGCCCAAGTATGAGTAATCACTTTTTTCATAGTAGAACCATCCCCTCAATATAATCTTGGTATAACCAACCCTCATTCTACCCCCGAGACAACCATACCATATACTACTCCAGAGACTCCCCCCGTGAATGATCAATCAACAGTTTGGAAAACCCTTCCTCAACTCCTTACCCAAATATCATTCTTCTACCCACCACCAGGACTTATGGCATACGAGGTAGGACCTACCCTTACCTTTCCCAATATGGTGATAGTTATCCCTATGTGGTATCTTTACCAACCATTTATGGTACCAACACCATCCCTTCCTCCTCAAGCAACTACACTACCCATGTAGATCGTGGTTCAACCAATATTGCCACAACCTAGTCACACAATTGCGGGAAAGAATACCAACACTCGAGGCAAGAAGAAGAAAGATGGGGGAAATACTCAGGTCACACCTCAAGTTCAACCCCCTTGCACACTTTGTAAAGCACCAGGTCATCCCACCAATGTCTTCCCTACCCTTCTAGATTTAAGGATCCTTATCCATCTCCCTCGGGCAACACCATTGTTTCCCACCTCAAAAACAATGTCCATAGACATTATTGAAGAGTCTACCACCCCACACAATAAAACATTGTGTACAAACTTAGCATGCATCATATGCTCACAATAAAACCATTATACTAAACATTGTCCTGTGCTACCCCTATTTCTAGAAACACTAGCAATGGTTAGCCAAATGACCCTACCAAAGCCTAGTCATGCGGTATCAAAATGGTCAGCATCCCTGACATCCATTTCCTATAACATTTGTTACATATACACTTCTATGTATTCACTCCACACTTGCCCATGCACACTATGTGAATAATTGGACCATTTCACTTATATGTTCCCCTTGATCACTGAATACCAAATTCATTGAATGACTGCCATTCAAAATATTTGAGAGGTCCTCCATGTTGTAGGGTCCCTTAGCATTACCACCACCCCCCAAGGTGTGTCTAACAAACCTACTCAGGAGTAGGTACCCATCCCTCTTTCCCCATCAACTTCACTGGTGTGGCCATGATAGGATACTCTTCCTCCGACCCCACCTAAATCACTAGAAATCCTACGAAAATAAATTATCCCTCCTTCTAGAGACCATGACACACACATGTGTGTGTATATATCTGTCATATTTCTTCCAGTGAAGGATCAATCCCTTCAGTTGAAAAATTGGCCCCTATTTAAGATATCACTACCATACCACAAGTCCTTTCCACTTACACTACCTCAATAGTTGTTGATGTTTCTCCTTCTAGCACTATTTCAATCTCATGTGAGATGTTTATCCCCATTGTGCCACCCTCTCTCGCTCGTACCTCTAAGAGGTATTTTCTATCACATGTCTTTCGTTCAACCAAAGATATTCTAGAGTCCATGGCGACACCTAACTACCCTGGGATGCAATGCACCATTGTTCATTCCTCCTACCTCCGGATGATTTTCAACCCACCACTGACAACATTTATGCGATTGAAACTAATGACTTCATTCCTCCCGAGCATACAAATTGCTTCAAAAACCAAATCCCCACCCTTGATGCTTTTGAAGAAGGGAATATGGCCAACATTTCCCCAACCATCAAAGTGGACATTTCCATCAAACTAGGCATCATCAAATAAATTACCCTCGATCTTGCATGCTCCTATGAAGAAGTCCTTGCCTACAAGGCTCTTTTTCAAGAGTATCATGACATTTTTTCCTGGTCATATAATGAAATGTCCAGTCTCGACCCAACCATTGTCAAACACTGAATTGACACGTGGCATGATGTTGAGCCCATTCACCAAACATAGTGGCCCCTGCATCCATTCAAAGCCATGGATATCAAAGATAAAATTGATAATATATGCACAATCGAGTTCATATACCCCATTTCATATACATTGTGGATATTTAACCCCATCCCCGTTAACAAAAAGCAGGGAACCATCCACATCTGTACAAACTTTAGAGACCTCAATCAAGCTTGTCCCAAAGAAAATTTTCTTAACCTTTTCGTCAATCAAGTAATCGATGTTTGTGCCTGACATGAATCCCTATAATTTATGGATGAATTCTCCGGCTACAACCAGATTCAAATTCGCCATGCAGATCAATAAAATATTGTATTTACTGCACCATAGGGAACCTTCCCATATCACATCACGCACTTTCATCTCAAGAAATTTGGAGCCACTTTGTAGTGGGTGATGACTTATGTCTTTGATGACCTCACCCACTTCATACTTTCATACTTGGATGATCTCATGGCTCGATCCAAAAAATGATTCCAACACCTTGAGGATCTTCACATCATCTTCCAAAGATGTCGTCAATGCAATATTTTTTTAAACCTACTTAACTGCATTTTTTGCGTCACATTCACATGTTTACTCGGATTCATAGTATCTCATCAAGGGATCATGGTGGACCCCCTCAAGTTCTAGGCCATTAGGGAAATTCCCCCTCCCAAAACCTTGTGTTAGTTACAGATCCTTCATGGAAAAAGATAACTTCTTACGTCACTTTTTCCTCGATTATGCAACTTGCACCCATGGCTTCTTATGTCTGTTACGCCAAGACATCCCATTCAAATGGTATAGTCGTGCTTAGTAGGATTTTGAGGCATTGAAAGCATCTCTCTAAAAATCCTCTTTGATCAGTGTCCCCTACTTTGAAAAATATTATACCCTATACCTTTCAAAATCAAAGGTATCAGTTGCAGGAGTCATCGTCCAAGAAGGTGAACATAGGTGAGAACATGTCAATTAGTACATCAGTAAGAACTTATCAGGGCCTCTTTTACACTGCAATCATGAGGAAAATCCAGCCTTGGTCGTGGTACTTGCAGTCCAAAAAATGTGCCATTATGTTTTTCTTTGAACCACCAAGGTTATTCGCAAACTCCAATCCCAT
>JZKD02S2429651.1:245331-265480 GCA_000966675.3 Picea glauca
GGGATCCATTGATTATCTCAAGATAGAAAAGTTATGTTGTTGAATTACTAAGAGGTTGAGAGTGATTTTGCCCTCATTTTTTGTCCATTCCTTAAAGAGGGTTTGTAACTGTGTGAAGACAAGACGACATGGAGAGGCCTTTCAAAGGATAACCCTAAAGGAAAAGAGGATCGAAGAGGCACCCCTCCACAAGTATACCCATTTATATTTCTTTTTCTTTAAATAATTTGACTCTTAGACCCCCCTCCTAAATATGAGTTTGATTTGATGTTCATGTCACGAGTATGCTTCATTTCACATGTAAATAGTGATCTTTAATTGATCTAGGGATTTCTTTATGCATTGGAATCAAGATTTTTAATTTTTAATTTTGTTATCATGTGTGCAAGTATAGTGGATTAGTTGATTCCTCACAACACCTATCCTTCATGCTTCTTTAGTTTACATTATTGGAGAGAATATTTTGGCACCATTCATATAGGTATATCTTCTCCCGCCCTCTCACCAAAGGATTTTCTTGTTCATTATTGTTTTCTTGTTGGTCTGGGGAATATTTCTAAGACCTTCACTCTGATATTACAACAAGGACCAACCACCATATTGGCTAAGAGTTTTCACCCACTTGGTACACACACAAACTGATTCCCACATAACAACCTAAATGGATTCCATTTGCCTTGTTCTACTAATTATAGCTTAAAAAGGATGGGAGGTCCATCAAATTAAAGTTAAGTCCTCGTTATTGCACGAAGATTTGCAGGAGGAGATTCATAAGGAACAACCTCCTAGGTTTATTCAGTGTTACTCAAATCTTGTATGTTGATTGAATAAATATCTCTATGGGCTCAAACAGACTCAACAAGCTCTCTATGAGAAGATGGATTTGTTTTTTCTTGATGAGATTTCCTAGATACCACTTTGACCCTAATGTTCATACTTAGTGCATGGGTGATGAGATTTTAATTCTGGTTTTGTAGTTTGATGGTTTCATTCTCACTGGTAGTGATCCTCATTTGATCAACCAAGTGAAGTCTTGTTTTAGAAATCGGTTTGAGATGATAAATTAAAGGCACCTTCATTATTTTCTTGGCTTGCAGGTTTTTCAAACTAAGGAAAGGTGTTTCCCTTTCTCATTGTATGCATGCCTTGGGTATCCTTTGTAGATTTCACATGGAGATTTGTAAATCAGCATCAACCAATTTTTAGCTTGGAATCAAGTTGTATGTTGAGTGTTCCACACCTTAGGTGGATTCCACTTTGTATCAATATTTAGTTGGAAATTTGTTGTGCTTGACACATACTCTTCCACACATTTCATTTTCCATTGCTTTGGTGTCTTGATTTATGCAAGATTCACACGAGTGCCACTAGAAAACAACAAAGTGGATATGTTAGTACCAACATACAATGAAGTTTGGCATACAATACAATTCAAGGGGTTCTACTATTTTAGTTGGTTTAATATATTCTGAATGGGAAAATACCTTTGATGATCAGAATTCCATTGCAAGCTATGTTATTGACCTCATATTAGGTTATTTTACCTCGGCATGCAAAAAACAATTTTCCATTTCTCTTACTTAGGCCAGGGTAGAGTATTGAGCAACAATTTGTGCATGTTGGGAAGCAATTTGGCTTCAACAAATATTTTTTATTTTTGGTTTTCAATAGGCACATTTGACCACTATTTGGTTTGATATTCAGTACCATCTAGCTTGTCCATCATCCAATTCAACATTAGCGTAGTAAGCACATAGAGATGATCATGATCATGTTGTTTACTTGGCATTTTGTTGCATAGATGATTAGGCTGTTGACATCCTCACAAAGTCCTCGAGAGAAGGGAAGTTTCTTCATTTTCGAGCTATGTTAGGTGTGAAGGAAGTTGTCATCAAGGAGGCATACGTCTAATGCCTCCTTCCTTCTCCCATGTCATTTTCTAAATCCTTCAACCCATCCCAAGTTATTCTTAAAGGGGGATGTTAGGATATTATGAATTAGGAGGTTATTCAAGACCAACTTGGTTTAATGTACTATAATCATATTTATAATGTGCTTTATTTAATGGTCATTGTTTCATCTTATGCTCTGGTGATTCAACATTGCTTATATTCTTAGGATTCATGATAGTTGATCCATGTCTTATCACCTCATAGATATATGATAGCTATTTAAAGAGCATGTAGGGTCACTTGTTTGGTATGACATAGAGTATAGTATTGTATGGGATGTAGCATTTCTTTTCATTGAACAATAATACAATGTTTTTGTTGCTTTGATTTTGCTTTCAAGGGTTTTACCACATACATATTATTGTCTTTATCTTTGATTTGTGTGAGTGATTTCTCTATGGTGTTTGTTCTTTTGAGTTGTGCACCTAGAATTTTCAAAACTTGCAAATAACAACAAGGATAGAGTACAGATGGCATATTTATAAGAATCATTCCAACAACTAACAAGAGATGTGTAGTAAAGATAAGATTGGATACTAAGATTCCCTTCCTTCATTGTGCCACACCACTATAAAATGCACTAGAAAACAATACATGAAATGAACAAAAGAACAAAGGTTTGTAAACTAAACCATTAAACATGTGTTGATATTAACAAATGTAGAAAATGACAGTTGGGGAACTACGTAATAAAATTCAAAATTATGTGGCATGTATCAAGTTAATTCCAATTTGTCCAATTTTAAACACTAGAATGATGTACTCAGGGATAATTAATTCATTACTAAATGTTCTATTATAGTCACATGGCACATTTGTTGATTTGGTCATCTTAATTAAATTTTGTAGAATAAAAGGCAAAAATTAAGTGGTATGTATCGAGTTAATTCCAATTTGTTCGATCTTAAACACTAAAATGGTGAACTCTAGTATAAATAATTCATTACTTAATGTTCTATTATGGTCACATAGCACATTCGTTGACTTCATCTTTTATCAAATATGACCACTTATGTATATATCTCTATATAGGCTCCTTGTCATTGTTTCCATTAGTCATTGTATGGAAACATATTAATAGACCTTGCAACTTTGGTTTTATATGGTTTGTTAGATATCTACAATAAGAGTTCAAATCCAATCAAGATTGTTGTTCTTACAAGGTTTGTTGGATATCTACAATAAGAGCTCAAATATATTATCAAATCAAGATTAGTTAAATGGGATTTATGCATGATATAATATTTTCTTTCTTCTTCTTACTATAATCACATTAGATATCTAGCAAGAAATTTAAGCCTAAACTATGAAGGTTAGCTACAAAATTGATACACTAGTCCCTGCTTGGTGTCATGGACTAATAAGAATAAGGATTCCCATCAAGGTTACATCAACATTTTATTAAATGTTGAGGTAATCACACACTCTTTCTTAGACCACTAGGTGCCACAATGGGCAATGACGCTTAATGTTTCATGCACAGGGTGTTTTTCTCTCATCTATGCATGTGAGTAGTGATGGTGAGGCTAGCAACCACAACATTGATGGCTAGTAATGACAACCATTGGTGGTGAATGATGACAAGGGTTTTTGGAGGTTGCTTGCAATCATGATTTTTACATGATTCTACATTCATTAAGACCTTAGAAACTAGTGGGCACATGGAATATGAATTTAAGATTATATATTTTGATCAAATTGGAGTTATCTAGGAGGCTTTGCCTTACAATATTTTCTTGACATTGACATTTGATCTCACCATGGAAGCACAAAAGACACATTGTTATTTCTCGAGGGATTCTTTTTGTATGCCAAATATTTGATTTTTTGGATAAAACTTATAGATATCTTGTAGATACATGTGGGAGCCTGGAAAAGGGTTAAAATATGTTAGTACCAAGGTACAATGAAGTTTGGTATATAATACAATTCAAGGGGTTCTACTATTTTAGTTGGTTTAATAGATTATGATTGGGAAAATACCTTTGATGATCAGAATTCCATTGCAAGTTATGTATTTGACCTCAAATTGAGTTATGTTACTTGGGCATGCAAATTTCTTTTTGCCATTTCTCTTACTTAGGCCAGCGTAGAGTATTAAGCAACACTTTGTGCATGTTGGGAAGCAGTTTGTCTTCAACAAATCCTTTTTAATTTTGGTTTTCAATAAGCACATTTGACCACTATTTGGTGTGACAGTCAGTACCATCTAGCTTGCCCATCATCCAATTCAACATTAGCGTAGTAAGCACATAGATATGATCATGATCATGTTGTTTACTTGACATTTTGCTGCATAAATGATTAGGTTGTTGACATCCTCACAAAGTCCTCGAGAGAAGGGAAGTTTCTTCATTTTCGAGCTATGTTAGGTGTGAAGGAAGTTGTCATCAAGGAGGCATACGTCTAATGACTCCTTCCTTCTCCCATGTCATTTTCTAAATCCTTCATCACATCCCAAGTTAATCTTAAAGGGGGATGTTAGGATATTATGAATTAGGAGGTTATTCAAGACCAACTTGGTTTAATGTACTATAATCATATTTATAATGTGCTTTATCTAATGGTCATTGTTTCATAGTATGCTTTGGTGATTCGACATTGCTTGTATTCTTAGGATTCATGATAGTTGATCCATGTCTTATCACCTCATAGATACATGATATCTATTTAAAGAGCATGTAGGGTCACTTGTTTGGTATGACATAGAGTATAGTATTGTATGGGATGTAGCATTTCTTTTCACTGAGCAATAATACAATGTTTTTGTTCCTTTGATTTTGCTATCAAGGGTTTTACCACATAAATATTATTGTCTTGATCTTTGATTTGTGTGAGTGATTTCCCTATGGTGTTCGTTCTTGTGAGTTGTGCACCTGGAATTTTCAAAACTTGCAAATAACAACAAGAATAGAATACAAATGACATATTTATAAGAATTATTCCACCAAATAACAAGAGATGTCTAGTAAAGATAAGATTGGATACTAAGCTTCCCTTCCTTCATTGTGCCACGCCACTATAAAATGCACTAGAAAACAATATGTGAAATGAACAAAAGAACAAAGGTTCGTAAACTAAACAATTAAATATGTGTTGATCTTAACAAATGTAGACAATGATAGTTGGGGAACTACGTAATAAAATTCAAAAATTAAGTGGCATGTATCAAGTTAATTCCAATTTGTCCAATTTTAAACACTAGAATGATGAACTTGAGGATAATTAATTCATTACTAAATGTTCTATTATAGTCACATGACACATTTGTTGATTTGGTCATCTTAATTAAATTTGGTAGAATAAAATGCAAAAATTAAGTGGTATGTATCGAGTTAATTCCAATTTGTTCGATCTTAAACACTGAAATGGTGAACTCTAGGTTAAATAATTCATTACTTAATGTTCTATTATGGTCACATAGCACATTCGTTGACTTCATATTTTATCAAATATGACCACTTATGTATATATCTCTATAGAGGCTCCTTGTCATTGTTTCCATTAGTAGTTGTATGGAAACATATTAATAGACCTTGCAACTTTGTTTTTATAGGGTTTGTTAGATATCTACAATAAGAGTTCAAATCCAATCAAGATTAGTGTTTTTATAGGGTTTGTTAGATATCTACAATAAGAGCTCAAATATATTGTCAAATCAAGATTAGTTAAATGGGATTTATGCATGATATGATTTTTTCTTTCTTCTTCTTACTATAATCACATTAGAGATCGAGCAAGAAATTTAAGCCTAAACTATGAATGTTATCTACAAAATTGATACAATAGTCCCTGCTTGGTGTCATGGACTAATAAGAATAAGGATTCCCATCAAGGTTGCCTCAACATTTTATTAAATGTTGAGGTAAGCACACACTCTCTCTTAGACCACTAGGTGCCACAATAAGCAATGACACTTAATGTTTCATGTGCAGGGTGTTTTTCTCTCATCTATGCATGTGAGTAGTGATGGCAAGGCTAGCAACCACAACATTGATGGCTAGTAATGAAAACCATGGGTGGTGAATGATGGCAAGGGTTTTTGGAGGTTGCTTGCAATCATGATTTTTACATGATTCTACATTCATTAAGACCTTAGCAACTAGTGGGCACACGTCATATGAATTTAAGATTATATATTTTGTTCAAATTGGAGTTATCTAGGAGGCTTTGCCTTTAATATTTTCTTGACATTGACATTTGATCTCACCATGGAAGGACAAAAGACACACTGTTAGTTCTTGAGGGATTATTTTTGTATTCCAAATATTTGATTTTTTGGATAAAACTTATAGATATCTTGTAGATACACGTGGGAGCCTGGAAAAGGTTAAAATATGTCAAGGTGCATTTCATGCCCAATGTTGGGCCATCCGATCAATCTTGCTTGCTACGAGATCGTTGCTCCAACTAAAGTGAGTTGCCCCACTAAGGACTGGAATTTTATGCGCCAACAATAAAACAATTACATATAATTCCTTGAGGAAGTCTTTTAACAGCCTTGATTTGGCAAATTGTCTTTAAATAGACTCTGAATTTACAATGCCTTAGCAAAGGAAATAAGTTATAGAGGCTTTCTAAGGCACTTTCTTTTTCTTTTGCCTCGCAAGCTGGGAAAAGAGAGAATGAAAAAATAAGAGATAGTGGAAAATGGTGAAAGGTTGGGATAACTAGGAAAGAAGAACAATGTTATTTCTTATTATTCATTCAAGGAACAAGGGTATTAGATGATGTAGAAATGAAAGTTTATATATCTTTGACTTGTGCAAATTCTGTATATGTTAATACATATTTTGACTTTTTATTTATCCCCCAAAACATTGGGTTAATCTTTATACCTTTTGTTTCCTTAGTAGTCATGAAGTGAAGCTATTTAGGTTTGTTGACCCACAAACCCCCTGGAATGTAGGCTTTCTTGAGGGCTAATTTAATTTACTATGTGGGTCTTTATATACAAGTAATCATATACAGTAGTGGGAATAAATAAATGATGCATAGATAATTAAGAGGAGAGGATAAAGATTCTCAACCATGTCAAAAATATATGCAAAAATTAAGTGAAAGTGTAAGGATAACACTAATAGACANGGAAACATATTAATAGACCTTGCAACTTTGGTTTTATAGGGTTTGTTAGATATCTACAATAAGAGTTCAAATCCAATCAAGATTATTGTTCTTACAGGGTTTGTTAGATATCTACAATAAGAGCTCAAATATATTATCAAATCAAGATTAGTTAAATGGGATTTATGCATGATATAATATTTTCTTTCTTCTTCTTACTATAATCACATTAGAGATCGAGCAAGAAATTTAAGCCTAAACTATGAAGGTTAGCTACAAAATTGATACAGTAGTCCCTGCTTTGTGTCATGGACTAATAAGAATAAGGATTCCCATCAAGGTTACATCAACATTTTATTAAATGTTGAGGTAAGCACACACTCTCTCTTAGACCACTAGGTGCCACAATGGACAATGGCACTTAATGTTTCATGCACAGGGTGTTTTTCTCTCATCTATGCATGTGAGTAGTGATGGCAAGGCTAGCAACCACAACATTGATGGCTAGTAATGTAAACCATTGGTGGTGAATGATGGCAAGGGTTTTTGGAGGTTGCTTGCAATCATGATTTTTACATGATTCTACATTCATTAAGACCTTAGCAACTAGTGGGCACATGGAATATGAATTTAAGATTATATATTTTGTTCAAATTGGAGTTATCTAGGAGGCTTTGCCTTGCAATATTTTCTTGACATTGACATTTGATCTCACCATGGAAGCACAAAAGACACATTGTTAGTTCTCGAGGGATTCTTTTTGTATGCCAAATATTTGATTTTTTGGATAAAAGTTATAGATATCTTGTAGATACATATGGGAGCCTGGAAAAGGGTTAAAATATGTTAGTACCAAGGTACAATGAAGTTTGGTATACAATACAATTCAAGGGGTTCTACTATTTTATTTGGTTTAATAGATTCTGATTGGGAAAATACATTTGATGATCAGAATTCCATTGCAAGTTATGTATTTGACCTCAGATTGGGTTATGTTACTTGGGCATGCAATTTTTTTTTTGCCATTTCTCTTACTTAGGCCAGGGTAGAGTATTAAGCAACACTTTGTGCATGTTGGGAAGCAATTTGTCTTCAACAAATCCTTTTTAATTTTGGTTTTCAATAAGCACATTTGACCACTATTTGGTGTGACAATCAGTACCATCTAGCTTGCCCATCACCCAATTCAACATTAGCGTAGTAAGCACATAGAGATGATCATGATCATGTTGTTTACTTGGCATTTTGTTGCATAAATGATTAGGTTGTTGACATCCTCACAAAGTCCTCGAGAGAAGGGAAGTTTCTTCATTTTCGAGCTATGTTAGGTGTGAAGGAAGTTGTCATCAAGGAGGCATACGTCTGATGACTCCTTCCTTCTCCCATGTCATTTTCTAAATCCTTCATCCCATCCCAAGTTATTCTTAAAGGGGGATGTTAGGATATTATGAATTAGGAGGTTATTCAAGACCAACTTGGTTTAATGTACTATAATCATATTTATAATGTGCTTTATCTAATGGTCATTGTTTCATATTATGCTTTGGTGATTCGACATTGCTTGTATTCTTAGGATTCATGATAGTTGATCCATGTCTTATCACCTCATAGATACATGATATCTATTTAAAGAGCATGTAGGGTCACTTGTTTGGTATGACATAGAGTATAGTATTCTTCCTTTGATTTTGCTTTCAAGGGTTTTACCACATAAATGTTATTGTCTTGATCTTTGATTTGTGTGAGTGATTTCTCTATGGTGTTCGTTCTTGTGAGTTGCACACTTGGAATTTTCAAAACTTGCAAATAACAACAAGGATAAAATACAAATGACATATTTATAAGAATCATTCCACCAANGTAAGCACACACTCTCTCTTAGACCACTAGGTGCCACAATAAGCAATGACACTTAATGTTTCATGTGCAGGGTGTTTTTCTCTCATCTATGCATGTGAGTAGTGATGGCAAGGCTAGCAACCACAACATTGATGGCTAGTAATGAAAACCATGGGTGGTGAATGATGGCAAGGGTTTTTGGAGGTTGCTTGCAATCATGATTTTTACATGATTCTACATTCATTAAGACCTTAGCAACTAGTGGGCACACGTCATATGAATTTAAGATTATATATTTTGTTCAAATTGGAGTTATCTAGGAGGCTTTGCCTTTAATATTTTCTTGACATTGACATTTGATCTCACCATGGAAGGACAAAAGACACACTGTTAGTTCTTGAGGGATTATTTTTGTATTCCAAATATTTGATTTTTTGGATAAAACTTATAGATATCTTGTAGATACACGTGGGAGCCTGGAAAAGGTTAAAATATGTCAAGGTGCATTTCATGCCCAATGTTGGGCCATCCGATCAATCTTGCTTGCTACGAGATCGTTGCTCCAACTAAAGTGAGTTGCCCCACTAAGGACTGGAATTTTATGCGCCAACAATAAAACAATTACATATAATTCCTTGAGGAAGTCTTTTAACAGCCTTGATTTGGCAAATTGTCTTTAAATAGACTCTGAATTTACAATGCCTTAGCAAAGGAAATAAGTTATAGAGGCTTTCTAAGGCACTTTCTTTTTCTTTTGCCTCGCAAGCTGGGAAAAGAGAGAATGAAAAAATAAGAGATAGTGGAAAATGGTGAAAGGTTGGGATAACTAGGAAAGAAGAACAATGTTATTTCTTATTATTCATTCAAGGAACAAGGGTATTAGATGATGTAGAAATGAAAGTTTATATATCTTTGACTTGTGCAAATTCTGTATATGTTAATACATATTTTGACTTTTTATTTATCCCCCAAAACATTGGGTTAATCTTTATACCTTTTGTTTCCTTAGTAGTCATGAAGTGAAGCTATTTAGGTTTGTTGACCCACAAACCCCCTGGAATGTAGGCTTTCTTGAGGGCTAATTTAATTTACTATGTGGGTCTTTATATACAAGTAATCATATACAGTAGTGGGAATAAATAAATGATGCATAGATAATTAAGAGGAGAGGATAAAGATTCTCAACCATGTCAAAAATATATGCAAAAATTAAGTGAAAGTGTAA
The DNA here is from genome assembly GCA_000966675.3 of Picea glauca. Taxonomy (NCBI): domain Eukaryota; kingdom Viridiplantae; phylum Streptophyta; class Pinopsida; order Pinales; family Pinaceae; genus Picea; species Picea glauca. The sequence goes on from JZKD02S2429651.1 coordinate 255,415, forward strand.
GGATAACACTAATAGACAACATACAACATGTGGCAGTGGTACACAATAACATTGATGACTTAAGTGGCAAGAGTCTACATGTACACTAATTTTATGATATGTGACGTTTGAGTGATGATGCTACCTATCAATATACAATGCACAACCAAGCACTAGACCCAACACAACTTAAAAAAAATCTAGAGAAAAAAGTTCATAATTTCATTATCAAAACAAAGAAATCACATTCCTTAGATGTGCTGAACCATTGCATGACTTCATTAAAAAACATTGCTAGTTTTGACTAGATCTAGAGACATATCTCCAACATCACCTAACATCAACAAAATCACCTAACGTCAACAAAATCACTCATGATTCCCTATCCGTCTCCCATATATACAGGGTTTTTTCGTACACATGATCCCCTATCAAAGTACAACTCTTTTTTTTTAAAATCAATACAAGAAAAAACTCAGGTCATCCAACTTAAAAAACAATAAAAAACTATATATCAAGATTCCAATACATTAAAATGGTGTTTTCTAATTGTTCTACGTTTTGGCTTTTTTCGTCGGTCCCAATGACATAAATCTGTACGAAATCACTATTTTTTGTTGTTTTAAATCCATTATTGAATGCATAAATGGATTCAACATGCTAAAAAACACCTGGGGCACTCGGATTATACATAAATAATAACTCGAATCTGTGGATCTAACAATTTCTCACTGGATTTCGTGCAAATATCGCTATAAAATATTGCCGGAAAAAGGCCAAAACGTTGAACGTTTAGACTACAACCATTATAATATTTTAATAAAAAGGATCTTCAACATAATTAGAAACTAGCCCATTATGTTCTTCATAGATTTGCTAGCAACTTGTACCCAACAAAAGACCCTCTTTTGATAAAGCATCTACTTGTGAATTCCTTTCTTTGTAAATGCTTCGAAAAAAAACAAAATTGAAATTGTTCTAATGTTATTGATATTCTAAAAAATAGGGCAAAGAATGCAATTTTTACATGAGAAGGAACTCTCCATCCAATTTATAACTACTTGTGGGTCACCAAATATTTGTAGCCTTTATGCCTCTTTCTCAGAAGCCAATGCAAGTGCTAGTTTTAAAGCCATCAACTATGTTAGATCATTGGATCCCCTCCCTATAGACCTCCCTTAAATTTTACAAGATGTAAGTTTGACAAGTGTACTATACCCCCTACACCACAAATTTGAGGATCTCCTTGAGATGTGCCATCAAAGTAGATCCATGAACCAAATCTATCTATAACCTTCTCTTCTACAACCCTCCGAGGCTCATCTGCTTTGATTCGAAGAAAGCTGTTAAGCATATTCCAACTTTGCATAGCTCTTTGGAAAGAAATTATGAGAGTATTTAAAAAAGACTCGAGTTTCTCAATAGCCAAATCCCCCAAGCTACAATAAGAGGAAGGGATTTATAACTTTTAGCAGTTAGATTCCCATTCCAACTCCTAAGACATGCTTCCATTGTATTCCCCCTCCAACCATTACGAAAGCATAGTAAGGATTCTTATTCCCCAAACCTGTGCAACATAAGGACAAAAAATAAGCAAATGAAAAGTTGTTTCTTCATTTGATCTACACAAAAAACATATGCTAGGTCCATACTTATTTCTTTTTCGCATATTGTCCCATCTAAGCACCTTATTATTTAACGCTAACCATATGACAATTCGTGCTTTTAATGAACATTTATATTCCCACACCTTCTTCCACCACCACACAGGTTTCTTTATACCAACTTCTTCACTTAAAACTTTATACTCTACCTTTAGGGTGTATAAGCTTCCAAGAAGATTCTTTGACCAAATTAACTCACCATTCTCTTCCTTTAACTTAACATAACTGCTCCCAAGGTTTAAGATATAATCTCACACTACATCTTCACTTATGAGAACCAACTAAGTTGTTGTTTACTATTCCTGTCCCTGTACCTAAATTAAAGAGAGTTCAAAGTCGATAATCTAATAGAGTATACAAGCCCAAACCCAACACAACTTTTTATTTCATTGAATGATATTTTAACCTCAACACGATTTAAGCGTTATGCATATTTGCTAAATGGAGCTTGCTTGTGCAATTGCACTCAATACACGAGAAAAAAAAAAAGTATGGCGAAAAAATAAGTAAAAACGACAACAATACTAATACAATAGTTACCCATATGCCACGTCCTTAAGTTCCATTGCAAGACCTTGCTGGTACCTTTATTAGGAAGCTAATTAATGGGCCCAATTCGATTTCCAACTCCGATGGTTCCCCTTTCTTCTTTAAAATACTCATTTCACAAGATGCCTGTCTTTAGGACTGGCATAAATTGCTGGCATTAAGCGAACTCTGCTCGTTACATCTTCGCACCGAAATCATTCTTTGTTGGAACATCGTATCCCCATGGCACAAAGCGAGCCAAAGCTGGCGGAAGCCGAGAAGATGATGAAGAAGGCGGATAAGCTGTAAGTTATCATCTAACCCATCTTTGGATCCACTCCAATTTGAGTTCCTTCGCACAGTGCTATCTTGTTCATATAAATTCCAATAACTGGGCACCCAATGAGTCACAGGAGATTCAATTCAAACATATTGGCCCATAGGAACTGCTCCAAACATGTTAAACTTTATTAAATATATCAGAGCGGGGTTAACTTTAGGTGATTTACTATGTTAGCTGTAATTATGAATATACTTCAAATTTAACCTTGACCATGATTCGGGTGAAGGGTTGAATCATAATTTTTTTCTATTTTCTCCTAATTGTTCTTTCAGACTACATTGGTGTATCCGATCATATTACAGGATTATTGGCAACTCTCTCTCTAGGATCTTGTATTTCTGTTGTTACATTTTCATAATTTGATGAAATCGTCCGTTGCGAGTAGTATCCAAAAACATCTGTTGTGTGGGTTCTTCTTCATGTGGTTGTGTTTTTTGCAGTGTAATGTTGTTGTTGGCTATCTTATACTTGATGCCAATAGTATATTAAGTTGGGTGTTGCGAAATTGCGTGAATATAAAGTACTCTTGTACTGGGGTCATATGTCTGTTACATGAGAATTGAACTGGGTGTCATCAATCTGCAGAGATTCTAGATCACCTGGTTGAATCAAGATTGCTTATCTGCAGCTATTTAAATCTGAAGCATCTCATGTTACACGGATTTGAATTTCAACTCTTTTCGTAATTTTATTGAATATTCAGATTACAGTAATTTCTTCTAGATCTATTGGATAGGGTATTGCAAGAAATTCTATTCATTAAAACACTATTCGAAAGCAATTCTTGGTGTTAGCACTCTATGGGCTGGCCTTCCCATGAGCCACACTTCAGCTCATGCTGTGCTTACACTGCAAACGATGTCCAGACCATCAGGAAAAATAATATGTTGTAATCATAATTTCAGTGCCTATATGAAACTATTCTTCACGACAAATGGTTTGAATTTTGTCTAATTCTGACCATAGTTGGACTGGGACAATCATTACTTGTAACTTCTTTTGTAATTGTTTGAAAATTATTAAACAAAAAGTACCACGAGAAAAGTTAACCTTTATAGGGGACCAATTTGTTGGATTTTTCAGAGCGCACACACTAGAAGACCGGTGATATTTGCCAAAAACTTGTACAATTTGGATTGCATATGTTAATGATAACAAAATTACATTTGTAGATGCCTATGGCATTCCTGTAGCTGAGAGCTCTGTCATTTTCAGCATTAATCCAACAAAAATATTGCTGATCTAAAATGGCCCATTTTTGTCTTTTAACTATCTGGGCTGTGAGGCAAACGCCCTGACATTTTACAAAAAGAATACATCATAAGAGTCTGTATCACTATCCTGTAGCATAAAAGTCTATAAAACTTTTGAACTTCTTTAACATCCATTGTGAGCAAAAAGATATCATAGAAACATCTAATCAGATATGGAGCCAAGAGTCGTGAAGAAATTCTGATGATTCCAGCGGGGTTTTTCTTGGATCTTCCATGATCCTCTGCCCATCTCCAATCCAGCTTTGGAGAGCTTGTCCGCTTCTTCGTCCCCGCTCCTGTAAACATGAGTGAATGAAAGATGAACAAAATGAGAATAACATCTTTTAATATCTTAAAAAAGACGTTGGAGAGTATAATTTTGCAGAGTGGACATCCCATTCATGCATCTGATAATTAGCATGGAGTCACCATAAACATTCATCCTTGTAATTCCTTTCTCCTGCGCTAATTGTAGAGTGAGTTTCAGCGCCATAAATTCTCTGAAATTATTGGAAGTATGGCTGAGGCCAGTGGATAATGAGAAGGAATGTTCATCTGAAAGAAAGATGATCTGCTTCCTCCCCCAATGGGCGGGTTCCCTTGATCAGGTCCATCAAAAAAGGCCCAAGGTATGCCCTTGTGAATAATAACTTCCAGTGAAGAGTTGGACTGCTGGGGAGTGGATTTTTGAGGGAAAGCAGAGAGGATTGCCAAACAGTTTATCGCACAGTGCGAAGGAGAGGTTTCAATCCCTTCAAAGAGAGATCGATTATGTGCGATCCATATGCTCCAGGAAGTTATCAGAGGGAGGGCCTTTATGTTATTTGTGCTTGGGTCCGCCATCCAATATTTAAATGCAGCTTCTACCTTGTCTCCCTCCCAACAACAAAGAGTCTCGAGAGACTGATGAATATCAGTTCAGACTGACTTAGCGAGGGAGCATTCAAGAAAGAGATGTTGGTTCGATCCACCAGCCTGTTTACATAGACAACATCTGCTTGGTCCCACAAAGTTCCGCTGCTGCAGCCTATCCCAAGTTGGTGCTTTGTTCAATAATAAAAGCCACATGAAAAGTTTGGATTTAGCTGGGCACTTCAGTTTCCAAATCTGCTTCCCCCACCAAGGTGGGGGAGCCTCTTGATTTTCCTGCGCCAGGGCTGAGTAGCCTAAGCGAGGAACATATCCCCCTAAGGTATTTAATGACCAGATCAATTGATCGTCCTGATCCGAAGGGAAAACAAAGGAGTTGTGCAGCGTGTTAATGTACTCTGTCCATTGAGGGGCATGATCCTCTTCCAGACCCACCTCTTGCCAGCTTAACCATCTTATTTGACCCGACATCAGATCCCTTTGATAGATTTGATTCAGTAAAAAGAAACCCCCTTGATTAATGTTTTGGATCAAGGGTTCAAGAAGGATATGTTTATTATTGCCGCCAACCCAAGGATCCTTATCGTGCAGCAGACTGGATCCATTTCCTACTCGCCATATTAGCCATTTCCTGATGAGTGGGAAGGCATCTAATATGGCGTTCCAAACAATTGAACCATTTTGCATTTTTTTGTTTGGATTTCGGATCCAGTCTACTATTGAGTCATTTGGAAAATATTTTGCCTTTATAGCCTGTGGCCATAGACCCAAACCTTTGATTATCCCCCACACATTTTTATCCGCCAAGGCTTTTGAGAATAAGAAGATGTTTTTTAGCCCCATCCACCCATCTTCTTTGGGGTAGCTAATTGCTTCCAGGATGCCAGTAGTAGTGATTTTTTGTCCTCTTGACCTGACCAAAGGAATCTGTACGAAAACTGTCGGATTTTCCCTGAGATGCTTTTTGGGATACAAGTCAACGTGGCCCAGAAAACTGAGATTGCTTCTAACACAGCTTTAACCAGGACTAGTCTCCCAGCTCTGGAGAGCCAACGGTTACACCAAGCATGTATCCTTTCTTCAACTTTTGCGAGCAGCCACATCCAATCTCTCTTCCAGTAACCATTTTCTTTTAAGATAAAATCTAGATGTTTCAGGCCTGCTCCAATCTCCCTAAATTGTAGGTCCAGAGCTTGAGAGTTTTGAAGATTTTCTTGCTCAGACAGACCCCAGGTATGGAGGGATGAATTTTCCATATTTATTTTCATTCCTGCGGCCTTGCAAAAGGTAGTGAGGATATTTTTCAAATGTTCTACATATCGATACTCTCCTTCACAAAAAATGAGAATATCATCCACAAAGAGTAAATGTGACATAGAGAAACTTGTGCTGAATCCTGATTGAGATACCTTTTAAATGACTGTTTGTGACATCATTGTGAATCAACTTGCTGAGCCCTTCTGCTACCAACAAGAAGTGGAGGGAAGGAAGGGCGCAGCCTTGTCTAATTGCTTTCTCAACCTTGAAGAAGGAGGTAGCAGAGCCATTGATCAACAGTGCAAAAGAAGCTGAGTTGATACAGTTCATGACCCAAGTTACAAAGGTGTGGACAAAGCCCAGGTGTATAAGGAGAAGTCTGATGTAAAGCCAACTGTCGCTGTCAAAATCTTTTGACAAGTCCACTTTGGAAGTTATATGGACTTTTGTTTCCTGGTGTGGATGGAGTGGAGTCCCTCTTGAGATAGGCCAAATAGCTTGATGAATTTGACACCCCTTAAGAAAACCAAATTGCTCAAAAGAGATATTGTGAGAGAGGAGATCCTTCAATCTGATGACAATCAATTTTGAGATTATTTTATAAATGTTGTTACAGAGGGAGATTGGTTTGAAGAGATCAAAAGTATGCAGGTTAACTGCTTTTGGAATAAGAGCTATGAAGGTTGCATTAAAGGCTGCTAGAACTTGCCCATAAGTTCTAGAGTATTCCACCATCCTTAGTAAGTCATCTCCAAGGAAATCATAGCATCCCAGATAAAATTCCGTTGTAAGCCCATCAAGACTTGGGCTCTTGTCTTTTTGAAAGCTTTGAAGCACCATCAATAATTCCTCTTTCGTGACTTCAGCCATCGAATTCTCGTTCCCTTCTTGATCAATGAAGTTGGGGAAGAGGCTTGCCACTTTAAGAATTGCATCTATCGTATCCTGGGAGTCAGCCCTGAATAAATTTTTAAAGTGAGTGATTCCTTCCTTCACGATTTCATCGAAAGACATGGCTTGGGAACCATTTGATTTGTCAATGGCCCATATGGTATTTACCACCTTCCTTCTATTAGCAAAATGGTGAAAAAATTTGGTGTTCTCATCGCCTGCCTGCAACAGAGTGCATGGCTCTTTAATCTCCATTCCTTTTCTTTATTTAAAAGGATTATCCGTTTGCCCTGTTCCAGAGTTTTTGTCTCCTCTTTTTGTTGCTTTGTAAAGGGGCTTTGCCCCTCATTGTCCTGCCAAGCGTGCAACTTGGATTCAATGTCAAGAAGGGCATTGATCCGGATTTTATGAGCAGAACGAAATGACTACAAATTATTAACAGGTGCTTAACACAAAATAACAAAGATATAGTAAAACTGGTTTTCTATTCAATAAGGAAATAAGCTGAAACTGTAAAATGTAGCGGAAAACAAGCTTGTTGGAATGGTGGCGGCTTATCACTGATCCGGGTTTTATGAGCATAACGAAATGACTACAGATTATTAACAGGTGCTTAACACAAAATAACTGAGATACAATAAAACTGGTTTTCTATTCAATAAGAAAATATGCTGAAACTGTAAAATGCAGCGGAAAACAAGCTTGCTGGAATGGTGGCGGCTTATCTCTGAGAAGAGATGTGACGGCTGCGCTCATTCACAGGAAGATGATTACAATGAGGCTTTGAAGGCCTTTTTACAATAAACAGGAATGCCAAAACCCCTAGACATCCAAAAACCTAACCCTAGGAGATGAAGCGCCAAAAGTCATGTGGGCCCCGTTTGGGTAAGTTAGTACATCAACTTCCCGGGGTCGTACTTTTGCATACGATCTCCGTTTTAGGTGCATGATAGCCCGTTGGAAAGGTATCATCGAGGAGATTCATTTTGTTGGCAACATCAAAGGAACTTCCATGTTGCTCTCTGTTTTCCCCAAAAACGTCGTTTAGGGCCTCAAAACGGCTCTGGAAGTTTCAGGACCCGAAAAACTGCTAAAAATAGTAAATTACCAAAATTGTCAGAAAACTGTTTTGAGCAAGTTGGAAAAGGTGGGTGGCCATTGATATCCACTTGGATCAATCCTCCCTCCTTAGGAAGAAATGGTCTCCATTGCGTTGAGTTCCCCCATCAAATGAGGAAATTTCTGTTGAATTTGGCCTCGGGTGAGCCACTTGCCTTGGTGCAGGAGCTGCCCTTCTTTGACGACTCGATAACGCTGGATCCTTTGCTGTCAAGTGCCCTTGATCAGTGTGTCCACAATCTGATCACTAGATGCTTGTTGTATGCAGTCGGGGTTGAGCTCTGTTGGTGTCAGTTGTTCAGCTACTTCTGAGGTGTCCAATAATGGTGGGAAATAAGGGCGAAGGAGATCCACGTTGAACACTGGGTGCAGGCCAAGGAAAGGAGGAATGTTGAGCTCAAAAGCATTATCCCCCATGGCCTTGGTGATGGTGTACGACCCATAACGGAGTGGACGAAGCTTCCGATGGGGTCCTGTAAGATGTTCTTTCTGCAAGTGCAACCAAACTTTGTCGCTTACCTGAAACTTATGTGGCACTCGATGTTGATCATGGCGCTACTTGTACTTGCCATTGGACTTCTGTAGGCTATCCTGAACCTGTTGGCGGATGTGCTGGATCCGCTCAATGAACTGGGTGGCTTTGTCAGCTTCAGTTGGAGCGGGAGATGAGTCGGTTGAGGTGACTGCAAGGGGAAGTGCAACATCTATGGGACCCAATGGTTGGAATCCCAACCCCACCTAAAAGGGGCTGTGATCGGTTGAGCTATGCAGGGCTCGGTTGTAGCTATGCTGGACATAGGGAAGGCTCTCATCCCATGTGCGAGGGTGCTTGGAATTATACATGTGAAGGATATGCACAATCATTTGATTTACGACCTCGGTTTGGCCATCTGTCTGGGGGTGGAAGGCCGTGGATTTGGTGATCTTGGTGTCTAGCAGTGACCAAAGACTCGACCAGAATGTGCTGAGAAATTGACTGTCCTGATCTGAGACAATGGTTCATGGGATTCCAAAATGTACCCAAACTCGTTCAAAGAAGAGCTTGGCAGTGGCCTCTGCTGTGATGCTCTTCTTGTAGGCAACCGGAATCACCATTTTAGAAAAGCGATCAACAACCACAAAAACACAGTCATTTCCCCGCTTGGTGGACGGGAGGCCTGACATGTAGTCCATTGAGATGGATTCCCATGGCCTGTCAGCAGTAGGAAGAGGGGTCTACAGGCCCTGTTTCTTAGTGGTCGGTTTGGCAATAGCGCAGGCAGTGCATGACCTGATATACTTGCTGACCTCCTGTCGAAGTTTCGGCCAGTGGAAATGTTTGTGTAGCATCGCCACTGTCTTTTCGACGCCGAAGTGTCCTGCCACCCGACTGTAGTGGGCTTCCCAGATCAGCTTCGCTTGCTCGCTTGATGGAACACAGATATGGCCCAGATGACACAACAACGCATCATGAAGATGGAAATTATCGACAACTGCGTTTGCACCCAACATTTGGTAGGTGGTGGCGAAGTCCGGGTTTGTCTCATAGAGTTGGGGCCATCCAGAGGTCTCATGGCCGCAAGAGTCTAACACCTTGGTGAGTGCCGCGACTAGCGGTCTGCTGAGGCAATCAACGACACGGTTGGTGCTTCCTGTTTTATACTTGATGTTGAGGTGGAATTGCTGCAAGTATGTGGACAACTTTTGATGGTGGTCATTCTGCAATTTTCCTTGTGTCTGCATGAATTGTAGTGGCTTATGATCAGTGTGGATGACTGTCTCCTTCCCAAGAATGTAATGTCTCCATTGGCGACAGGCTTGCACAATGGAGTACATTTCTTTGTCGTAAGTAGGGTACTTACAGACAACATCTAATAGTGTCTCACTATGATAGGCCACAGGGTGGCCGTGCTGAGTGAGAACGATGCCCACAGCATAGTCTGAAGTATCTGTCTCGATCTCAAAGGGCTGCTGCAGGTCTGGTAGTGAAAGTATTGGGACTAAGCACAAGTGCTGCTTCAAATCATCGAAGGCTTGTTGTTGGGATTGATCCCATGCAAATTTCGCCTTACCACCACCCCTGGTTATTTGGCTAAGGGCCCATGCAATATGGGAGAATCCCAACACGAACCTGCAGTAGAAATTGGCAAGGCCCAAGAAGCTCCGAAGCTCAGTGAGTGTGG
>JZKD02S2429651.1:294334-304638 GCA_000966675.3 Picea glauca
TTGTTGGCTACATCATCTCAATATTTATTGATGAATTGATATTACTCCACTGCTATATTGATAAACGTTGATCTCATTGATATCTATTGTTATAATTGCTAATTTATTGACATCAGATAGTTATATGAAGTACTAACCCATTGAATTATAGCCTCCATATATTGTTTTTCTATTGTCTTGTTCCAGGCAGGTGTTCTCATTTGGGGCTACACTTCATTATTGGTCGTTTAGCCAGACTATCTGATCTTGGTGGTAACCTGTGAGGAGGGACTTTTACTTTGACCTTTATACCTTTGCCTCTTCAAAACCCCAGGTTACCGGGAACGTCTGCCCTGGGCCTAACCTCCCTAGAGAGAAAGAGCCTCCCCATTGAGGTGACATTGGGTGGGGTAGGTTCCTTTTACGCCAATTTGGCCTCTATCTTCTAGCCATTTGACCTAGCTACAAATTGTGTGATAACATTTTGGCATCGTTACTGGGGAACACTAAGTCAATTCTCCTCAAACGACAAATATTTTCGGTAAGCCTTGCTTCAGATACCTTTTCTTACAAGCTTACCCGGTGACTCCACTAGGGTGTTATTCCCCTTTTTCTTTGATAGTTTCAAGCAAATTATCTGGCGACTCCACTGATGATGAAGCCAACAATGACTTCACAATGGGATCCCGGGAACTACAAGCCTTTGGACATGAGCAAAATCCCAGGATACCCAAGACAAATGCCCCGAAAATCCGAAAGATGGCTCCCTAGATTCACTGGGGGCGATGGGGAAAGAGATGACTTTCATATGGATGAATTTTATTCTTATTTTAGACTCCACCCTGTCGATGATGATGCCAAAGACGTAGTGATGAAATGTTTTTCCACCACTCTTCGTGGAAACGGTAAAAAATGGTATCATGACCTTCCTGATGCTAGCATCACCTCTATGAACCAATTGGAAGAAATATTTCTCGAAGAATGGGGTATTCAGTTAGAAGACATCTCAGTACTACTAAAAAAATTTGAGCATATAAGACAAACTGAGAATGAAACCCTCTGGAACTTCCAAAGTAGGTTTGAGCGCACTCTATATCAGATTCCTAAAGGCCATCATCCTGAAAACAAGTACATTGTCCATATATATACCCATGCGCTCCTGGCACACCTAGGTTTTCCCCTCAGTAAAAGGACCTCAAGCACGCTCGATGAAGCTTACGACATGGCTAAAAGAATTGAACATAACATCTCCTTATCCGGCATAAAAGATCTCTTCACTTCAGGTAATTTTAATATGGAAATTTTGTTTGCCCGTGAAAACTTTATTGATGATATCCAAGAAGAAGGTGGACAAACCATCATTCAACGTGGGGTTCCTAAAGACATGGCCGAGGAGGCAAAACCTAAACAAAATGATGAAGTATCAACAAGTGCCCCTCCCTCTGACGAAGCAATCTATGAGCCTGTTTCTCCTGTGCAACAAAAAGACGATGAGGTTAGCTGTTTTCCTTTTAGGGATTTCAATGACATATTGTTCCATGATTCAAAGAGTGAGGGAGAAATGGAATCCTTGAATGAAGTGGATGTTCCTTGCTGTACAATCAAGGACAAAGGAGTAGTTCATGAGGATGACACAATGACGCATGCTGAAAACACCAAAATCCTCAAAGCTCCTGCACAACAAGAAACAATAAGTTACCCTTCTCCCCAAAATCTTGATAATTTTCTACTTTATGATTTGGAAAGGGAGGAGGAGACAAATAAGCATATGAGTGTTTTGAATCCTCCATGTTATGATATTGATACTGACATAGTTGATATTGATGAGTTCATACATGTTGGAATACGTAGGTGGAATATAGTTGGCTACGACATGGGTCCCATCTATGACATTGAGAGTCATCTCCAAGCGTTGCCTTTACAAATATCACATCAGGTTACTTTTGACCAGTTGCAACAAGGAGATGAAAATTTTACCCATACTCTCCAAAAACCCAAGGATGACCTAGTACTTTGTTTTCCTGATGATTTTCGGTCATACCTTGAGGACTTTGATGACTGTTCCACTGAGCATTTGGATTTATCTTATGAAGATGATCATCAATCACCACTCTGCTCAGATTTTGATACAAGTAAGAACATTGTTTGCTTAAAGAAGGATTCTTGTGACTTCTCACTCCAACCACATGTCGTTACTTTACCTCACCTTTCCATTAAAGGTGTAGTTGGGAAGTACTTTTTTTATGTTGAGTTTCCTCCTAGGCAAACCCTAGACTCCAAGGGTTGGTTGGGTACTGCAAGTTTGAGTCAGTTATCCCAGTTTTTCAACTTTCCCTTGATAGTTTGCCAGTCATCTGCTAGATCTTTGTCGATCCCTTCCTTGACTTCAGAGCGTGAGGATGTCTTAGGTAGCCAGTTTGCAGGCCCTTTGAGTCAATTTTCTGAACCTTGCATTTTTCATGACCCTTTCTTGAAGTGGATTGAGTACTTTCCTCAGAGATGGAATTGGCAGGAATTTATCCCTCCCACCCACCTCCATGAGTTAGACTTTGAGATTCCCGATGATCTGATACATGTTCTAACCCATGTCTTTTTTGTGCTTGATTTATCACTGTTTTGGTTTATGATGAAGCACAAAGGCAGGTATCATGGGACATTGTTGGATTGGCTTCATTGGTTATTTGACTACACCAAACATCCAACCAAAGGTAAGTGTAGGTAAGTAGTTTGCTTTGCATTGTTGATTATTTTTCAGTATATATATGTCTATATGTGTGGGGTGGCAATACCACCCCATATTTGTTACTGATGCCCCTATCAAGTTGAGCAGGTTTGCAGGTTATGCCAGAGATGCTAAGGTTCTCATGCGCTCTACGATGAGAACATGTCCCCGAGTTGGAGCCAGATGTTATCCTCGATTTCTAGGGATAACTAGGAGATCATGTCTCGAGGCCCACAGGTCCTAGACATGGAGTACCGAGAGCAGGATTGACCTGAGCATGCCCCTGGAGGGCCCATCCTTCTCTTCTTTCATCAGATTCGTCTTGTCAACAACAACATCATCCATCACCATCGACTTGGTCTTATATCAAAGAAGGCTCTTGCTCCATGAGGTAATTGGTCCAGGTATCGTGGTATGTGTCACTTTTGATCATTATAACCATTAGATATATGCATCTTACTCATTTTATTTCTAACAACTGCTTGGATATTACATTGACCCACTTGACCATTGTTGAGGGGATTGACAGAGTGTCTTAGCAAGCCTGTACCCATAGGTTTTGGTTTGCCACCGGGGGGATTTCTGAAGAGCCATCGTCCACTCCCATCATATCATCACTTTTCATCTTATCTCCCACTCATCTGTCCCATTCCCCTAGTCCGGGCATTAGGATGATCTGTTTTTAGGGTTGCACCTTATCTCGTGGGAAGAAGGGGCTAAAGGCCCAGAAGGTAAAAGCAACTGGTAAAAGATAAAAGCCATAAAAATGAAACCTTGAGATGCCTCACCCAGAGATCCTCGAGAAGACAATAAAAAGCCTCTCAGCAAGAAACAAGAGGGACTCGAAGAAAAATAACAAAACAAGACCTAACCAAGAGGATAGGGGGTCTCATCATGAGCCAGCCTATTCTGTTCATGGGTGCCTAACAACATGACATTGCCACTATCTAGTTACCACGTCAAGGCAGTGACCTTTGGTTGCATGGCCAAGGGAAAGGGGGTCTCATCATGAGCCAGCCTTATCATCTCTGTGAAAGTGCTTGTGGGTAACACTGTCAGCTCTGGTCACCATGCCAAGGCAATGTCCTCTAGTTAGTCCTTGAAATAAAAAAAGGAAAAAACAAATAAAGAAAAGAAAGAATAAAGGCAAGAAAGGGCTTGGAAAAAATTGCATCCATGACGGATACAGCTCGCCTTCTACAAAGGCACCCACAAGTAATATCATGCATCCCTTTCTCTCACTCTACCCATATGTCTGGAGATCCCTTGTCCACATCACCTCATTTTACATGGCTTGGATGATACCCCTTGGAGACTTTCCTTTCCTTATGGATACTAGCCCAATAGGGTGTCTTGTCTTTTTCTTCAGCCTTGTATTGTAGGTCTTTGTAATATCTTAGAGCTATTGGATGATATATCAGTGTTTTTATGCATATGTCTGATAATATTAATGATGAGACGTGATTAACATTGCTATGATCCCTGTGACTAATGAGCCCATGGAGGGCGAAGTTTTTTATGTGCAGGACCATGCCCGACAGACAGGTACCACGTGGATCGGTACACATGGGGAGATGATTAGTTTGGACCTCCATGGGGCTGAAGATCCCATTAGATGGTTGTTGAGACCCCATCAGAGGCAGATACATGACAATGCTTGATTGAGCTTTTGCACATGAGAAGAAGAAGGAATTCCATCAGGGACACCTTGGTCGAGCCCAACCTAGGGGGGTTGACCCACTTCCAGTGGAACGTTTCCCTTTGATGGCCCAGGACGTCACCTAGGAGCCATTGACGTCACCTTGAGCATGTGACAGTTTGACAGGGCAGCTGGCACATGTGGCATGATTGGGAGGCCCAAAGAGGGCCAACATTTTGTCATTTTGTGTTGCATTTTCCCTAAAAGGGGGCTAACGTCTCCCTCAGTAGGGCTTGACGTCTTGCTTATGCTTAGTTAGGGATTTGATTTGACAATTTAATTTAAAACATTATAATTTTGGTTTAAGGACTTGTTGGCTAATTTTATGACCTAAAATTTAATTAAAGGTCACGATACAGTATATATTGAGGAGTTTTATCCTCATTTTGACATAACACATCACTCACTCTCCTAGTGAGGTCTGATTTTTGCGCCCTATTGGAGTTATTGGCTATTTTGAGGAAGGCGCACTTGTTTGGAGAGGAGATTTTTGGCAATTTATGGTGTTTTTCTTGAAGGAAGGTTTACAACTAGGGTTTGCATGCTATTTTCTTGATGATTTGTAAGTATTTTTCTGCAAAAATTCTTGATTGAATGGTTGTAGTTTAGTTTCTTGAATTCTATTTATATATATGCATTGTTGAATCAAAACCCTAGGGGACAAACACACAAGTAGGTCGTTGTCTCATGTCCCATGATAGAAAAACCTTTTAAGCCATTGAAGAAGAAGAAGAGAGCCTAGCCATTGCTACACTCCTTATATCTTCCTCCCTTAAGCTAGTCGTACTTTTAAATTTCAAGAGAAAGAGGACATCCCAGGCCTAGGTTATCTACACCTAGGTCCGTTTTCCTTTTAGGATTTGATGAAAGAGCCTTGCCTTTGCAACACTCTCCCTCTTTAAACTCTCTTGTCTTGATTTTACTTGTCTTTGAGCTAGCCATTTGCCTGGAAGGAGGAGAGAGCACGAGGCCTTGCTTAAGAAACACCGTAGTGATCCTCTCTCCCCCAGGGTTTCGTCTTTAAGGCCCTGCCATTGCAGCACCTTGAAACCTTTCCCTCTTGTCCTTTAAATCTCATCCTCTCCAAGTTGTGCATCCTTCTCCTTTTGACTCCATAACCCTAGGCACTGATCTTTAGCCTCCAACGTTGAAGTGAAAGTGATTGAAACAACTCTTAAAATTCTTAAATTTGAAACCCTAACTAACTAACTAACCCTAATAAGGTTGACGTCACACTTGGTTATTCCATCTTGATGCAACACTTTCTGTTGATAAGCAATTAGATGATGGTTAAGAGCATTTATTGAGTAAGGGATTGATTAAATACATTGTTGGCTACATCATCTCAATATTTATTGATGAATTGATACTACTCCGCTGCTATATTGATAAATGTTGATCTCATTGATATCTATTGTTATAATTGCTAATCTATTGACATCAGATAGTTATATGAAGTACTAACCCATTGAATTATAGCCTGCATATATTGTTTCTCTATTGTCTTGTTTTGGGCAGGTGTTCTCATTTGGGGCTACACTTCATTATTGGTTGTTTAGCTTGACTATCTGATCTTGGTGGTAACTTGTGAGGAGGGACTTTTACTTTGACCTTTATACCTTTGCCTCTTCAAAACCCAAGGTTACCGGGGACATCTCCCCTGGGCCTATCCTCCCTAAAGAGAAAGAACCACCCCATTGAGGTGACATTGGGTGGGGTAGGTTCCTGTTACGCCAGTTTGGCCTCTATCTTCTAGCCATTTGACCTAGCTACAAATTGTGCGATAACATGGCACACCAACAGTTAGTGGGGATTGGAAGTGATGAACTTCCAAATTTGACATGGGATCCGGTAGTCCATTTGGTCAATAGTTTGTTTCATCTTATGAGGATCCAAGAGTGGAGGGTCCAATATGGAGACTTTGAGCAGACAGTCATGATCAGAGTAGAGAAGCATCGACATGATACTCCCTGTCAAAGACTAGCATGGGACCCTGGGATTACAGGACCAGACATTTCATTGACTGATGGAGAAGAGTAGACATTTGCCGGGGGGAGTCACTTTGATTTTCCATTGAGTTTCAGTATTGGGGAGAGCATGTCACTGACTGGTGATTCATTGAGGTCTTGTAGTACCTCACTATGGTAGCAACATGTTAAGTCGGCGGGGGTCGTGTTGAGTTTGGTATGGTTTGGTAGGATAGACCCATTTTGGGTTGAGGCCATGTGTTATTTGTAGGAGACTCATGGTGTTGATATGTTACAGAACTATACTCCACAGGGCATTGCAGTTGACATTCTGATATGGGATCCGAGGACTGGAGTGCTTGGTAGTTCAACGTTTGATGGAGTTGAATTTCGAGTAGAGTGGTTACTTAGGGAGTTGACTGAGATTCCTCGACCATTTATCATTCTACTTATCAGGAGCATGTGGGTGTCATGTGTGGTGAGGACTTGGAGATACCACATCTTGAGGGGAGTCTACCTTGTGTCACACATGTGGATATGGGACCCCGATATCATATGTAGTTGGATTCAGTTATTGCTTGAGAACAAGCAATATTTCGGCAAGGAGGACTGTAATGTCCCCATTTTGGGACATTATAACTTTATAGTGTTATGCCTACCAGAGTAGCCAGATAGAGGTGATAGAGAGTTCGGGAGATATTGAGGGGTTTGTTGGGCCTGACTTGCATCGTTCATCATTAGGATCCATTCTGCATAGCTTGGTTTTGGTTTCGTTGCATTCCGACGATTCCCGTAATTTTGAGTTATTATGGGTCATATCTTAATTAATTTCACTAAGAAGGTCATAATGGGCATATTACTTGGAGAAACCTCTTAGTGTAATAGCTCATCGGAATCGGGGAGAAGAGCACTACAGGATAAGATGATGAGAAGTGACTTTTAGTGGTCGGAGAAGCCATAAGGATGGATAAATCACTTTTTAGAGGTAAAATGATTAATTAATTAAGTGATTTAATCAAGGAATAATAAAATAAAGTAAAAGTCACTTGGAAGGAAAAGGTCAACAACGAATTAGGGTTTTAGCAGTGAATGAAGGTTTTGGAAAGCTATAGAAGAAGAGTCAGCGACCTAATTCATCATTATGCAGATTATGACTTGTCATTGAGGAGAAGAGGCGCATCTCAGGAGAGATAGTTAAGTGGATTCCAGGAGGAAGACACCAGTTGGCTGATTTCGGTGTTGAGAGACACACCCTAGTCAACGGGGAGATAGTTCAAGTCTTCCATCATTCTTCAGCAGCAGTTACACAGTGTTCAACAACAAGGGCACATTCATCCAGAGTGAGGGCGCAACTTCTGAGAGGGTTTTTAGTCGACTTATCTCATCCAGGGAGAATTCCGAGATTTCCCTCCGACCCATTTGAGAGGAAGGCAAGGCACATCTTTTGCTTGGTTCCTCATCAGATTCCGACAGAGGAATCAACTGGGGCTCATTTTCCAGACTTGGACGTGCGACACTTTTGACGGATACATTTGGGGTTCCAGAGCGAGCATTAGGCCATATTCAGGGAAACCCTTCCGACCCATTTCCCAGTAGACCAAGGCGGTCGTTTTGAGACATATCTCGTCCGATTCCGACGGTGGAATCACTAGGACACATTTTGCCAGAAGAAGAGGGGTGCATTCCCCCAGGGGTATCCATCCGGGGTCTATGTTCATCAGCAGAGGGGTCCGACAGATACCAGTACTGAGGACTAGAGCAGGGCGCATCATTTGGGACAGTTTCCAGGCTATTCCGAGAAGTATAGCTCCTAGGGCGAACTTTCCATACTTCCAACAGTTACCATCAGAGCTGCCATAGTCCCAGCGCATCCATTGATTCCACAGTGCTCCCATATTCTAGGTATTATCTTTTAGTTGCTTATTTTTATTTCGGCTAAGATCCTTTGTCTGTTGATCTAGTCGAGTATTGTCAGTTTATTTAGCTGCATTCAACGATTTTGTAATCCACAGAGATATCATAATACAAACTTTGCAGTCCTTTGTCGTGTTTATTATTTGTATGATCATTTATATGCTGTAAACCATTGATCCTACACACACATTAGCAACGTTTCCTAGACTAGCCAAGTCTGGAACATTACATGTACCCAACAAAAGACCCTCTTTTGATAAAGCATCTACTTGTGAATTCCTTTCTTTGTAAATGCTTTGAAAAAAAACAAAATTGAAATTGTTCTAATGTTATTAATATTCTAAAAAATAGGGCAAAGAAAGCAATTTTCACATGAGAAGGAACTCTCCATCCAATTTATAACTACTTGTGGGTCACCAAATATTTTTAGCCTTTATGCCTCTTTCTTAGAAGCCAATGCAAGTGCTAGTTTTAAAGCCATCAACTATGTTAGATCATTGGATCCCCTCCCTATAGACCTGCCTTAAATTTTACAAGATGTAAGTTTGACAAGTGTACTATACCCCCTACACCACAAATTTGAGGATCTCCTTGAGATGCACCATCAAAGTAGATCCATGAACCAAATCTATTTATAACCTTCTCTTCTACAACCCTCCGAGGCTCATTTGGTTTGATTCGAAGAAAGCTGTAAGTATATTCCAACTTTGCATAGCTCTTTGGAAAGAAATTATGAGAGTATCTTAAAAAAGACTCGAGTTTCTCGATAGCCAAACCCCCCAAGCTACAATAAGAGGAAGGGATTTATAACTTTTAGCAGTTAGATTCCCATTCCAACTCCCAAGACATGCTTCCATTGTATTCTCCCTCCAACCATTACGAAAACATAGTAAGGGTTCTAATTCCTTTCAAACCTGTGCAACATAAGGACAAAAAATAAGCAAATGAAAAGTTGTTTCTTCATTTGATCTACACAAAAAACATATGCTAGGTCCATACTTATTTCTTTTTTGCATATTGTCCCATTTAAACACCTTATTATTTGAAGCTAACCATATGACAATTCGTGCTTTTAATGAACATTTATATTCCCACACCTTCTTCCACCACCACACAGGGTTCTTTATACCAATTTCTTCACTTAAAGCTTTATACTCTACCTTTAGGGTGTATAAGCTTCCAAGAAGATTCTTTGACCAAATTAACTCACCATCCTCTTCCTTTAACCTAACATCACTGCTCCTAAGGTTTGAGATATAATCTCACACTACATCTTCACTTATGAGAACTAACTAAGTTGTTGTTTACTATTCCTGTCTCTAAATTAAAGAGAGTTCAAAGTCGATAATCTATTAGAGTATACAAGCCCAAACCCAACACAACTTTTTACTTCATTGAATGATATTTTAACCTCAACACTATTTAAGCGTTATGCATATTTGCTAAATGGAGCATGCTTGTGCAATTGCACTCAATACACGAGAAAAAAAAAGTATGGCGAAAAATTAAGTAAAAACGACAACAATACTAATACAATAATTTTTTACTTCATTGAATGATATTTTAACCTCAACACTATTTAAGCGTTATGCATATTTGCTAAATGGAGCATGCTTGTGCAATTGCACTCAATACACGAGAAAAAAAAAGTATGGCGAAAAAATAAGTAAAAACGACAACAATACTAATACAATAATTACCCATATGCCACGTCCTTAAGTTCCATTGCAAGACCTTGCTGGTACCTTTATTAGGAAGCTAATTAATGGGCCCAATTCGATTTCCAACTCCGATGGTCTCACTTTGATGGTTCCCCTTTCTTCTTTAAAATACTCATTTCACAAGATGCCTGTCTTTAGGACTGGCATAAATTGCTGGCATTAAGCGAACTCTGCTCCTTACATCTTTGCACCGAAATCATTCTTTGTTGGAACATCGTATCCCCATGGCACAAAGCGAGCCAAAGCTGGCGGAAGCCGAGAAGATGATGAAGAAGGCGGATAAGCTGTAAGTTATCATCTAA
>JZKD02S2429651.1:328666-343711 GCA_000966675.3 Picea glauca
AATTGTGCGATAACACTACCAACACAACCTTAACTTAGCCTTTAAAGCTCTGGTACCATATTGTAACATCCCCAGCCACCAACCCCACTGCCGGGCAACGCTACTACGCGGAAACATTCTCATACTTATATTATAACATGCATTAAATCCAATTAACACATTTGATCTAAACAATACAGAGTAATCCTGTGATTACTACTAACATACAAAAAATAATGGAATTAACAGTAAATCATAACTGCAACGAAATACATGATAATATCGCTAGCATCACAGACATGCATTTTAATTGAAATTAAACACATAATGATACTTATCTTTGAAACTGTAATAACTCCACCAACTACGTGCAGACCTTCCACGAACCTCCCAGCCTTAGACCACGCTACTCATCACGCTCAGCAATGGGTCACCCCCGAGCTGGGACCAAGCTCCACTAAGGGCAAGGGAATCCTAGACTAGGCTGAGGTTACAGGAAAACTGCGTAGAGCAACCGGAAGGATTCTCTCCATCAGCCTAATTACGCCCACTACTCACGGACTCTCGTTCCCCACATGCTTGTTCCACCCGGGAGTATACATCTTCACAAGCACAGTCCATCGTTGCTTCACCTCCCTCTCTGGTTCTCGGCAACAGGGCGGATCAGGAATTCTCAGAGCTCCGTAGCTAGTGTTGGACTCTCTCTGGGAGAAAATCACTTCCCAGCAAACTCTCTTACCTTGAGAGAGTTGCTCACAGGCCTAACAACCTGCCTCTTCTACCACGGGCCTGACAACCCGCTTCTTCAACCAGTTTTTGCCCAATTCCTGCAAGGTGAGGGTAACAGCAACAGCAACTGGTCGATTCCACTCAAGAAACACAGAAGGCAGCGACCCAAAGACAGTTCAGGTACAGACTCGACTCTACAAGAGCGAATAGGCTGGCTCACAGGACACACAGGTGACACGGCTCAATCCATGGGTTTGCCACTGGTTCTCAAGGTGCGTGACAAGGAATCCACGTGGAAGTTGAAGGCAGACTCAATGGTTCAGACAGAGGGTGTATCGGCTTCTCCAGAAACATCACAGGCTTTGGGTTTCAGAGTTGCATCGGGGTATCCAGAGATCAGACGCATCGGCAACACAGTTTAGACAGCCCCCCCGGAAGAATGGAGGACGAACCCCCATCACGGCTCAATTCTTGGGTTAAATTGCATGTGCCTGGGCCGACACATGTCCCCCGTGAAGTTGCATGCGCTCCATCAAGTATGTGTTCCCTTTTTGCACACGTTGGAGCTGCATGCGTTGCCTCTCCCAGAACTTAGGATAAAAACATGTTTGTCACACAGCTTTGGAATAATAATAAATTATTATTCCCAAGGACTTAAGCCCCTAAGCTTAGCCCCTCTTTCCACCTTTCAGCCCCCATTCCCTTACCCACCTTGTTGAAGCTTAGTCCCCCATCACTCTTTCTTCGTGGTCGGTCTGCACGCAACGATGTTTAATCTTTCTTAATGTTCTACATAATTACATATACAAAAATCAGGGTCTTGGCCTTAACACTTAGGCTCTCCAGCCTAATAAACACATAAGCCCACCAGCTTATCAATACTCGGCTCACCAGCCTACAAAACATGATTACAATTCATAATATAACTGGGGCACTNAGAGAATACAAGTACAAGTGAATACTTAAGAGAGAACGAGAGAGGAAGTGCACACTCTCTTCTCTTAGCCACATCTCATCACAAGAGTGAATATAAGTGAGTGAATGAATATGGTTTGGAAAGACTCTCCTTCCTCTATTTATATGAGAGGAAAGGGTGGCCAACAATAATATGTAGGCATAAAACCTTACAAGCAACCTACATGAGCCCTTTTAAGCTACACAAGTGAGACGTCCACTCTAGAGTACAAGTGTCATGCTCCAATGGCAATGCCGTGCACAATAATGACTCCAAGGTGATGTAACTACACAAGACAAGTCCACACCAATTCATCACAAACCACGACAGACTCCATCTATCCTCCAAAGCAATATACTTCACTGGGTCGGCTACCCCCTACAAGAACACTATCAAAACCCCAAGCATACTTGAGCCATGTCCAATCCTCCAAACAAGAAACCAAACCGCCACATGTCAACTAGGGCTTGAAGCCCTCCTCCATCCCCTATAGGGTGCTCTCTGTTATCCCTCACTTTTGCAACAATCCTACACTAATGTATGTTTTCACTACTATTGTGATTTTCATCACAAAAGAAAGTTTATAAGTTGATCTTTGGATGGCCTAAGGGTTGTGCTTTCACTTGATAAGATTATTGGTGATGGTGGTCATGGATAGGTTGATGATGTCGATGCTTTAGTTGTCTTGGTGATTGCTTTCCTTTCACGTTAGTAGACTTGGTTGTGGAGCCCTTATGATTATGTGGATGGTTGATGATACATGTTGATGTATGATTCCCTTGATGTAACGCCTTAGCACTTTGGGCTAAGCAAACATTTTAATGGCATCTTCATTCGATTGGCTTCATGGTGGTGTAGAATGCTTGGCATTCTCCCCTTGCTATCACTTGATTTGACATTCTTGGGATGATTTAATATGGTCTAGCATGGTTTGATGTTTTCATGAGGCGAACACCCTTGTTCATATCGAGAGTTTGTAAGCATATCATGGTGTGTTATGGTATAGACTACACCCTCATGTGGAGCTCTCCCCTCTTCTACATACTTTAATGCACTATTGCTTGGAGGATCCTACCATGGAGCACCCTAGCTTTGTGGGATGTTTTCACACTTGTCGTACTCTTCTTTTAAGACGTGGCTTAGTTCACATATTGGTTGATGATGATACATGGCTTATTTGACTCATTCTTCCTTGGATTTAGCAGTTGCACACATGTTGAGGGATGGTCTTATTTTATTGGTTGATGAGGGGTAGCCCCCTTTCTTCCTAGAATTAGTTGAGCATTGATTCCACATGTGTTCTTCATATACCTTTTTTCATGGATCCACTTGCTTGGCAATTGATTTGAGGAGGACATCTACCTTGGAAGACTCTTCATTGCCCATTCTTCTATACCATTAATGACAACATCCACCTTGGAGATGCCACACATGCCACCTTATGAGGGCTTTTACTTGGTCTTTGGACTTTCTTTCATGATTTGAGGAGAGTGTCACCTTAGAGAGCTACATATCCACTATTGGAGGGTTTAATTGATCATTGCACTCTTTTCCATGCCATTGATGAGGACGTTTCACATAGAAGGAGATCTAGGAGGTTCCAAACCCTAGATCTAGGGTTTCATTGCATATTTTGAGGGTAGCCTAGCTTCAAGAGAAGTTATCTTTTCACAAAGAGTCCAAATTTCCGCTAGATCAATGCCACTAGATGCAAAGTGGTCGTGGGATTTGCAAATTGTGGTTTTAATAGAAATTCCGACAAAAATTGATGGAGTTATGGTGTTTTCAAAATCTGCCACCAAAAAAATCTTACTGCATTCTGACCACTCATTTGAGGAGCACCCCACCTTTATTGCTTGAGCGTTTTGGTTATTTTGGGAGATCATATTTATGTGTGCCCATGGTGGGGAGCACCCCAGCTCTTGAGGCCAAATGGTACATATTTTTATGCACTATTAACGAGACGTTTCACCTTGGAGTACTTTATAGAGGTTGTTGCATAACCAACTCCTTTATTTTATTATTGTTGACTTCTCTCATGGAGTTGGCTACATGAGAGCATTATGTATTGTTTTCCTAGCATATTTTATTGATTCTTCTTGGAGAAGAAAGTGGATCTCAACAAATCATTGCTACTTTTAGTAATGACTTTGTTGAAGAGGTTATTTTATTGTATTTCTTGGAGAGATTAGTGGATCTAGGAAAACAATGATTATTTTATTGTACAAGAAGATGGATCTAGACTCTATTTAAAAAGCATCCCTCTCCATTTGTAGTCATGTTTGGATTTTGGAGTTTCCCTCCTTCGAGTTTAATGGATATATCTTTCTTGGAGCATATGTGATGTGTGAGGGTTTCTTTCCTATCAATGTGAGGCTATTGTTCTAGTGCTTTCTATTGTTGCATATGATTGTAAAGTTGCTAGTACTTGCTATAAATTGGCCATTGGTGAAGGATACATATATCATATTGGAAGGGTATGTGTGAGGAGTTCCTCCTTAACTCTATGTTGTTTTGTCTATGGAATATTATCTTGCATCTTACATTGACTTGAGTGGTTGCTAGACTAATGCTCTATGGTAGGGCACACCTCATTAACAAAGTCTTGATGTAGCACTTTTAAGGCCCTCCCAGTATTCCTTTACTTTCATTTTCAGTAATGTTAAGTTCTTCTTGTGGCATGCATATGTGGCCCTTGTAGTCATAATCCTTTACTGAGCTTGTCCTCTTGGATCTACATCTTGACTCCATTTGCCCTTGTTTGGATTGGCACTAATCTCTTGATCCTTCCATCACCTTTTTACTTCATTAAAACTACAAAAAAACATTGTTTTACTGGATCTATCTATTTACATCATCTTTGAGCATGAGTGACTATAGCTTTAGTAATCCTAATTGCTAAAGATACCCCCCTTGAGTTGGAGAAGAGACAACCTAAAGTGAGAGGATAGGTTTCTTAGCTGACAGCGGTGATCATCCTAATAGTTCCCTCTCGGATTGCACCTTGTGGATTAGGGTTTTTATCATTAAGTGCAAGTTGGGGAGGTAACACTCTCTACACAAGTGGCTCATCCATGAGGCCTCAATGAAGGGCTTCCACCAAAATACCAAGAGATCTCCAATGCCCAAGGGAAGAACATCAAGCCTGCAATCAACTAAGGTCAAGCATCCACTAAGCAAGCTATCTCAACTATGCATATCCATCATAGGGCATCTCTCATGCTACAACCCATTTCGGACCATATAGGGGATGAACATACACCATGCACCCCAAATCTCATGAAGCACCCCCAAACATGGTGTAAATACTTCCGGAGAACCCGAAAATCTAACATATAAACTTTTTTGCTTATGTGTATGAGCAGTGTTTATATGGTATTAAAGAAGTACATCATTGGTATCTTGTGTGGTAGGAAGGGATTTCCAATTGATAGGTTGCACAAATTTAGAATGAGCAGGTTCAATGGATGATCCACTACATCCTACGTTTTTATAGTTGGTAAAGGTGTTTTTTTGGTTTAGTAAAAGTTAAAACCAACATGCTAAATTATTGAGCTTGATTTCTTATGCGGATTATTTATTTAAATTCTTCAACACTTTGATTCCAGCTTAATATAGAATCAATAACTGAATATAGAATCATAACTGAATATATTTCAACAATATAGAATCATAACTGAATACCAATAACCATGAAGATACATAAGCATGCACATCAACAACACATGTACCCTGGGGAACCCTGTACAGGGAGAAAAACCCCAGCAAACAACATTCATTTATTGCATTAATGTATGATTACTTACAAAATATCCACCATGAATACTCTGCTCTTGAAGAGCTTGCCAAGTTGACTCTGACCTGACTGTGTACCTAAGAGACCTTGCTGATATCTAAACTTCTGTTACAGACCAGCACTGAAGATCTATCCAAGTTGCCTTCAAAGACTGAGATACGCTGCCTCTTATGAAGTGATATATCATCTCTGAAATGGGTTGTTATTGCTGCCTCTATTTGACTGATACATGTCTTTGTTTAGCACTAATATTGCTGCCTCTATTGGATTGATACATGCCTCTGTTTACTACTGATATTGCTGCCTCTAATGTGTTGATACGTGCCTCTGTTTAGCACTAATATAGCTGCCTTTAATGTGCTGATACGTGCCTCTGTTTAGCACTGATATAGCTGCCTTTAATGTGTTGATACATGCGTCTGTATAGCACTGATATATCTGCCTTTAATGTGCTGATACGTGCCTTTGTATAGCACAGATGTTGTTGCCTCTATTGCTTCACCCTTACCCTGCATAGCAACTGTGTAGAAGAGAGGGGTCGACCTCTACTTATAAGGGACTGAAGAGGAGAAGGAGATGGCTCGAATTAGGAACTTGTTTGCATGCTTAACATAACTCAACTTTACACTTTAGTTTGAATTTAGAACTAGACTTGAGACTTCAGTTACAACTCACCCTTGACTTGGCATGCATGCGTACTAACTTAGCATGCACATGTCCTGCATGCATGTAACATGCAACTAGACATGCATGCAATGCATGTCGTGTATGCAACATGCAACAAACTTGACAACTTTGACTTAGACTTAGACATGCAACTTTGACTTTTACAGCTCGACTCTTTACATGGCAATTCGAAATTCTCTTCATGGTGGATAATGTTACACGTGCCAATGCACTAAATCAATACACTTATATCATTTGCAATATTAGGAATATCGTTTGTTTCTAGCTCATACGAATTTTACATTCAACCTAACTTTTGCTAGATGCCTTGACTTTTGCTCATGGCTCACAAGGCTTGACTATGCTCACAGAGATTGTACATTTTCTCTGACTTTTGCACTAGTCTGTCTATGCTCACAGAGGTTGTACGTTCCCCTTGAATTTTGCACTAGAGTGTCTATGCTCACAGAGGTTGTACGTTCCCCCTGACTTTTACATTAGACTTACATCTTGACTTTTGTCTTAGACTTACAAGGCTTCTACCTTTGCCTTGGCTTGACTCACAAGATCATATAACATCTCGTTCGTCCTGACTTTTGGTTTGACTCACAGAGGTTGTACATTCCCCCTGGCTTTTGTCAATACCTCACAAGACTAGTTGATTCTCCAAATCTCCCTGGCTAGCCTCAGGGTGGCCCATATGGCCTCTCATTGGAGAATGATTGTCGATGCTGCCAAATTTAACACTCCCTCTCAGCGAGGGAATCATTCTCAGCCACACCAAGCTTGCCTCTCAACTGCATAAATTGTCTCAATGGCAGAGGCTTGGTCAGGATATCAGCTACCTGCTCGCTCGTGGCTATATACTGGAACTTTACAGTTTTTCTCTGGACCAANAGAGAATACAAGTACAAGTGAATACTTAAGAGAGAACGAGAGAGGAAGTGCACACTCTCTTCTCTTAGCCACATCTCATCACAAGAGTGAATATAAGTGAGTGAATGAATATGGTTTGGAAAGACTCTCCTTCCTCTATTTATATGAGAGGAAAGGGTGGCCAACAATAATATGTAGGCATAAAACCTTACAAGCAACCTACATGAGCCCTTTTAAGCTACACAAGTGAGACGTCCACTCTAGAGTACAAGTGTCATGCTCCAATGGCAATGCCGTGCACAATAATGACTCCAAGGTGATGTAACTACACAAGACAAGTCCACACCAATTCATCACAAACCACGACAGACTCCATCTATCCTCCAAAGCAATATACTTCACTGGGTCGGCTACCCCCTACAAGAACACTATCAAAACCCCAAGCATACTTGAGCCATGTCCAATCCTCCAAACAAGAAACCAAACCGCCACATGTCAACTAGGGCTTGAAGCCCTCCTCCATCCCCTATAGGGTGCTCTCTGTTATCCCTCACTTTTGCAACAATCCTACACTAATGTATGTTTTCACTACTATTGTGATTTTCATCACAAAAGAAAGTTTATAAGTTGATCTTTGGATGGCCTAAGGGTTGTGCTTTCACTTGATAAGATTATTGGTGATGGTGGTCATGGATAGGTTGATGATGTCGATGCTTTAGTTGTCTTGGTGATTGCTTTCCTTTCACGTTAGTAGACTTGGTTGTGGAGCCCTTATGATTATGTGGATGGTTGATGATACATGTTGATGTATGATTCCCTTGATGTAACGCCTTAGCACTTTGGGCTAAGCAAACATTTTAATGGCATCTTCATTCGATTGGCTTCATGGTGGTGTAGAATGCTTGGCATTCTCCCCTTGCTATCACTTGATTTGACATTCTTGGGATGATTTAATATGGTCTAGCATGGTTTGATGTTTTCATGAGGCGAACACCCTTGTTCATATCGAGAGTTTGTAAGCATATCATGGTGTGTTATGGTATAGACTACACCCTCATGTGGAGCTCTCCCCTCTTCTACATACTTTAATGCACTATTGCTTGGAGGATCCTACCATGGAGCACCCTAGCTTTGTGGGATGTTTTCACACTTGTCGTACTCTTCTTTTAAGACGTGGCTTAGTTCACATATTGGTTGATGATGATACATGGCTTATTTGACTCATTCTTCCTTGGATTTAGCAGTTGCACACATGTTGAGGGATGGTCTTATTTTATTGGTTGATGAGGGGTAGCCCCCTTTCTTCCTAGAATTAGTTGAGCATTGATTCCACATGTGTTCTTCATATACCTTTTTTCATGGATCCACTTGCTTGGCAATTGATTTGAGGAGGACATCTACCTTGGAAGACTCTTCATTGCCCATTCTTCTATACCATTAATGACAACATCCACCTTGGAGATGCCACACATGCCACCTTAT
The DNA here is from genome assembly GCA_000966675.3 of Picea glauca. Taxonomy (NCBI): domain Eukaryota; kingdom Viridiplantae; phylum Streptophyta; class Pinopsida; order Pinales; family Pinaceae; genus Picea; species Picea glauca. The sequence goes on from JZKD02S2429651.1 coordinate 337,150, forward strand.
GAGGGCTTTTACTTGGTCTTTGGACTTTCTTTCATGATTTGAGGAGAGTGTCACCTTAGAGAGCTACATATCCACTATTGGAGGGTTTAATTGATCATTGCACTCTTTTCCATGCCATTGATGAGGACGTTTCACATAGAAGGAGATCTAGGAGGTTCCAAACCCTAGATCTAGGGTTTCATTGCATATTTTGAGGGTAGCCTAGCTTCAAGAGAAGTTATCTTTTCACAAAGAGTCCAAATTTCCGCTAGATCAATGCCACTAGATGCAAAGTGGTCGTGGGATTTGCAAATTGTGGTTTTAATAGAAATTCCGACAAAAATTGATGGAGTTATGGTGTTTTCAAAATCTGCCACCAAAAAAATCTTACTGCATTCTGACCACTCATTTGAGGAGCACCCCACCTTTATTGCTTGAGCGTTTTGGTTATTTTGGGAGATCATATTTATGTGTGCCCATGGTGGGGAGCACCCCAGCTCTTGAGGCCAAATGGTACATATTTTTATGCACTATTAACGAGACGTTTCACCTTGGAGTACTTTATAGAGGTTGTTGCATAACCAACTCCTTTATTTTATTATTGTTGACTTCTCTCATGGAGTTGGCTACATGAGAGCATTATGTATTGTTTTCCTAGCATATTTTATTGATTCTTCTTGGAGAAGAAAGTGGATCTCAACAAATCATTGCTACTTTTAGTAATGACTTTGTTGAAGAGGTTATTTTATTGTATTTCTTGGAGAGATTAGTGGATCTAGGAAAACAATGATTATTTTATTGTACAAGAAGATGGATCTAGACTCTATTTAAAAAGCATCCCTCTCCATTTGTAGTCATGTTTGGATTTTGGAGTTTCCCTCCTTCGAGTTTAATGGATATATCTTTCTTGGAGCATATGTGATGTGTGAGGGTTTCTTTCCTATCAATGTGAGGCTATTGTTCTAGTGCTTTCTATTGTTGCATATGATTGTAAAGTTGCTAGTACTTGCTATAAATTGGCCATTGGTGAAGGATACATATATCATATTGGAAGGGTATGTGTGAGGAGTTCCTCCTTAACTCTATGTTGTTTTGTCTATGGAATATTATCTTGCATCTTACATTGACTTGAGTGGTTGCTAGACTAATGCTCTATGGTAGGGCACACCTCATTAACAAAGTCTTGATGTAGCACTTTTAAGGCCCTCCCAGTATTCCTTTACTTTCATTTTCAGTAATGTTAAGTTCTTCTTGTGGCATGCATATGTGGCCCTTGTAGTCATAATCCTTTACTGAGCTTGTCCTCTTGGATCTACATCTTGACTCCATTTGCCCTTGTTTGGATTGGCACTAATCTCTTGATCCTTCCATCACCTTTTTACTTCATTAAAACTACAAAAAAACATTGTTTTACTGGATCTATCTATTTACATCATCTTTGAGCATGAGTGACTATAGCTTTAGTAATCCTAATTGCTAAAGATACCCCCCTTGAGTTGGAGAAGAGACAACCTAAAGTGAGAGGATAGGTTTCTTAGCTGACAGCGGTGATCATCCTAATAGTTCCCTCTCGGATTGCACCTTGTGGATTAGGGTTTTTATCATTAAGTGCAAGTTGGGGAGGTAACACTCTCTACACAAGTGGCTCATCCATGAGGCCTCAATGAAGGGCTTCCACCAAAATACCAAGAGATCTCCAATGCCCAAGGGAAGAACATCAAGCCTGCAATCAACTAAGGTCAAGCATCCACTAAGCAAGCTATCTCAACTATGCATATCCATCATAGGGCATCTCTCATGCTACAACCCATTTCGGACCATATAGGGGATGAACATACACCATGCACCCCAAATCTCATGAAGCACCCCCAAACATGGTGTAAATACTTCCGGAGAACCCGAAAATCTAACATATAAACTTTTTTGCTTATGTGTATGAGCAGTGTTTATATGGTATTAAAGAAGTACATCATTGGTATCTTGTGTGGTAGGAAGGGATTTCCAATTGACAGGTTGCACAAATTTAGAATGAGCAGGTTCAATGGATGATCCACTACATCCTACATTTTTATAGTTGGTAAAGGTGTTTTTTTGGTTTAGTAAAAGTTAAAACCAACATGTTAAATTATTAAGCTTGATTTCTTATGCGGATTATTTCTTTAAATTCTTCAACACTTTGATTCCAGCTTAATATATTTCAACAATATAGAATCATAACTGAATACCAATAACCATGAAGATACATAAACATGCACATCAACAACACATGTACCCTGGGTAAACCCTGTACAGGAAAAAAAACCCCAGCAAACGACATTCCTTTATTGCATTAATGTATGATTACTTACAAAATATCCACCATGAATACTCTGCTCTTGAAGAGCTTGCCAAGTTGACTCTGACCTGACTGTGTACCTAAGAGACCTTACTGATATCTAAACATCTGTTACAGACCAGCACTGAAGATCTATCCAAGTTGCCTTCAAAGACTGAGATACACTGCCTCTTATGAAGTGATATATCATCTCTGAAATGGGTTGTTATTGCTGCCTCTATTTGACTGATACATGCCTTTGTTTAGCACTAATATTGCTGCCTCTATTGGATTGATACATGCCTCTGTTTAGTACTGATATTGCTGCCTCTAATGTGTTGATACGTGCCTCTGTTTAGCACTGATATATCTGCCTTTAATGTGTTGATACGTGCCTCTGTTTAGCACTGATATAGCTGTCTTTAATGTGTTGATACATGCATCTGTATAGCACTGATATATCTGCCTTTAATGTGCTGATACATGCCTTTGTATAGCACAGATGTTGTTGCCTCTATTGCTTCACCCTTACCCTGCATAGCAACTGTGTAGAAGAGAGGGGTCGACCTCTACTTATAAGGGAGTGAAGAGGAGAAGGAGATGGCTCGAATTAGGAACTTGTTTGCATGCTTAACATAACTCAACTTTACACTTTAGTTCAAATTTAGAACTAGATTTGAGACTTCAGTTACAACTCACCCTTGACTTGGCATGCATGCGTACTAACTTAGCATGCACATGTCATGCATGCATGTAACATGCAACTAGACATGCATGCAATGCATGTCATGTATGCAACATGCAACATGCAACAAACTTGACAACTTTGACTTTGACTTAGACATGCAACTTTGACTTTTACAACTCGACTCTTTACATGGCAATTCAAAATTCTCTTCATGGTGGATAATGTTACATGTGCCAACGCACTAAATCAATACACTTATATCATTCGCAATATTAGGAATATCGTTTGTTTCTAGCTCATACAAATTTTACATTCAACCTAACTTTTGCTAGATGCCTTGACTTTTGCTCATGGCTCACAAGGCTTGACTATGCTCACAGAGGTTGTTCGTTTTCTCTGACTTTTGCACTAGTCTGTCTATGCTCACAGAGGTTGTACATTCCCCTTGAATTTTGCACTAGAGTGTCTATGCTCACAGAGGTTGTACATTCCCCCTGACTTTTGCATTAGACTTACATCTTGACTTTTGTCTTAGACTTACAAGGCTTCTACCTTTGCCTTGGCTTGACTCACAAGATCATATAGCATCTCGTTCGTCCTGACTTTTGGTTTGACTCATAGAGGTTGTACGTTCCCCCTGGCTTTTGTCAATACCTCACAAGACAAGTTGATTCTCCAAATCTCCCTGGCTAGCCTCAGGGTGGCCCATATGGCCTCTCATTGGAGAATGATTGTCGATGCTGCCAAATTTAACACTCCCTCTCAGTGAGGGAGTCATTCTCAACCACACCAAGCTTGCCTCTCAGCTGCATAAATTGTCTCAATGGCAGAGGCTTGGTCAGGATATCAGCTACCTGCTCGCTTGTGGCTATCTACTGGAACTTTACATTTTTTCTCTGGACCAAGTCTCGGATGTAGTGGTACTTCATGTCAATATGTTTTGACCTGTTGTGAAATACTGGGTTCTCTGTCAGTTTTATGCAACTTTGATTGTCACAGTGAACCACCGTCGTCTCGAGCTTGCCACCAAACAACCCATAAACCAATTTTCTAAGCCATACTGCTTCCTTGCTAGCATCACTTGCTACAATGTACTCAGCCTTTGTTGTACTCTGTGCAATGGATCCATGTTTCTGGCTTGACCAAGAGATCATAGCGGATCTTAAATTGAAGCAGTATCTGGAAGTACTCTTCTGATCCACTAGGCTTCCTGCCCAGTCAGCATCTGCATACCCATGCAGAAATAGACCACCACTGGATGTATATTTCAGACCATAAGTAATGGTCCCTCTAAGATATCTCAAGATGTGCTTTGCTGCCACCTAGTGTCTTTGTCTCGGTTCAGTGATGAACTGACTCATTGCAATCACTACATAGCATATATCTGGCCTAGTGTGGATCATGTACATCAATGATCCAATCAGCTGCCTATACATGGTGGGATCCACTAAATCTGAACCTAAATCGGAATCATGCAACTTCCTTAGGTTGGTAACCATCAGAGTAGACATGGATTTGCAATCCATCATAGCAAACCTCTTTAGTACATCCACTATGTATTTTCCTTGTGCCAGAAATATCTCGCCCTGTCTTTGCCACACTTCCAATCCTAGGAAGTAATGCATCAAACCTAAGTATTTCATCTCGAATTCTGAGATTAGCTCCTTCTTACACCAGGCTATTAGCCTTTCATCTCCTGTTAAAAAGAGATCATCAACATACAGGATTAGTATAACATGTTGGTTCTCTCTTACCTTGAAGTACAGATTTGCATTAGCATCACTTTTCTAAAAGCTCAAGCTTTTAAGAAAGCCATCAATCCTGTCATAACAAACTTTGGGAGCCTGCTTAAGACCATACAAGGCCTTCCTTAGCTTGCATACATGAGTGCCTTTGTTATGTAGTACTAAACCATCTGGTTGTTCTACAAAGACCTCATGTTCAATCTTTCCATTCAAGAATGTTGGTTTTACATCCATCTGATGTAGCTTCCAACCAAGAACGGAAGCTAAAGCAATAATAGTTCGAATGGAGGTATACCTGGCTACAAGGGAAAAAGTCTCTTCGTAGTCGATTCCTTCTTTCTGAGTGAAGCCTCTGGCTACAAATCTTTCTTTGAACTTTTCCACACTCCCATCAGTTGCATGTTTGATCTTATAGATCCATTTAGAAGAGACCATTGATTTGTTCTTTGGCTTCGACACAATGTCCCAGACATTGTTCTTTAGAATTGACTTGTATTCCTCAAGCATGGCATCCTTCCATACTTGTAATTCATCTGCTTCTTCAAATGAAGAAGGTTCGGCATCACTGATGTTGCTCATCAGTGCAACATAGCCTCCAAACCTGTGAGGCCTCTTACTTTCCCTGAAAGTTCCTTTTGGAGCAACTATCTTTTCTGCTTCGTGCACTGTTTCTTTAAGCCACCCTGGCTTCCTTTTGGTTGGAGGTTCTTCAAGAGTTCTTTCTAACTCTTTACCGGGTTCTAAGGGCTCATTACTTGGCCCTTCATGAGGTTCCTCCCTCTGATCATCTGACTCTTCATTTTCAGAAGAGGGTGAAGCTGGCTGAACTACTTTTGATTCCTGTTGAAGCTCTTTGGATTTCTTGAATGTGGCTTCCTCATGGAAATTCACATCTCTGCTTACCTCTATCTGCCTCTGACCTTGTACATAAATCCTATAGGCCCTGGAGTTCTCACTGTACCCCACAAAAAACCCTTTCTTTCCTGAGGGTTCCATCTTTGTCCTCTTTTCCTTAGGGACATGAATATACACTGAACACCAAAATATCCTTAGATGCCCAACTTCAGGTTTGATCCCTGAGAAGACCTCTTCAGGAGTCTTGTCCTTCAAGATAGCATGTGAACACCTGTTCTGAATATACACGGCAATTGAGGTAGCTTCTGCCCATAAAGAATTTGGCTGATCCTAGTCAAACATCATGGCTTTCGTTGCCTCACAAATTGTCATGTTTTTCCTCTCAGCGACTCCATTTTGTTGAGGATTATATGGCACGGTCAATTGTCTCTTGATTCTTGCTTCTTTGCAGAAATCCTCAAACTGGAGAGATTCAAACTCTCCTCCATTGTTTGTTCTAAGGGTTCTGATGTGTTTCCATGTCTTCTTTTCAATAAAGGCTTTATACACTTTGAATTTATCAAATGTGTCACTTTTAGATTTAAGGAAATATATCCAACATTTTCTTGAGTAATCATCAATAAAAATGACATAATCCAAACAACCACCGAGTGAGGGAGATGACATGGGACCACATATGTTGAAATAATGTAACTGCGAAGAGCATTCTTATTATTATTGTTATTTTATTATTAGGATTAATCCCCATTATGGATTAATCATGTCGGTAATTGTATAAGGACCAAATCCCCTTTTGCGGATTGGTCATCGGACAATAATAAAGGGCAGAATAAGAAGTCGGCCCCAACAGTTATTATTGAAGACCCTGTTGACCGCTGGTTTAGCACAGAGGTCAACTCATTTCATGAAGATTATCTATGTCGAAGACAGCAGGGTTCTACTGGGTGTTTTTTTTTCACCAGCACTTAAATTTTTGTAAAC
>JZKD02S2429696.1:0-18250 GCA_000966675.3 Picea glauca
TAACCTCTGTTTCATTTTTTAAAGAGGTTGCCACAGAGACGCAAAAACTATCCTCAAGTGGTTTCATTTTTTAACGAGCTTGAAATAAAAAACCATGCTCAAAGACCGATGTTTCATTTTTTAATGAGGTTGCCACAGAGACGCAAAAACTATCCTTGAAACCTCTGTTTCATTTGTTGACGAGGTTGCCGCAGAGACGAAAAAACTATCCTCGAAACCTCTGTTGATCATGGATTCCAAGAGGACAATGCTCTGGAATGAAACCATGTCAAGGGACAAAACTCGGTCATGGCATCCAAGAGGTCTTCACTAGAAGGAAGAAACACACTCTGGAAGGATACCATGTCAGCAGGAGGAAAGAGATCAATCTCTAACAACCCTATCGAAGAGATTACTATGTCAATTACTGGATCTAAGTCATCAGAAGTTGAAGCCATGGGCGACAACGCCACATAATTGACTTGTGGTGGGGGCTATACTGTCTGCATACAAGAACCATTCAGGGAGGCAATCCAGGTGGGGTCAATGAATGAAAGTTGATCAACAGTCACAACTCATCTATCGTGAGGGAAAGATATCACACGAAAAAGAGTAGAGACAATAGCTTTCATGGCATAGACATAATCTCGCCCAAGAAGTAAAGAAAAATCCAAGGATTCTTGGACTACCATGACATCAATGAAGACACTTTTCCCTCCCAAAGTTACAGGAAATTGAGGAAGGGTCCCTAAAGGTTGACTAGTTCTTCTGTTAAAAGTTAACAGATTCTACGTAACCGACGCAAGTGAAGGACAACCCAAAGTTTTCCAAGCAATAGAGGACAAAATACTAACAGACGAACCTTCATCTATCAACGTTTTGGTAATGTCTTGACCACAAACCTGTACTGTAATCTAGAAAGGAATGTAAGAGGAAAGATGAGGTCTAGTTAATACATCCCAATTAAAACATATGGCCTCATTACTTGGAGGGGGTTCCATGGGAGAAGGAGGAATACGCCTTGGCACGACAGAGTTTGTATAAACAAGAAAAACATGGGCAGTATCGNTCTGATGAGACCGAAAAAAAGATAAATTATCGCTCACCAGATGCTTTCTTCAAATACTTTATCGAGCGTGAAAATAGCAAGGTCGCTCGGCTATCTTTTCTTGTTTAGAGATTCTAAAAAGAGCTTAAAGAGGACTCCAGGGGGGTTCCTTTTTCGTATAACCTTGTTGATCCTGAAAAAGTAATAAAAGTATGCTCGATACTGTTCTCATGTATTTTCAAGTGTGAGAACGGACAAAGACCATGCTCAAGGTTTCATACAAAAACCATAAAAAACAATCAAAACATTCGATGACAAAGAAAAAATGTGTCTGCATCCCTGTACATGAACATCAAAGTCGTGATGCCTGTAAAAGTTACACTCAAAAGGGCATTAGGGATTAGGGTTTAATAAATAAATAATTATAAAAAACCAAATAACATGGTAAAAGTAAATATAAAGGAGTAAAACTCTTTTTACCATATCATTTTCACTTTTCCACTATTTGAGCCCAAAACCCCCTCTTTTACCCTCAAAATTCGGCGTCAAATTGTGGGAGTTACGAGCATCCATTCGATGAGCCGTCAGTGATAGTGAGGTAGGCTCTTTGTCCTCTACTCTTTCATGGTTTTATTTTGCATTTTCATTGATAAAAACTCATTTTTTAGTTGGTTTTGTGAGCCATACTTGCACTCATCTATTCTCGCAGGTGGGCTACACGAGACCTGTGAGAATGGGTCATTCTCGCAGGTGAGCCCATAGCAGCCTATGAGGTTCTCACACTGTGCCTAAAGGGCACCTGCGAGAACTACAAAGAATATTTTTTTTTTTTAATTTGCTTAATGAAAGAGAACCAATTCATGAATAGAGTTACTAATCCTCTTCTTGTGCTTCTTATGCAGGTATTTGGCCATCAAAATGGTTCTTGAATGGCGTGAAAGGGAGCATGAAGAAGACAATGAAATTTCCAGAAATCATCCACCCACTATTGCCACTTTGATAAACTGTGGCCTTCTTAAGTACTTTCGTATCCTGGGCATGAGGGCCCAAGTCAGGTTATTAGAGTACCTTGTGCATATGTGGGATCCCGATCAGCAGGTATTCCATGTAGGGGTCCACACACTATCCTTAGATATTGAGGACATTTACTTCTTGACTGGACTGTCACGGTGTGGGTACCACATGAGCTTAACTGGTAGTAGAGGTGGTGGGCTGCCCATGAGTGAGTACTATCGCTTACACTGTGTTCTCGAGGCAGTGAGGAAGAAAGGGAAAGTAGCTATTTGGGGAGTGTGATATTTGACCTTCCGCACTATATTATTCACCATTTCACGTATGGTCAGGAGCTCCACTCCTCACATGGCACTCTAGGATTACTTTTAGTATGTTATAGAGTGTACTAAACCTCAAGCTTTTAATTGTGCAAATGCAGTGATTCATAGCATGAAAAGGCAGTTGACCAAATGCAGATGATGCAACTTGAAGAAATTCAAGTACAGATCTTTGTTAGTAGCCTTTCTCTAGAAGTTTCCATTACTGAGGCTGCAGGTTGAGTGGAATTTACCGGCTCCCAGGGATCCAAGAATGCTGAGATGGTGTCAGCTCATGGCCCGACACGTAGCTGGACCAATTATCAAGTATGATGATACCTTCTTTGACTGGCTTCGACCACAGATGTTGATGTTCGACAATTATGCTTATGTCGAGTTGGATTTTCAAGGAGATATGGACTTAGTCCTGTCAGAGGGTGCTCAGTGGGGGGAACTTGGTAAGAAGTACACATTTTTTTCTTTTTAAATGTTTTTTGTGAATTTTATCATATTCAAATGTTTTTTATATGTTCTTCCAAATACTAAAAACAAAATTCGTTGTTGATGACACAGATGTTAGACCTTACTGACCTCTTGGTACTTCTCCCATTCAACGGCGAGGAGAGGTAGTGCCAGTGCCACAATGGGACGTCGAGGATTATCAAGCAGTGGAACAAAACCTAGAGGGTTTGACAACAGATATTCTAGACATGCCTGTTGGAGAGGTTCCACGACATCATCAGCGTCACACAGTAGGAGTGTCAGAGTCCATAGGCCAACTACTTCGTAGGGTTGCTCGGGTAGTCGTATCTTACCATGAACATCATCCATGACATTTTTTTGTAGAATATATGACCTTCAGATTTGGACATTTTGGTCTTCGGACAAAACCTTTTTTTGTAAAAAACTCTTTTGATCATTATATATACAGACGGATTCTACCAGTTTACCTTGTATTGTGTGAAAATTGATGTGATTGATTTATAAATGATCCAAATGTCTGTCTAATACATAGTTAGCCAATGCATCAGTTAATGTATTTAGACATCTAGGAATATGTTGATATTCAATATAATCAAAATAACGTTCCAAGAGGCGAATTCACAAATACACCCGTAACAAAGTAGGACTTCAAATAGTATAGACATTACTTAACTGTAGTACTACAAGATGCAAATCACATCGCACAACCAAATGAAGGATTCCGAGTGAGATAACATCAATCAACAATTCAATAATGGTGCTATACTCTACAATGTTGTTGGTCGCATGGACAAGATACACACCTTGTAAAGAGACAATTTCATTTGTAGGGGCGTAAATTTCCCATGCAGTGGAAGCTAGGTTCTGAGTACTACAACTAGCGCCATCAACGAAGCCAATATAGGGTAGCGAAGACTCGGACATCTGGAAATTGAACACAACGTCACATAAGGGCAGAGACTAGATAACGACAAAAGCAAGCTACAGTAACACACAAGAAGTATGATACAATAAAAATACAAGTACTTGTGCATAGATGATTTTATGCATAGTACTTCTTCAAGTACAACCCATTCCTGGGTTCTCTCAAAGGGATGCCATCATAATCTACTAACTCATAAGCTCCTTTTTCCAAAACTCATCAAACGATATAAGGACCTCACCATATGGCTTCGAATTTTCTAGCTCCTACCATATCTCGATCTTGATCATAGAGGAAAACAAGAGATCCTTCGGAGAAAACACAAGGCTTGACACGTTTGTCGTATTGGGCCTTAACACATTTTTTCTGAGCTTCTATGACTAGGGTATCATCTCGTCGAGTTTTGTCTAATCGCATAAGATACAATAGATTTTCTTCCTCAGCATAAGTGTTTGGTAAGAGTTCAACAACTAGTTTTAAAGAGGGTATCTCGCATTCAATAGAGAGAATGGCTTCCAAACCATAGACTAACTAGAAAGGTGTAAACCCAGTAGCAGACTTGATGGATGTTTAGTAAGCCCACAATGCTAAAAACAACATTGTGTGCCAACTTGTTTTATGAATCCCTATCATTCGTCAGAACATAGTTATGAGAAATTTGTTAATTGCTTCGACCTAGCCATTGGCTTGTGGGTAATAGGGCATTGAGTTATCATGGCGAAGACCCAACTTTTCAGTAAGTTTGGACATCATGAAGTTTCTAAAGTGGCTACCGTGATCGGTGATGATAGCTTGGGGAACACCAAAACGAGCTATGATGTGATTAAAAATGAATAATGTTGCGTTCTTTCTAGTGTTGTCAAATGTCAGCATCGCCTCAACTCATTTCATAAAGTAATCAATGACTACAATGATGTAACCATGCCTCTCGGTCGAGTGAGGGTGACATGTCATGAAATTGAGGCCCCATTTCGCGAAGGGACCAATTGATACCACAAGGTGAAGAGGAGTGGGATGTGACCATATCTTCTGATTATAGATCTGGCAAGCATGGCATTGTTGAATGATGGTTATACAGTCGCTAAATAAAGAAGGCCAAAAATACCCTGCTCTTAAGATCTTTTAGGCAGTAGCATACCCAGACATATGACCACCAAAGGCTCCTGAATGGAAGTCATTCAGAGCTTTCTCGGCTTTGTCGAATGTTAGGCAATGACAAAAGATATACTCAATCCCTCGGCAATAAATAGTATTCCCGAGGATAATATATTGACAGGCTTGATAGCGAATGCGACGTCGGTCAGTACCAGACAAAGTTGGCCGGAAAGTCTAGGTTTGGAGATATATTATGAGATCACCATACCAAAGATCATCAGTGCTGATAAGGAAAAGGCATTCATCAGGTAATGAATCAGTGGCTACATTTTTCATTTCAGAATAGGGAAAGTTGCATGTCAACTCAACAAACACTAAGGACTTCTTGGACTTGGCGTGTTCGAATTCCAAGTCAAACTCCTGGAGTACCACAATCCATTTGGAGTATTTCCCCCCTAGAAATTGACATGTAAGAATGTGTTGCATAGGTTTGTAGTGAGAAATCATTGTAGTCTTGCACAAGAGGATATAGTGCTGGAAGCGTTCGACGGCTTGAACGGAAGCCAAGGCCAGTTTTTCGACATTAAATACTTGATTTTAGTAGGCGTTAGACTTCAACTCAAGTAGTAGATAACATGTTCGTCATTAGCATCATCCTCTTGGAAAAGAACCATACCAATGGTGTAATCTGAGGCAGCAAGGTAGAGGAAATAATCGCGACTGTAATTGGGGGGAAAGAGAAGCGGAGCACACATTAGGGACAATTTCAAAGCTTCAAAATCATTGTTGGCGATGGTATCCCACATGAAATTGGAACCCTTTTTTAATATCCGCGTAAATCCATAAGTTATCTTGACATAATTTGGGATAAAACGACAAAGAAAGTTTTCTTTCCCCTGCAAATTTTGTAATTGGTGAAGAGTAGAAGGACGAGGGAGATTAAGGATCACCTCAACCTTTAAAGGATCCACCCGGATCCCTTGACGCAAAATGATAAAACCTATAATTCGACCGGATTCCACATAGAAAATGCACTTATGAGGATTCAAACGTATATGGTAGAACCAACAGCGGATGAAAATGGCTCAGAGATGGGTTAGATGATTGACTCGGTGCATTGAGTGAGCGGGTAAATCGTCCAGATATGGTTGAACGATGTGCTTGATATCATGGAAATAATAATACATAGCTTGTTGAAAAGTTGTGCCAGCGTTCTTGAGACCAAAAGAGATTTTTCGATAGGCAAAAGTACTCCAAGGACAAATAAAAGTAGTCTTATGTTGATCCTCGGGAACAATGTTGATTTGATTATACCTGAAGAAACCATCCATGAGAGATAAGATTTCACTTTTGGTGCAATCATCGACAATCTGATCGACGAAGGGGGTAGGAAAGTTGTCTTTGGGACAAGCTTTGTTGATATCCCTATAATCAACACATACACAAATGGTGCCTTGTTTCTTGTCGATCGGGACAAGATTGGAAACCCAGTCTGTGAGAGCCACCGGATAAATAAAGTTGGCTTTAAGAAGTTTCTCGACTTCGAGTTTGATAGCAGCTGCTTTACGTGGGTGAACTGGACGAAAGCGTTACTGGACGGGTTTAGCATCGGGGTATGTATTTATCTCATGTATCACAATCTCAGTGTCGAGACCCAACATTTCTTCGTAGCTCCAGGAAAAGATGTCACGAAACTCTTTGAAAAGGGATGTGTAGGTGACGATTTCATCAGAAGAACATGAAGCTCTGATATGGACATTTTCGACAATTCCAGGTTTGACGAATATGTCGAGGGGAATAGTGGGCGAGATATTGCTTAAGTTCCCTTCAAAAAACACATCGTGTGCAGACTTGGGAACGGTTGAGATGACAACAACGGTCGAAGGAGTCGAGATCCGTTGGTAGTTCTCAATGGTATGTTGCTCCAGAAAGAGGATGGAATGATGATGTCCATTGTCCCAAGGGGTGTCTTCCATGACAGACATGATCATCTTGTCTTTGGGAAAAATGAGACGAAAAGGATCGGGAGACAGCTCACCAAGAGAAGGGGTATAAGGCATCGTCGATTGAATGGCCTGATAGGTGGATTCGACCGGACTTAATGGCATTGTGTCACCGTAACGAAGATGATCTCCAAGGTCAGGTACTATCCATGGGTCATTAGACATAGGAAGTTCATGAATCAAGGTGGAAATCATGTTGATGGAAGCAATGGACGAGCATGGAACATCGAGCGGTGGAATGGGGAAAGTACCCATTAACGAAGAATCCTTGAGAAGGCCTACACCGACGTTCTCATAACCCGGTGGGGTTTTAGCGACAAACAGGACGTTGCCAGTATGGGTATCAAAATTAAAGAAGGCTATTTGGTCGACGATGATGACCTTTCCTTGATGTGGGAAACGTACCACATGAAAAAGGGTCAACACAACTATGCACATGGAATCGATCCAGCGACGACCAAGAAGAAGATATTAATAAAGGGGAGCGTCAAAGACTTCCACTTCGACTTGGACCATTTTTCCTTCTAATGTGATGGGAAATGAAGGAAGGACACCGTAGGGCTTAAAACTGGAGCCATTGAAGGCTTTAATAGTGTTCTGGGATTGATTCAAATAAGGAGAGCCAATGGCTTTCCAGCAAGCAAAAGACATAACACATGTCGAGGCACCCTCATCGATCACGGTTCAACAAATGTTTTTGTCAGAGATAATCACTTGGATCTAGAGCGCAAGTTGAGGGGGTAACCTGGGAATGTGATCTTCCAAGTCAAAAATTATTATATTCGTATCCGTCAATTCGATTCCACCAATAGATTTCAACAGTGCCTTCCGTTGTGTGGGACAACTTTGAAGGACTTCAAGGGCTGACATTGCAAAAGGTGCTTGGGCTAGATCTTCAACAATGTTACAGTTCTGGGCAGCATGAGCATGAGGATTGAAAGCCAATTTCCGAATGACACCCTTTGGGGGGGGACGAAGAACTGTGTCGAGGCTCGGTCGTTTGAGATGAAGAGGACTGTTGGTAGGTGGAGTTGCTGGAGAGGGTTGTACCAAGGAAGGAGGTAGATCAACAACCTTCTCTTTAGAGGGAGAATAATCTTTGGTTTGAGTAGTGAGTACAACGTTGCTCTGCTTTGAATTGCCAGTACACATCAAAACATAGGATGTAGTAGAAGATGAGGGTTGGTCATGAATGACCAATTGAGCCTGTTGTTGAGACGGGAAGGGTTGGGACAAAACGGCTGGAGCAAGTGGTTTTGGAGCTCCTTGAAGGAACTTAGTGACCTCGGATTGTCATGGACAATCCTTCATGTAGTGATCATCACCATAGATAAGACAAGGGTATCGAGGTTTGCGCTTATCCCGATCATCAACAGGGGTAGTTTTGGTTCGATCTGCTTGAGAAGTATTTTTGTCCTCCTTATTCTTACCCCTTCCCATTTTGGATTTGTTTTTACCGACTGGGGTAGATTGAACTACATTTACCTCAGAAGTCTTGCTGGTGGGAGGGGAATGAGACGGATCATTTTGAACATTAGAAGAAGAATTTTTGGGGTTTTCACTTGAGGCAGAATGTGGTTGGGCCTGGAAAGTGCCAATCACACCGTCATCTACATGCGAGGTAGCTGGAGTAGTTGAAGTGGTGGAAGTGGAAGGACGGGGTAAGTCAAGTAGTAAATTGTAAAGGGTTCCCATTTGTGAATAAACGAGGTCAAGGTATTGAGCCCAACTTATGGCCTTTTCTTCTGTGACTAATCCACCCATGGTGATGTCATGATCTATGTTGTTCACAAATGATTTTTTGAACCATTCTGCCAGCAACTGATCGGGGATTTCGAGTTTAATGAGACATCATCTCCATCGCCACTCATGGATGTGATTGGATATATGAGTGGCCTTGTTTTGTTTGAAATAAGTCAAAATCTCGGTCCCCATGTCATAACAAATCGGTAACTGGTAGTGGGTGAGGAAATCCATAGCTAGGGTGTTGAAGTTAGAGAAGAAACCTCATGGCAATTCTATATACCACTTTGCAGTAGAACCTGTGAGGGTTCATTGAAAAAGATGCAAACCAATAGATTCATCCATCAACGAGTTGGATGAACACCATAGGTGAAAAGTCATAACGTGATTGTTTGGGTCCTCTCCCGCTTTGTCCTCGAATTTAGGAATGTATGATGGTAGATTTGCTGGGATAGCAGGCCATTGGGGAGAGTGACGAATCAGATCATTTAAAATCCTTGACAAGTCCAGAAGATCCAAAGTGGCTATGAAGGGTAACTGTCGATTCACCTATGGGTGCTGGTGGATTTAGGGAGGAAGCCCCATCAAAAAACCAGTAGGACCATAAGAAGTCTGCATATAATGTGAAGACCCAACCAGATTCGGTGGTGGTTGAAGAGGATAATAGCTCATAGGATTGTACCCTAGAACAGGGATTTGAGTTTCAGAATTCACCCCCCAAATGGGATTGAATGTACCCGGATATGGTTGGCCCATACTAGGGGGTATTACGAACGTAGTTGGGAACTGTTTTCCCCCATTCAATTGAGGAGGATGTTGTATCAACTGATTCCAATACTGGGCCAAGGATGAAGGTATGTTTTTCCCATAAGGTGGGGTCGGTCCTCCCATCGAAGGTGGTTTTCCAATTGGGGGCAGTGTTCCAATTGGGGGTTGTGTTCCAATTGGGATTTGCATTCCAATAGGAATTTGCTCACTAAGAGGGGGTTGAGTCATGCCACCTTGGTGAAATTGTCCACCGAGGGGAATCTGGTAAGTTGGAGTGAATGATGGAATAGTGCCACTAGGATTAAGACTACCAATAGAAGACGAGGAAGGTCCTCCAAAAGTAAATTGAGGGAGTGTCGAAATAAAACCGGGAAGAGAGTACCCAAAAGAAGAAGGACCACCAGGAGAGCCAGATGGGGTTTGCGTAGGAGTGGGAATGGAAGCATTCAATGCACGGTATCCAGGTGGTAGTGTCAGAATGACGTTAGGAATTCATGGTGTGCTAATGGGAGCAAGAATAACCGCAGTAAACCCTGTTGGAACACTCATAGTATCTGTGTGATGGGCCATTTAGATAAGGATGGTAAAGTGATAGGCATTAGTAAACGATACTATCTCTGGACTAGAGATTTCAGAAATCACAGGTGGGTTGATTTCGGAAATCACAGGTGAGCCTGGGCCAAAAAGGTCTCATCGAAAAATGCCCGTAGACCAAAAAACATCTTGGACTTCAATGCCTAGAAAGGTTCCAACTAGCAATCCAGAATATGTAACAACTAAGTCTCCAGAAGAATTCAGTCGCATAAAAGTTTGCTCAGAATCAGGGTGAAGTCGAAAGTCCTCTTGAGTATTTGTAATTTGGAAATGTTCTAGAGAGTCAGTTCAGTCCACTTGTGGCATGGTAACGACTGTGACTTCACTTTGTCGAAGAGAGCCCTCAAGTGTACTTGTAGGCAAGGGTTGAGAACCTTCCATATGCTCTGGAGATAAACCCTACATTATACGTGAACGATGTGGAGGAGCTATTGTAAACGAGTGACAAACTTCATGGAGAAAATCGTATGGTCAACTTTGGTAAACAAACAACACGCGCTAGTAAACAAAATCTATGAAGCAACACCAAGCAAACAAGACCTTCTAATTCCGAAGTCACTAGTTGGTGATGAAATCCAACGTCGCAATGATGAGACGAGAAGGGGCTGGGCTAGGGTGGAAAAGTTACGTTGATGACCTTCTTAATAGACTTACACCCTGGTGCAAGATCCCACACATAATCATGGGTATACCCTCCAAGGATCCCGAGTGAGTTTGGTCAACGTCAATTCTAGGTACCATGAAGACTTTTCCCTTCACAGTCACCTTGTGTAAGAACCTAGAAAGATAGGCCACTAAGGTTACCACCAACAACAATAAAGCCTGGGGGGACAGTCGACAGTCCAATCCACACGCAAGGGCAGGGTATCTAGCCTGAAATCAACTCAAAAGGCTTCCACTCATCATTGTGGGTATACCTCCAAGTGATCCCCGTAATACGTGCAATCTCTACACCGATATCAACAAAGCAGGGTGANGCTTATCCCGATCATCAACAGGGGTAGTTTTGGTTCGATCTGCTTGAGAAGTATTTTTGTCCTCCTTATTCTTACCCCTTCCCATTTTGGATTTGTTTTTACCGACTGGGGTAGATTGAACTACATTTACCTCAGAAGTCTTGCTGGTGGGAGGGGAATGAGACGGATCATTTTGAACATTAGAAGAAGAATTTTTGGGGTTTTCACTTGAGGCAGAATGTGGTTGGGCCTGGAAAGTGCCAATCACACCGTCATCTACATGCGAGGTAGCTGGAGTAGTTGAAGTGGTGGAAGTGGAAGGACGGGGTAAGTCAAGTAGTAAATTGTAAAGGGTTCCCATTTGTGAATAAACGAGGTCAAGGTATTGAGCCCAACTTATGGCCTTTTCTTCTGTGACTAATCCACCCATGGTGATGTCATGATCTATGTTGTTCACAAATGATTTTTTGAACCATTCTGCCAGCAACTGATCGGGGATTTCGAGTTTAATGAGACATCATCTCCATCGCCACTCATGGATGTGATTGGATATATGAGTGGCCTTGTTTTGTTTGAAATAAGTCAAAATCTCGGTCCCCATGTCATAACAAATCGGTAACTGGTAGTGGGTGAGGAAATCCATAGCTAGGGTGTTGAAGTTAGAGAAGAAACCTCATGGCAATTCTATATACCACTTTGCAGTAGAACCTGTGAGGGTTCATTGAAAAAGATGCAAACCAATAGATTCATCCATCAACGAGTTGGATGAACACCATAGGTGAAAAGTCATAACGTGATTGTTTGGGTCCTCTCCCGCTTTGTCCTCGAATTTAGGAATGTATGATGGTAGATTTGCTGGGATAGCAGGCCATTGGGGAGAGTGACGAATCAGATCATTTAAAATCCTTGACAAGTCCAGAAGATCCAAAGTGGCTATGAAGGGTAACTGTCGATTCACCTATGGGTGCTGGTGGATTTAGGGAGGAAGCCCCATCAAAAAACCAGTAGGACCATAAGAAGTCTGCATATAATGTGAAGACCCAACCAGATTCGGTGGTGGTTGAAGAGGATAATAGCTCATAGGATTGTACCCTAGAACAGGGATTTGAGTTTCAGAATTCACCCCCCAAATGGGATTGAATGTACCCGGATATGGTTGGCCCATACTAGGGGGTATTACGAACGTAGTTGGGAACTGTTTTCCCCCATTCAATTGAGGAGGATGTTGTATCAACTGATTCCAATACTGGGCCAAGGATGAAGGTATGTTTTTCCCATAAGGTGGGGTCGGTCCTCCCATCGAAGGTGGTTTTCCAATTGGGGGCAGTGTTCCAATTGGGGGTTGTGTTCCAATTGGGATTTGCATTCCAATAGGAATTTGCTCACTAAGAGGGGGTTGAGTCATGCCACCTTGGTGAAATTGTCCACCGAGGGGAATCTGGTAAGTTGGAGTGAATGATGGAATAGTGCCACTAGGATTAAGACTACCAATAGAAGACGAGGAAGGTCCTCCAAAAGTAAATTGAGGGAGTGTCGAAATAAAACCGGGAAGAGAGTACCCAAAAGAAGAAGGACCACCAGGAGAGCCAGATGGGGTTTGCGTAGGAGTGGGAATGGAAGCATTCAATGCACGGTATCCAGGTGGTAGTGTCAGAATGACGTTAGGCATTCATGGTGTGCTAATGGGAGCAAGACTAACCGCAGTAAACCCGGTTGGAACACTCATAGTATCTGTGTGATGGGCCATTTAGATAAGGACGGTAAAGTGATAGGCATTAGTAAATGATACTATCTCTGGACTAGAGATTTCATAAATCACAGGTGGGTTGATTTCGAAAATCACAGGTGAGCCTGGACCAAAAAGGTCTCATCGAAAAACGCCCGTAGACCAAAAAACATCTTGGACTTCAATGCCTGGAAAGGGTCCAACTAGCAATCCAGAAGATGTAACAACTAAGTCTCCAGAGGAATTCAGTCGCATAAAAGTTTGCTCAGAATCAGGGTGAAGTCGAAAGTCCTCTTGAGTATTTGTAATTTGGAAATGTTCTAGAGAGTCAGTTCAGTCCACTTGTGGCATGGTAAYGACTGTGACTTCACTTTGTCGAAGAGAGCCCTCAAGTGTACTTGTAGGCAAGGGTTGAGAACCTTCCATATGCTCTGGAGATAAACCCTACATTATACGTGAACGATGTGGAGGAGCTATTGTAAACGAGTGACAAACTTCATGGAGAAAATCGTATGGTCAACTTTGGTAAACAAACAACACGCGCTAGTAAACAAAATCTATGAAGCAACACCAAGCAAACAAGACCTTCTAATTCCGAAGTCACTAGTTGGTGATGAAATCCAACGTCGCAATGATGAGACGAGAAGGGGCTGGGCTAGGGTGGAAAAGTTACGTTGATGACCTTCTTAATAGACTTACACCCTGGTGCAAGATCCCACACATAATCATGGGTATACCCTCCAAGGATCCCGAGTGAGTTTGGTCAACGTCAATTCTAGGTACCATGAAGACTTTTCCCTTCACAGTCACCTTGTGTAAGAACCTAGAAAGATAGGCCACTAAGGTTACCACCAACAACAATAAAGCCTGGGGGGACAGTCGACAGTCCAATCCACACGCAAGGGCAGGGTATCTAGCCTGAAATCAACTCAAAAGGCTTCCACTCATCATTGTGGGTATACCTCCAAGTGATCCCCGTAATACGTGCAATCTCTACACCGATATCAACAAAGCAGGGTGAGTAACTTTGTCAATATCAATGTGACCTCGTGTTTGACCCTTGTGTGAGAAGGGCTTCCTAGGACAAGATGTTGCAAATGGAATTTAACACTCCTTAACACAAGATGCTATTGTGTGTTTTGTGCTTTGGAGTGTGTATCTCTCTTCCTATTCCAAAGTGCTAGTCTAGCTAAATGTTGGTGTAATAGAGCCCTAGAAAAGAGTTACTAGGTAAATTTTACAATTGCGCAGTGTTATTAAGAGTTGTTGTTACTCAAAGGAAATGAAGATGAAACTTATGTTGTATAAGACTCTGACCCAATGATGCATGGATGAGAATGAAATATATAAATTTTCGTTCAATGAATCCTATGTATGGGAGGGAAAGAGAAGTTTTTCGGATCAAACTTTGAACTACAAGACACAATTTCCTTTAAAATGCAATTGCAACAAATCACGCAAAAATAACAATTCTCTTATTGTTTCTTTTTCAATAATTTCAACAATTGATTTTCAATGTTTTCGAAAATGACAATGCTTTTGAAAGAAAAACATTTGTTCTCTTTTCAAAAAGGACCTACACCATGAGGGTGAGAGTTCAGAAAATCAAAAACCAATGAACAAGCAATATATAAAAAACCCAAACCACTCTTTCAACGGAAACAAAAATAACAAGCAAACCAAACTAGTCTTTTCAATTGCATAAGAAAAGTGATCTTTCAAAGAATAAGCAAATGATAAAGACAAAGAATCTCAACTTTCAACCGATCATTGGTCCTTAACCAAACAAGCACACTCAGATTCTGAAATCAGAGAGTATAGCTTTGCTAAGAAAAGTCAAGAAATGAAATTCAAGATAAAAGTGACAAGAAGAGCCTTTGAAATCCTAAGACTGTTCGTGCACCAAAACGAAGACAAGAAAAACATCAATCAATGGTCCAAGAAACTCTTGTAGGCACCTAAACTGATTTGGGCAGCTAAAGATGCAAAAACTCAAATCCAAAACTTTGAAAAAGAGGGTTCGCAGGCTGAGGGTATTACACAGTGTGATAATAGGTGATTCTCGCAGGTTGGCTTTGAGCAGAGTGCGAGAACCTCGTACTGAACCTAAAATCAAGGTGCAAACTTAGTATATTCTCGCAGGCCATTGTGGAGTGTAGTGTGAGAATGTCTGAAACTAGTCAAATTCTTGGAAAAAGACACAAAATTTGAAGAGGCCTCTGGACCCGGAGGGTCTATCAGGGTATCCTAAAGACTCAGAGATTGATATGAATGGAGAAAGGTAAGGCAAGAACAAATGGCCAAATAAAAATACCAAAAACCACAAATAAAATGGGTTATCTCCCTAGTGGAGTCGCCAATTTTGTTATCAGACTAATTGGTAGGTGCAGACACTAACAGATCTCCCTAGATCCACCTGGATCTAGAACAAAACAGGACAGGACATAACTCTTTCCCTAAGTTTTGACCATTGAATTAACTAATAGGAAGGAACAAGTAACATACCTTTGTATCGCTTTCTAGGGTCTTTGTTGCTCCCNAACTGTCAACTTATGTGTATGATCAAGGAATTACACAATAAAGTGAGAATAGTTTTATGGGAAAGGGACATGCCACTGTATCATATTAATTGAAAGTAGAAGATTACAACCTGATTGCCTTGATGTCGCAAGCTTCCTCTCGATGGCTCTTGGCTCCAACACACACACTTGTTCAATCCTTGTATGAAGAAAATCAAATCCTCTTGATAGACTTGCTAGAGTCTCCAATCTCCTGTTCAAGCTAAGTTCTTCACGCAATTCTTCCACCAATTCTCCAATGAATCTTGCTTAACCTTTTCCATGATAATTCCATCAATATATAGGAGAGAATGAGATGGTTACTTAGATAAGAATGATCCCACAATATCAGGGAATCCAGTACAAGGATAACCATTCGAATGCCAACCCATTCTTCTAGAATATTCCCTTCTAGAACCATCGAGAATTCATCTTTTTCCAAGCTTTAGAGAAGGTTCGCACCCTAGCTATGTAGCACAGTGCGAGAAGTTCGCACCCTAGCTTAAGGCAGCCTGCGAGAATGGGTCATTCTCGCACCCTAGTATATTAGCAACATGCAAACTCTCTTCAAAAGTATGTTTTCTGGGAAGAGATGAATGTCAATTTTCTCAGGAGAAAGTTCTTGTGAGGAGTCTAAGTACACCATCATCAATACACCATCATGATGACCAAAATCATGGGTAACAGGCATCCATGTAAATTCTTTTGTTTATTCAGTCTACACTCATGAAGTTAAAGGATCAAAGACTACAACTTCCTTTAAAGCATATGCCCAATATTTTTATTTTTTCGGGGATTATTTTACATTGCTTAGTTTAAATAAAAAAATAAATTTAAAAATTTAAAAGAAAATTCAATCTTTTAAAAACAATAAATTTCAAACTTTCACTATGTAAAATTTTATTTTAAAAACAAATTAAAGCGTAGCATGGGATCACTTCTAAAAACAAATTAGATTATTTGATGGATCTCCACCCCCACCACCCACACACACACACACACACATACATATATATCAATGAGCAATTTAAGTTTTTATTATTTTTTTAATTTGTTTTATAATATATTTAAAGTTATCAAACCATTAAGCTAATTATTAGATATGAGCTAGGTCATTAATGAGTTTTATAAGTTTTATCTTTATGAACTTTAATTTCCTTGAAAGAATCAATCAATATGCATTTTACAACTAAGTAGAGATGAGTAATATCTATGTGTAAGACTTAAACTCAAAATAGAAAAACAAATAAAATTAATGATGTAAAAAATAAAAGATTAATAATAAAAAATAAAACACATATATAATAAGAGGATGAAGGAGGAGTAAATTGAGAGTAAGGGAGTTTTAKGGTTTCAAGGGAATGAYGTTATAGTAAGAAGTTTCAATTTTAAGAGAGTGGTTGATTGAAGGTGCAAAGGATCTAGCAAGAGAGTTGTGGTAGGGTGTTTTCTACTGCCTAAAACACATCTATCATAGTTGGTTCCATTGATTAGATTTGTGTGGGTAATACTTGCTAGAGGTGAAGTGATTGTTTCCCCACTTAAGAGAGGGTTTTTCTCTTTTTCTATTTAAAAGTGAGATTGACAGTAATGTTGTCATGAGTGGAGGGCCATGATTTTTTCAAAAGTCTAGTTTTGTTTTGAATGAGTGGTCAAACTCATTCAACTTAAGGTATACCCATTAGGATGAGTTTTTTATTTGGGTAAGGATGTCAGGGCACTTGATTCATTTCTGAAATGCAATGATCTTGAGGGATAACTAAGAGAAACTAGGGACCTTCTATTACTTAGCACTACANCCCAATATTTTTATTTTTTGGGGGATTATTTTACATTGCTTAGTTTAAATAAAAAAATAAATTTAAAAATTTAAAAGAAAATTCAATCTTTTAAAAACAATAAATTTCAAACTTTCACTCTCTAAAATTTTATTTTAAAAACAAATTAAAGTGTAGCACGGGATCACTTCTAAAAACAAATTAGAGTATTTGATGGATCTCCCCCCCAACACACACACACATATATATCAATGAGCAATTTAAGTTTTTATTATTTTTTTAATTGGTTTTATAATATATTTAAAGTTATCAAACCATTAAGCTAATTATTAGATATGAGCTAGGCCATTAATGAATTTTATAAGTTTTATCTTTATGCACTTTAATTTCCTTGAAAGAATCAATTAATATGCATTTTACAAATGAGTAGAGATGAGTAATATCTATGTGTAAGACTTAAACTCAAAATAGAAAAATAAATAAAATTAATGATGTCAAAATAAAAGATTAATAATAAAAAATAAAACACATATATAATAAGAGGATGAAGGAGGAGTAAATTGAGAGTAAGGGAGTTTTAGGGTTTCAAGGGAATGATGTTATATTAAGAAGTTTCAATTTTAAGAGAGTGGTTGATTGAAGGTGCAAAGGATCTAGCAAGAGAGTTGTGGTAGGGTGTTTTCTACGGCCTAAAACACATCTATCATAGTTGGTTCCATTGATTGGATTTGTGTGGGTAATAGTTGCTAGAGGTGAAGTGATTGTTTCCCCACTTAAGAGAGGGTTTTTCTMTTTTTCTATTTAAAAGTGAGATTGACAGTAATGTTGTCATGAGTGGAGGGCCATGATTTTTTCAAAAGTCTAGTTTTATTTTGAATGAGTGGTCAAACTCATTCAACTTAAGGTATACCCATCGGGATGAGTTTTTTATTTGGGTAAGGATGTCAGGGCTCTTGATTCATTTCTGCAATGCAATGATCTTGAGGGATAACTAAGAGAAACTAGGGACCTTCTATTACTTAGCACTACAAAACTTATGTTAGGCCCGAGATATGATCATTTTCATCACAGTTATTATACACTTTTTCCATATGTATATATGTGTTTTTCATCTTTTGAAGGATATTTTTGAAGAATTTGATGATAAAATGGTATGATCAACATAAGGTATGTGTAATTCATGTTTAACGATTAAATCAAGTTTAACTCATCATGTTCTATGATTTCCAAGAGTTAATTCATATTTTTCTGCTATTACAGGGCAAAACGCACCATGTTTCCAGTGCC
>JZKD02S2429740.1:0-15032 GCA_000966675.3 Picea glauca
TTCCTTTATTCTACCTTTCATGTTTTAAATTTTTGATGAATTTTATGAATGAGATCGGGCATATTTACTTCTAGTTAATATTCATTGAAGACTTAGATCAATTAGGGAAATAAAAAGGTTATTTTAATCAATTAAGTTATTTCTTTAGATTCCTTGACATTGTCTTTGAGCCGAAGGAAATCTCGAGAACAACGTAATCTCTTCAAGCGCTATAGGAGTCATTAATAGAAGCAATATGATGGCTC
Source organism: Picea glauca (assembly GCA_000966675.3). Taxonomy (NCBI): domain Eukaryota; kingdom Viridiplantae; phylum Streptophyta; class Pinopsida; order Pinales; family Pinaceae; genus Picea; species Picea glauca. The sequence continues at coordinate 246 of JZKD02S2429740.1, forward strand.
ACCTCATCACTTATTGTCATAGAGATCACAATATATTCCTTTCGGTCTTTTTCCTCCCATATGGCATGTTCTTTGTTTTATGTTGGGATGGTTGGTCTACTACCTAGTCTTCTACTCTTTGACTTTGATTCTAAGTTAACATATTCAAAGTATGCTTCTACTTCTTCTTCCACAAGTCATTGAAGATCAATGTGATTTTGATCTTCCTATACCATTCTCTGTAGTACTCTTTACCAGTTAGCACCACATCGAAAATGGAGATGAGAGAATGCATTTTCTTCTAATCGAATGAATAAAATGCTTCATTGGTCGCTAGAAGGAATATTGAACATATTCAATGATTCCATTAAGTGTAAGATCATCAAGACTTGCAACTCCATAAACTTGGTTTACATCCACCAATGCTTGTTTCCATGTGGCATCATTTTAAAATCCAAATGGTGTCCCATGGAATATCATTGGGCTTAGACATCAACAAATTTCATGGAGAAAATCCATTCCTACAAATTTCAAGAAGAGAAAAATCCAAACTATGCAGTTTTTTTATGCATAGACAGAATGACAAGACAACCACGGATATGAATATTCATATCGGTGAGTCGTTATGGTCCTCATTTCAGGGTGTGGGAGGTGCAGTCACAAAGATTAGTCATCATTCAACGTATAAGAAGGAGTAGTTGACGGGACTGATATCAAGGGACAAGGGGCATTGTGGGCATTAAGTCGAGGGCCACGTGATGTAGTCCCGTGAAGATATGCATGCTAGGTTTTTATTAAGGTCAAGGTTGGATAGTTGATGGGTTTAGAGAGCGAGCCAAAACATAGGATACCCTCACAAATTAGAGATTAGGGTTTATGAAAAATCAAAACGGGGAAGAATCGATGTGCAGTCAAATGTTTGAGGTGATACGAGAGAATTAAAGAGGTGTGTACTGAAATTAGGTTTTATCTTAGAGTAAATCGTGTGTGTTGAGTAGAGAGTGACAGAAAATGGATTTGTAGATAGAATTGTAGAGGAACAAAGGACTGACTAGACAATGTAGAAGAAATTATTTTTTGTTCACATGAGAAAAGGAAATGATAAGAATGAAATAATGGAGTTATCCCAACTCTGATACCACTACTAGGCCAAGAATTAGCAGAAAACGTAACTCCACTGATGTACACAATCTTAATCTGTAGAATATTGCAAAATAAAACGAATCCCCACAACAACACCTTGGAGGAGGTTGACCCTACTCCAGCCAAAAACAAAAATTTCAACCAGTGAATCGATATATAATAACCAATCATCTTAGAAGAGAGTTAGAATAGTCACACCTAGTAAATTTACGCTACTTCCCTCATGAAAACCCTACTCAGTCAAGTGTGAGGATGAACCCTAGCAGTCAAGGTGAACAGTCAATACACGGGGAGTAGTCTGTGGATTGCAAGAACCCTAGAAAGTGGCTTGATATAATTAAGCATAAAATCGAGGTGTAGTCCATGGCGACTTACTTTAGAGTTTAAGATACAAACTGACAATACTAACCAACAAAAATTTTGACCAACGTGGGAACATGAATAGATGATGGGTGTAGTGGGAGCCAAAGGCATACAATAATGAATGAAATGCAAGATTGAAAATGAATTGATCATAGTTCCATAGGTTGAAGGAGAATACGAGGAAGCGTTTTTGTACAGTGGGGGAGAGAAAACACCCAGAGAAATAATGGAGTTAGCCTATGCTCTGATACCACTATCAGGCCAGGCATTGGAAAAAAAATGTAACTCCATTGATGTGTTTTTCATTAGCATGAGAGGTGCATAAATAAAATCAGAATGATTGTTGGTCTTCCCTAATGGAGAAATTTTCCTATCACCTTCGACTCTTCATATTTACATTATTATTACAATAATGCAATCTCAAGGATTACGTGTCTGGCAACCATAAATAGATTTCTTAAGGAAACAAACAAGGCTTGCATCATTATGGGCATATCCAAGAGGTTGTTCCATGCACATTTATTCTTGCAAATCCCCATGCAAGAAGGCATATTTGACATCCATCTGATGGACCTCCCATTTATGTGAGGTTGCAAGGGATAGAACAAAGCACAGATGGAATTCATTTTGGCGATGGGGGAAAAGATTTCATTATATTCAATGCCTTCAACTTGAGAGGACCCTTTGGAAACTAACTAGGCCCTATGTCTTTCAACACTTCCATATGATGCATGCATAGTTTTGTATACCCATTTGCATCTGATAAGTTTTCTTCCTTTCGGAAGAGGTACAAGATCCCAAGTATCATTCGCCATTAAAGAGTGATACTCTTCATTCATTATTGTGTCCCAATCTAGATGACTTGAAGATTCTACAAATGTCTCTAGATCACGAGTCTCTAAAACTTGAGCCAAAAGAGAAGAGGCTCGTTGGAACTGTGAACATGTCTGATGTTGATCTGAAGGATCACCAGCACGATCACCAATTTCTTCTCTAGTTGAACAGACCCATCTAGGAAGTTGTGGCACTAGTGCAAGTTCATGTTCAATGGGCTCATATGGAGGAAGGTGAGAAGTAGAAGATGGATTTTCATCATCACCATCATCATATGAAGAAGAAGAAACCATAATAGAAACAAAATATGTTAGGGACCTAACCTCCCTAACCCCTCACGTAGGTAGAATAATATGGTTTCCATGTAATAAAGGCCAATATTAAAAAGGCCTAGTAATAAGGAAGAATAAGTCAAATTTAAGAAGAACTAATAGAACCTTCCACTTCTAGAAGATCTTCCTCTAGATTTTTGTTTTGGCAGATAGATTTAGTATAAATAGGAGTCACTGGAATGAGAAGTTTTTGTCTTGAGAATTATTGCAATTGAGTGTTGCTTTGTTGGAGGTTCCCCCTCTAATAGGCAAGTGAACATTGTTTACTATCAATAAATGTATTATTTTGGTGTTGTGGTTTCATATATTGTATTTTTTTGTTGTTATTCTCTGTAGTATTTCTATTTTCTGCTATCATAATAGATCTGGTACCTTACAAATGTTATCAGAGCACTTTCCTTAGAAGAAAATTGTTGGTTATTTTTTCAAGGTAGAGACATATTATGGCATCTTAAAGCTACAAATATATGACATCTAGTGCATAAATCCACTTTTGAGGAAGCATACATGCAGGAATTATAAGTGGTACTTAAGTGCACATTGTTGGCCACCCTTGTAACCCATGTTCATACCCCTTCGAGTGGTAGCACATCAGACAACACCTATATATGGATCGGCATAGATATATTGAATCCCTCTGTAGATAAACTGATCGGTCTTCCAACTGTCATAGTTCCACTAAGAACAAGACTTGGGAAGATACTCTCTAGTACATGGGTAATCGGGTATCACAGCTAAGGGTACGCTCTAGCCTCCTTAGTTGGTTCCATGAGATATTGGGTTGAGTACTACTATTCGAACCTACACGTATATCAAAGAGATATAGAACAGGGAAAACCATTTACTATAGAAACCCTAAAGAACCTAACCATTGGGACGAAAACATAGCAAAAACAGAACAAACAAGATCTATTTCCATGCAACCTTGCCTCCTGCATTCGGGTTGAAAATTCCTACACAATTATTCTTGTTAATAATTTGTCCATTTCGTCCCTATAGTATTATTCAAATCGGATTATAACTCCACATGAGTAAAAAAAACAAAGTATGGATCCTACCTACACCATTATTTGACACATGTCCCATTGGATTCCTCTCTTCGCCCTGATCACAATCATACCTATCATTTTTCAGAAAACAATTTCCCATGGACGCGACCCCTTCCCGACACCACTAATTGGCACCTATCCCATTGAATTCCTCTATTTTCACTGATCGTAGTGGTACCATTCACCAGTAACACATTTATGTGTGCTCCCACTCCCCCCTCTGTCCCATCCTCATGGCCCACACTCGTATCTAAGATTGGCAACAACATCTCACTGCCTTGGAAAAAGATAATGAGAAAAAATAGAATGATATTTCTTCCATTACTTCCAGTATTGTTAACCTCAAATCCCAATTTTCTCCACTCAAATCGCTTCCCACATCCATCACTCAATTGATCACCATTTGTCAGCAATCCTAGGATGCAGTGAACAATTTCACCACCTTGTTTAATCCCACCCCATATCCCTTCTCTTCTTCCATACATTATAACCCTGAAGGTCCTGAATCCTCCCAGACCACATATTTTCCTTCCAACCACTTTCTGCGGGATCTGTGTCCCCCTAGCGTGGAGGTGAACAAATTTGATGGATCAGATCCCACAGGCTAGGTCACTCAAATGGAACACTATTTCTCTTTGTACTTCATTATTGATGAGTTGGCTAAACTCTGGTATGGTTTTCTCCATCTAGATATGGAATGTTGGAAATGGTGCCAATGGAGAAACAATTCCCTCCAAGGGTATGTGGCTTGGACATGATTTGTTGCAGATCTTTATGAATTCTTTAACACTGAAACACACCATTTAGGTCGTTTGACCAAGTTGAAACAATATGGCACGATGGAAGACTTTATATCTTCTTTTGAGTGCTTGCCTTTCCACACGGAGGGCATGTCTGATGTTATTTTCCAGGAATGCTTTATCTGTGGCCTCAAGGATGAGATTTGTGCCCATGTCCTCATGGATCACCCTCAAAGTTGGGTGGAAGCTACTAAAAGAGTTAAGGAATCATAACAAGTTGTTTCTTCTCAAACCAGAAAAGCATCCTTTATTCCCCACCCTAAACCCACCACTCCAGCCCCTCCTTTCACTCCACTGAAGATCCAGAAATTGACCCTGGAAGAAATGGTTGAACACCAACTCAAGAGCCTTTGTTATAATTGTGATGACAAATATTTTCTAGGGAACAAGTGTAAGGAACAAAATATTTTTATTTCCATATCTGAGGATGTTTTGGAAGAAGTGGTTGAGTCCTCCCTATGGTCGTGTTACCACATCCAATTGATATTACTCCACCCTCGAACCCCCCAGAAGTTGAACTAATCATTTCATGTAATGATCTCATTGGCTTCTCTTCTCCCCAAACCCTCAAGATAATTGGTTACAATAAGCATCAGAAGATCATCATCCTCATTGATAGTGGTGACACCCATAATTTTATTCATCGTTGCATTTCCCAAGAAACTAATTGTTATATATGTGCAATCAACAACATTCAAATCATGATTTCCAGTGGAGTTTCCATGAAATGTGGGGGCATTGTGAAAATGTGCATCTCCAAATTGGTCAATACCACATGAAATATCATATTTTTTCTATCGACATGGGTGGTTTTGACATTGTGCTTGGTGCATAATGGTTATGAAATATTGGTCCCATCCTCACGGATTTTAAGGAATTAACCATGCAATTCAACGAGGAGGGCCAACAGTATAAGTTCCAAGGCATCATCATTGGCTCTCCTGAAATCATCAATTCCCATATATTGGATATATCTTCTTCTATTCCATCTGAGTTATTGACCCATGGTTCATATCTTTTGGGTTTCCAACAAAACCTCTAAAACTATCGGCCCTCCTAGTAAACCAGAAGGCAACACAACGCACAGAATGTGTTGCACAGTCTCAGCCAAGATAGATTTAATGGGTGGCTTCAAGACTCAGGTGTTTACAGCCTAGGATTAAGTATGAGATATGAGAATTCGACCATTGAACCATTATTAGAACTGGTAAATGTAACATACTATTATTCACGACTATGCAGTAATTTCAGCAGCTTGTTCCCTCGGTATCATGAACAGTATTTAAATAAACAATATAATAAATCATTCATTCATAAAGCATAAAAAATCACTATTGAAAAGAGGATAAAGACAGACATGCATTCATCACATTACATAGATATTATTGTGGTTCACCCCCTCCTGGGCTACGTCCACAAAGATTTGGCTCTTGTCTCTCTTTTATTATGATAGTTTTGTATCTACACATCTTGTGCTTACAACTCTCCTCAAATGGGTAAGATATATATGAGGTGAACTAGATCTCACTAAGCTCCTCAACCTACGATCTAATCTTCAAGATCTACCTTCTCTGGTCTCCTCTAGCTCAACAACTTACAAAATAGTTCATACAGCAAAATGTAAACCCGATTACTAACTAAGTTAGAACAATTACAACATCCATGAACAACCACCTATAATACCTTTGTATCGATATTTATACATCTTTGGATCTCCATCCATTACAATACATTACCAAAACCCTAACCCTACTGACGTTAGGTCTTCCTCTCCAACACGTGTTGTTCTTCCTTCCAGCTGTCACATTCCTTGTGCACGCTTTCTTTCATGTGCATGTGTTATGTTCCCCTCCAACTGTTGCTTCACTTTCTACACACTTTATTTTCCCACGATGATCCTTATTTCCACTTTGGCCTACTGCCAATAGGCCCCCAACACTGACATGTGGCTCGTCCTAAGCCACCTAATCCTTTTGAGCTTCCTCGATCTCCTTGGTGATCATCCGGAACTTGTCCTTGAGCTCTGTTGCTTGTGTCTGCGCCTGCACAGTCTTCTCCTTGATTGTGTCCACTACCCGAACTGCAACTTTGTCGTTGATCAATCCTACATATTCTGCTTGGGTCTATTCTATCTATGTCTTACCTTCCTCTACCTATGCCAGGACTTCTGCTACCCGCTCCTGCAATGGTTCCATTTGAACCTACCACTCTTGTTTCTGGGTTTGCGCAGTGATTAGTTTTGCCTGCAATCTCTTCATGTCCTATGTCCCTTTGACGTGTTCTATGATTGGTATTGTCTTTTGCATCTGCTTGAGCTCTTGGATCACATCGTTGATTCTTTATTCTTCCATGTCCCATTTGTGGACCTATTGATCCTCCTCCAACCTGGTCCAAAGCTGCACTGCTTTATCAAAAACGTCAGTTGTTGTGATAACCTATTGCTCTATCTCCTGCAATTGCATTGTTGCTTCCTGCTTCCTTTTCTCCTTGACTGTTGGTGGAGTGGTTGGTATGAGTTGTTCTCATAGATTCTCAATATCCTTCTGGTATTGATCAATTACCTACGCAATCTGATCAATATTGTTTGTTATTGTGATTGCCTCACTCTACGCGGCCTGTGGAATCTTCTCGTAAGTTCCTTCCACTTTTTGATCCAATCCTTTTATGTGCTCCCTTTCCTCCTGGGTCTCAGATTTAGTCTTCTCATATACTATTCCCAATGTGTCCCGCTTCTTTGTTTCCTGCTTCAATTTGGTTAAGTCTTTGCATGCGCGAGACTATACCTCATGGTTTACGATTGCTTGCAGCCTATGTAGCACTCCTGATGGTATCCTTGTCAACACAAGTTGGATTTAGCTTAAGTCCTTCAAGGGTGTCTGCCCCACAATTTCATCCATGCATAGCATACTAGGGTTGATGTGGAATGTTATGTGTGGCTGCAGTATTTCCTGGACTAACTCTAGTTCTTCTTGTTGCACTCTTCCTTCTATCTCTGGTGTTGATGGTTTGATTCCCCTGCTTCTTTTTGTCAACCCTTCCCCGATCTGCTTGATGAGCTTCTACATGTCTACCAACTCCTTTCAGATCTTGTCCATGTGGCGTGCAGCATGGTCGAAGTCCTCGGATAGACAATCCTGGATCATTCTGGTGATCATTTCCCCATCATCATCTATGATCTTATATTATGGCGGTGTTAATTGTGCCTTTTATTTCTTGTGGGCACCTCCTATCTGCGTGGTTGGCCTCTTGTTTCACCCTGGTTCCTGTGTGTTGGGATTTGTTGTTGTCTCTTGCGCAGGCTCGTCCTGTTGTTGTTGCTCCTTGGTCGGCTGCATAATCTCCTTCTTCCCCTTCTGGGTCCCTGTCTTCTTTGGCCCTTCATCTGTCTGTTTTGTCTTGCCTTGTCTCGTTCTTGGTCTCTTGGGCACTTGGATTTATGGAGGCTTCTTTTCTCCCTGCTCTGCCTCTTCTTTTGTTGTTCTTTCGGGTACTTCCTGGATAATGGTTGGGATTATCCATTCATTGTCCCATTCGTTGATGACCATGTCAATGTCACCCTCAGTGATGCAGTAGTGCATGTGTAAACATTGTTTATTTGGATCCTTCCTTGCATGTATCCACATTGTGTGTCATGTGGCCTGGAAAGTGGCGATGTCTGCATATCATGTGACATCTTCTAGTGTGATTCGCCATGTCTGGGAGATGGTATCATGTAGGTAGAGTAGGTACCCTTCGAATATGTCCATATTCTTCTATGCCATCTGAGTTATTGACCCATGGTTCATATCTTTTAGGTTTCCAACAAATCCTCTAAAACTATCGGCCCTCCTGGTAAACCAGAAGGCAACACAGCACACAGAATGTGTTGCGCAGTATCACCCGAGATAGATTTAATGGTAAGCTACAAGACTCGGGTTTTTATATCCTAGGATTGAGTATGATATATGAGAACTCGACCATTGAACCATTATTAGAACTGGTAAATGTAACATACTATTATTCACGACTATGCAGTAATTTCAGCAGCTTGTTCCCTCAGTATCGTGAACAGTATTTAAACAAGCAATATAATAACTCATTCATTCATCAAGCATAAAAAATCACTACTAAAAAGAGGATAAATATAGTCATGCATTCATCACATTACATAGATATTACCATGGTTCACCCCATCATGGGCTACGTCCACAAAGATTTGGCTCTTGGTTCTCTTTTATTATGATAGTTTTGTATCTATGCGTTGTGCGCTTACAACTCTTCTCAGATGGGTAAGATCTATATGAGGCAAACTAGATCGCACCAGGCTCCTTAGCCTGCGATATAATCCTCAAGATCTACCTTATGTCGTCTCCTCTAGCTCAACATCTTACAAAATAGTTCATATAGAAAAATGTAAACCCGATTACTAACTAAGTCGGAACAACTACAACATCTGTGAAAAACCACCTATAATACCTCTGTATCGGTATTTATACATCTTTGTCTCTTCAGTCATTACAATACATTACCAAATCCCTAACCCTACTGAAATTAGGTCTTTCTCTCGTGCGCGTGTTGTTCTTCCTTCCAGTTATCGCTTTCCTTGTGCATGCTTTCTTGCATGCACGCGTATTGTGTTCCCCTCCAGTTGTTTATTCTCTCTCTGCACACTTTCTTTCCTCGTGATCATCCTTATTTCCACTTCAACATGCTGCCAACAGGCCCCCAACACTAACATGTGGCTCTTCCTGAGCCACCTAATCCTTCTGAGCTTCCTCGATCTCCTTGGTGATCGTCTGGAACTTGTCCTTGAGCTCTGTTGCTTGTGTCTGCGCCTGCACAGTCTTCTCCTTGATCATGTCCACTACCTGGACTGTAACTTCATCACTGATCAATCCTGCACATTTTTCCTGGGTCTGTGCTATCTGTGTCTTAGCTTCCTCTGCCTATGCCAGGACTTATGCTACCCGCTCTTGCAATGGTTCCATTTGAGCTTGTCATTCTTGTTTCTGGGTTTGCACAGTGATTAGTTCTACCTACAATCTCTTCATGTCCTGTGTCCCTTTGATGCATTCTATGATTGGTATTTCCTTCTGCTTCTGCTTGAGCTATTGGATCGTGACGTTGATCCTTTCTTCTTCCATGTCCCATTTGTGGACCTGTTGATCCTCCTCCAACCTAGTCCAAATCTACGATGCTTTATCAAACAAGTCAGTTGTTATACTAACTTGCTGCTATATCTCATGCACATGCGTTGTTGCTTCCTGCTTCCTTTTCTCCTTGTCTGTTGGTGGAGTGGTTGGTATGAGTTGTTCTCACAGATCCTCGATCTCCTTCTGGTATTGATCAATTGTCTGCACAATCCGATCAATATTGTTTTTTGTTGTTATTTCCTCACTCTGCGTGGCTTCTGGAATCTTCTTGTAAGTTCCTGCCACTTTCTGCTCCAATCCTTTTATGCGCTCCCTTTCCTCCCGGGTCTTAGATTTAGCCTTCTCATATACTATTTACAGTGTTTCTCGCTTCTTTGTTGTTTGTGTCAATTCAGTTAAGTCTCTACGTGTGAGAGACTGTACCTCATGGTTTACGCTCACTTGCAACCTGTGTAGCGCTCCTGATGGTATCCTTGTCAACACAATTTAGATTTGTCTTAAGTTCTTCAAGGGTGTCTACCCCACAATTTCGTCCATGCGCAGCATACTAGGGTCAATATGGAATGTTACGTGTGGTTGCAGTATTTCCTGGAATGACTCTAGTTCTTCTTGTTGCACTCTTCCTTCTATCTTCGGTGTTGATGGTTCGATTCCCCTGCTGCTTGTTGTCGGCCCTTCCCCGATATTCTTTATGAGATGTTGCATTTTTGCCATTTCCTCTTGGATCTTGTCCCTATGGAATGTAGCATGGTTGAATTCCTTGAATAGACAATACTGGATCATTCTAGTGATCATTTCCCCAACATCATCCATGATCGTATATTCTGGAAGTGTTCGTGGTGCCTTTGATTTATTGTGCGTGCCTCCTATCTACGTGGCTAGACTCTTGTTTCCCCCTATTTCCTGTGTGTCGAGATTTATTTTTGTCTCTTGCATGGGCTCGACCTGTTTCTATTGATCCTTGGACGACTGTGTACTCTCCTTCTTCCCCTTCTGGGTCCCTGTCTTCTTTCTCCCTTCATCTGTCTGTGTTGTCCTGCCTTGGCCTGTTCTTAGTCTCTTGGGCACTTGGATTTCTGGAGGTTTCTTTTCTCCCTGCTTTTCCTCTTCTTCTATTGTTATTTCGAGTACTTCCTGGGTAATGGTTGGGATTCTCCATTAATCAGACCATTCATTGATGACCATGTCAATGTCTCCCTCGGTGATGCAGTAGTGCATTTGTAGCCACTATTTATCTGGATCCCTCCTTGCCTATATCCACATTGTGTGTCGTGTGGCCTGGAAAGTGGCAATGTCTGCATATTGCACGACAGCTTCTAGTGTGATTTGCCACGTCTGGGAGATGGCTTCTTGTAGGTCGCGTATGTACCCTTAGAAGATGGATCCGTTCATCCTCTTGTGACTAGCACTCGTCGTCACCTTTAGTAGTGAATACATCTTTCCCTGGTTTGGTTTGGGTCTGGTACAAAAATTTATGTACCTTGGTTCCCTCCAGCCCATAAAGGCTATGAGCATGATCAAACATGAGTAGTGAAACTTTGTTCCTATATCCTGTGCATCCTTGCAGTCATCCAGGAATAAGTTCAAGAGGTACGGCACCCAGCTCATTGAGGTTCCTTCTGCGCACTAGGTTGCAACTGCCACAACTCCAGCTGGGACTTCCTCCCTGTGTCATTTTCTTAGCAGCTTGTAGAAAACAGACTTTCGTTCCCAATTGTGTGGCTACGTCATTGATCCTCTTGATGATGATCCCTCTTGTCCCCTTTTCGGTGCCATACTTCTTCTTCATCTCTTCCGCTAGCGCTTTCTCCTTGGTTTTGTCATCAAGGAACAGCGCAGGATCCATTCCCCAAATTTGTAACCCTGTTATGTTTGCAATAAGTTCAACGACTATGGGGATGGGCTTGTCCAGCCATATATCCCCTCCATGTGTGACTGCTAGTAGTTGTTTGACACATATGGTTGTGTGTTGACCTTTTCCAGATGTGGTAAGTCGAACAAACCTAAAATTCCCATTTTTTGTAGCCCAGCTACCCACTAGAGTGGTTGCTCAATCGATTCACCAACCCTATTTGTGCCTGTATTCTAGATAAAGAACCTCTTCGCAAGTTCCAAAAACTTGGCTTCATCCGCTACATCATGGTCAGAGTATTTGAGTTTCCTGATATGACCCAGTAGCTCTAGTCCTAGTTGTACCCCTTCTGGTATGCACGGTAGAACGATTTCTGTTGCAGGTTTCTTGCGAGGTGACCTGGGTATTTGTATCTTGTCTTTCTTCACCGGTGGTGGTTGGATTGAAGTTCCAGCGGCTTCTGGTTGTTCCTCTATATACCATTCCGGCAAAGCCGAGACATCTTCAACTGTCTCCCCTGCTGGGTGGCCTAAGATGGTTGTTTGAGACTCATCTGGCTCAACTTTTGTTGTTGGCTTCGACGATGTTCCATTGACTTTAGGAGTTGCCTCTATATGCTCCGATTGCATCTCCTTTAGGGTTTATGATTCTTGGTTCTATGGCTCGTGCACTGCTGCTAACATATCTTCATTCATGGCCTCTGTTGTTGGTTGTTGAATTTCCTCCAGTATCGGCATGGATTGTACTAGTATCATCTCTGGGGATGGGATTTCATCGACATTGATGATCTCTGGTGGCTACTGTTCACCTTCTTTGGTTTTCCCTCATGACTTGTTTTGAACCCTGTTTTTCCTGGAGGTCTAGCTCGCTTTTGCTTGCTTAGGCGGTGAATGTCAAGTGTCTTCTAGATTCAAATAGTCTTTGTGATATCTGTGAACTCACACTATGCTCTTTAGCCTCTGTTGTGTTGCGTCTATTCTCTTTTTGTGAATAGACTATTGTCTCCCTCGCGCGTGTGTTGTATGGATTTCCCATGAAGATTATCGAGGACGCTTCTTTTATTATGGGTTTAATGCACCTTGATTACTTGTTCAATGCATCTTTGGTGGTTTCATACTTTCCATTACTCTCATTGTGTCATGTTATGTTGACACGATTAATGTGGTGTCCCATCGGTCCTTTCCATCCTTTAATATCGCCTAGTGTTGTCCTGTCGTCCTGCTTTTTTCGCCTCTTCTTTTTCCCGCTTGTTTCCCTTTGGATATGACCATTGTAGTTATCCTCCCCAAGGTTGTGTTTCTATTTTGTGTGGCCTTTCTACCTCTGGTGCCCTACACCCTCTTTGGTTTTGTTTCCTTTTTGTTCTTTTTCGATTTTTTTATTTTCTTTTTTTTATTGCGCGGTGGATGGTCGACTGTCCTTGTACATCTTTAGTCAGATCCCATTGATTATCCCTCTGAGTTTGGCGCCTGATAAATCCCTTAACTATACAGCTCATCCATCTGTGACAGATTTTACTTCGTATGGTCCTAACCAATGCATTCTGATTTTCCCAGGTGTTGAAACGATTTGTTGTCATACATCAACACTAGATGTCCTTCCTTGAATGTTTTCTTCTTGATGTGTCTATCGTGCCAAGATTTCTCTCTTTCTTTCTGAACTTGTTGGTGGAATCCTGCCAATATTTGGTCTTCCTCCATGGTCAGTAACTGATTCAGTCTCTCTTGTACTACGCCTCGTTATGTCATTTGTGTGATTGTTGCTATGCACAAGCTTGGTACTAAAAAATCTAATGGCACCACTGCTTCTTGGCCATAAACCAGTTTAAATGGTGTGTGCCCCATCAATGTTTTGCATGTAGTCCTATATGCCCATAATATTTTTGGTACTTTGAGGTCCCAGTCGTCCCTGTTGATGTTGCAGATCTTCGTCAGCGTGTTCTCTAGAATTTTGTTGAAGGCTTCCACTGTACCATTTGCCTACGGATGATACGGTGTGCTCTTCTAGTGATGGACTTCAAATTATTCATTCATAGTCCTGATGGTACTATTTGTGAAGTGTGTTCCTTGGTCGCTCATCAAAATTCTCGAGCACCCAAATCTAGCGATTACTTGTTCATGAAATAGAAAATGTGTTGTTGTTTCTGCATTGCAATCCTTCACTGGTGCGGCTTCCACCTATATTGTTAAGTATTCTATCACGGTGATAATGTACCGAGCCTATGTTATTTTTTTTGGTGGGTTGATTGGTCCCACAAAGTCTATTTCCCACTTGTCAAATGCCTGTAGCGTTACTTGTGGTCGTAATGGCATCTCGTCCCTTCTGTTGGGTTTGCTTACCCTTTGACAAACATCACATGTTTGATAGTATTCCTTTGAATCTCTGTGAATCGTTGGCCTACAAAGTCCTGCATGCAATACCTTATGCGTGGTAGCCTTACCTACATAATTCCCTCTTGTTATTCCCTCGTGGGCTAAAGCTAAAACTCTTGGTCTTTCGTGCTCTAACACATATCTTCGCAAGATGCTATCTACGCCCATTTTGTATAGGTGTCATGCAATTAGTTGATAGTCAACAGCACGGACTACTGGGTTTTTCTTTTGTACGGTGATATATTCTTGCGGCGCAATACCTGTACTCAAGTACTGAATGATATCTGTGAAGTATTCATCAGCAATCTGTACCGAGAATAATTGTGCATCCGGAAAGTTATCTTCTAAGTTTGTAGGTTCTTCTCCATTTGTGACCCTTGATAGGTGATCAGGTCCTGCATTCAATTTTCCTGGTTTGACTTTGACTTCAAAGTCAAATTCTTGGAATAGTAGTAACCATCGATAGATTCTCCCCCCAACACTATCTTTTTGACTAGGTATTTCAGGGATGAGTGATCTGTGAACATCTTAAAGTGTTTTCCCAATAAGAAATGTCGAAACTTCTAAAGTGTGTAGACCATAGCTAGGCCTTCTCTTTCATTCGTGTTATAGTTATGTTCGAAGTCTGATAACTTTATGCTCATGAATGTTGTCGGGAGATCCAAGTCTCCCGCTTCTGGATGCGCTAAGATAGCTCCAAGTGCTATTGTTTATGCGTCTACATGGACGTGGAATTTCTTCTCCCAGTCTGGAAATACTAGTATCGACGCGGTGACCATCTTTTCTTTCAAGGTATCCAGACCGTGTTGACACTCATCATTCCACTAAAACTTAGTATCCTTTCTTAACATCTTTTTCAACGGTGCAGTGATTTGCGCATATCCTTTGATCTATTTCCCGTAATAACCTGTGTGTCCCAATGTCGCTCTTC
>JZKD02S2429762.1:32926-46417 GCA_000966675.3 Picea glauca
TCTATCGGAAAAGTTGTGGACAAAGAAATACCCTTCTAGAAGGTTTAACCATTTATCTACGGCATCCTAATCTATTTGACCTTAAAATATAGGAATATCAAAAATGATTTGTACCTTGAAAGGGGTGGCTCCTCTGCTTTAGGTGGATGTGTCGCTTTTCGGCAGTCGTCGAAGGATTTGTGCAAATTTGTCCATCATCTCATTCCTATGTTGCTCAAGGGCTTCCCCGAGAAATATTTTGAAAGGATCTCATGTCTCTTCGTCTTTATTTTTTCCCACCATGGGTGGTTTCTTGGGCATGCGAGAGCACTTGTCCTCAAGAGAAACAATCTCAAGACCCAACTCTCTATAAAAAAAAATGAAAAGGAGCAAACCGCTTTGATACCATTGATCCAGATTTATGAGCGAAACGAAATGAAACCACTGATTTTTAATATTAACATAGAGACACAGTGAACAATAACAGAGATACAGTAAAACTTGACCTCTATTAAATAAGAAATGTGTTGAAAAATGTAAAATGCAGACTGAAAACAAGCTTGCTAGAATGGTGGCAGCTTATCTCTGAGAAGAGATGTGACGACTACGCTCATTTGCAAGAAGATGAGTACAATGAGGCTCTGAAGGAATTTTTACAATAAACATGAATGCTAAAACCCTAGACATCCAAAAACATAACCCTAGGATATGAAGCGCCAAAAGTCATGTGAGCCCCGTTCGGGTAAGTTAGTACATCAACTTCTCGAGGTCGTAACTTTTTCATATGATCTCTGTTTAGGGTGCACAATAGATCGTTGGAAAGGTATTAACGAAGAGATTCATTTAGGGGCATTGATAAAATTCGTTGGCTATCATTGAGGTGTCTAATTGTGAAAAAACGTCGTTTAGGCCCTGAAAATGGCCCCAAAAGTTCAGGAACTGAAAAATTGCTAAAAATAGTAAGTTGCCAAAAAATTGTTTTTAGACAGATGGAAAAGGTGGGTGGCCACTGAGATCCTCCTGGATCACGAGTATTGGTCCCTATAAGCAATAATGGAAAAAGGGATTTCCTAGTTAAACTACTCCACACAACTCAGGTCCCTTTATGATCACACCACGGATCAAGCAAAGATTGCAATGGTCGAGATCATACTAAGGCCCTAACGGGGAAGGTTCGTTACTTTTCCAAATTGAAATAACTGAAATAAATTATAAAATTGAAATCTAAACTAACTAATCGAAGAAATTGAAACGAAACTAATTGTTTTGTTGTGCTTGGGTTTATTTTATGTTTATTTTAATTTGTTTAAATGAAAACAAGCACATGAAAAAGACACGCTGCAAAAAGGAGACAATCCCCCCAGGGCCAGGGGGATGGGAGGCCTAGTGGGTGATCCCACCACTTATTTCGAGTTACAATATTTTTGGAAGAAGGTTTTATGGCCCTTTAAAGTTTAGGCCAACAAACTTACAATTTTTATTGGAAAAAAAATCGATTTGGAAGAAGGTTAGGTACCTTGGGTGGTCTCGAATGCTCCAGATCCTCGAAAATCGGGCATAGTTTCCCCTTGACTGTTCCTTAACCTGGAAAAATAAAATAAAAAATAAAAATAAAACAATCTAAAGTGGAGGAAAGTTCCCCAAAGTGCTTTGGGATAGTCTGCAAAAGACCAAGAAAGCAAGATTTATTATTGAATTTTGTTTGTTGTTTGCGACAACAAACAAAATGGCACTAAGATTTCCAAATATGAAATGAAAGATCTTAAAATTAACTCTACCTTTTAGTCTTAAAATTTTACTATAAAACTATTTCTGAATAAAGACTTTTTATGCTAGATCTACTTATAATGATGAAACCTTAAATGTAAACTAGATCTAGCATGCATGCATGCAAAAGTGAAATCTACTTTTTGATATATAACTTTAAAACTGAGATTTACTTGCATGCATAAAAAGGTAACCAGGAAAAATTTCAGATTTTTTGAGAAAGAGAGAGAGAGGAGCTTGGTAAGGAGGAATGTTTGGGCCATGGAGTCTTCCGGTGAAGAGCTGAGGGAATTTTTTTCTCGATAGGATTTAAGCTTGTGGAATATTGAACTCAAACTAGCCACTTCTCCAAGTATGAGGACCTGTAAAACTTAATAGACTTGCAAACAATCCATTAAATATTGGTTCTCCCTATACATTAAATCTAGATAGCATGTTAATTAACTGAAATTTGCATGCAAATATTTAATAGCATATGTAAAAAGAAAAAGGGATCTAAGAAACAAACTAGTTTATAATATGTTTTCCTATCGGGTGACAACACCCCTTCCAAGGCCAACTTACGAAATTAAAATGCAAACAACTAAGCTACGATTACCTCAAATTTAAACATGAACATCAAGCATCCACACAAGTAATGTCATCCACCATATGACCTCCAAATTCTTCTTTATTCCAAAATGATATCAAAATTACATGTACAATGCCAAGCTATACCCAAACTCCCATTAACCATGAGGAGAGGGGTCACCATGCTTAAATAGCTAAGTGGGAGAAATTCCCAAAGATAGAGGGAGAGTTAGCTCATGCATATGCACCACATGTGAGTGAGGTTTGAGTGCCACCTATTAAGATATTTGGTGTGCTCATTTTAACCATAGAGAATATCACTATTGTCACCCAACCATAGGCATCCAACCACCCCCGAGCACCTTAACCTTTGCTAGATAGAATGATTCTAAAAATCCACACTAGAACCAACAAATAAACCCTAGTTGCAGCAGTAGCACGAGATGGAACCAGAAAACACCGTCCAACTGCAGCAACAACACAAGACAAGGAGAGTGCACCTTCTCCAAGGGTAGTGTACAAGAGAGAGAGTATCCACAACCACAGAACAAGAACAATACTCAATTGTAGCAGTTGTAGTTGCACTTCTTCCCCAAATCTTCACCTTCAATAAATCCACTAATATACTTCAAGATGTCACCAAGAATACCACCAAGAGATACTAGAAGGTAGGGCGCATATCTTAGTCTATATAGTGCTAGAGAGAAAGACCAAGAATCACCCCAGAAGATCCACCTTCCTTTCTCGCAACTGCAGCTCCAAACGTGTGCTATACTTTACTGAGAGAGTGAGTGAAGTGAGTATGTACAAATAAGCTCAAGAGCCTCCTATTTATAGTGGTTCTTATCACCTATCTATGCTGACTTGTCCTTCTAGAAGCTAATACTTTAATATTAATTATTTTACTGAGCTGACTTGTCTTCTAGGGTTTTTACACATCCATTTAGGATTTCTCTAGCTTCTGAAATATTCTATTCTAGTCAAAGGTTACACATGGAGGTTAATAGCTCCCACAATTACCATAATATCAACACTCCCTCCTAGCCAGGAAGGTATTAACTGTAATGGTCTCAAACACATCCATCCATTTCACATGGTATCGGCAAGGCTCACATAGTCTTGCAGACCATTCTACAGGTAGCATCATCATAGCCACATGGGCTATCTCATGATCACGCAGATCAAGTCACGAGCATCATCATCACTATCAGTATCATCTAGTAGCATCCTAGCATCAAAATATATCATTGTCTGCATCATCTCTCGAGGCCATACTCCATCTGAGTAATCGAGCATGATGTTGAATAAGTCATGTGTTGGACTTAGCGCACTCAACAGAGTGTCTCGCATAAGTCACTCACTCAACAGAGTGATATAGGGACCATTCTTCTTATCCTGGTCACTTCCTGTGACACAGGAAGAAATACTATCCCAACGGATGTTGAAAGCCACGCCATGGGATACAAGGACCATTCTTCCCACTCTGGTCACTACTGTGAACTCGGGAAGAATGATTGTCTTGGACCATTTTCCCCCCTATGGCCACTACTGTGAACTCATGGAAAATGTTTTCCTTATACCAATCTCCCCACTCTGGTCACTACTGTGAACTCAAGGAGACGGACCATTCTACCTGTCTGGGAAAAGCCCCGGGAGAATTGTTTTCCTACACCATTCTTCCTATCTAGGAAATGCCTCAAGAGAATAGTTGTCCATGGTACATCAGCAATATGTTCTACCTAGACCATTCTCCACCTGGAGAATATATTTCCATCGGCACATTGATTATCCATGATTCCATATATCATCACTCCCTCCCAACTGAGGAAGTCATCTCCTCCTTTTCAACCAAGGGAGGGTATATCCATAATTCCAACTTGTCCCTCAAGTATGAAAACTTTATCTTAGACAGAAGCTTCGTCAAAATATCAGTTGTCTACTCATCGGTGGAGATGCACTGGAGAATCACTTCTCCCTTCTAGACTTTATCACGGATAAAATAGTACTTGATCTCAATGTGCTTTGACTTATCATGGAACATGAGGTTCTATGAAAGCTTCACACAGCTTTGATTATCACAATATATCATAGTTGAATCCAACACCTGATCAAATAGTCCACAAATCAGCTTACGGAGCCATATTGCTTACGTACAAGCATCAAAAGCTGCAATATACTCTGCTTCTGCAGTGTTGAGTGCAACAGACTTATGTTTCCTGCTAGCCCATGATATCATAGCAAAGCCCAAACTGAAACATATACCAAAAGTAATATTTATGTCATCTGCACTCCCTGCCAATCTGAATTAGTAAATCCATGCAGTTGTTCATCACAGTTTGAGGCATATTGAAAACCATAATTTAGCATCCCACAAAGATATCTCAAAATGTTCTTTGCAACTATCCAATGATCATGTCTAGGTTCCACCTAGAACTGGCTCAACGTGTTCACGGCAAAGAAAATGTTCGGCAAGGTATTAACCAAATACATCAATGAGCCAATCAACTTCTGGTACAAGGACGAGTCTACTGGATCAAAATCAGAGTCTCTTGGCTTCTTCATATCTGTCACCGTGGGAGTTTCCATGGATTTACATTCCATCATCCCAAACTTCTGAAGGATCTTTACAACATACTTCCCTTTCCCCAGGAAGATTTCACCACGCTTCTGCCATACTTCTAGTCCCAAATAATAATGCATGAGACCAAGATCCTTCATATTGAATTCATAAGCTAACTCCCTCTTACATTGAAGAATGAGAGGCTCTGCACATGTCAGAAACAAATCATCAACATATAGTAGCAGGATCACAAGTGCATCATTCATAACCTTGTAATAAAGGCTTTGATTAGCATAGCTCTTGGAAAATACAAGTCTCGTCAAGTAACTGCCAATTCCTGCATATCAAGATTTTGGAGCTTGCTTGAGTCCATACAAGGCCTTCTTTAATCTTCATACATGGGTTTCTCTCGAGTGTTCCTCAAAACCTTGAGGTTTCTCTATGTATACTTCTTCCTCAATTACTCCATTGAGAAAATCGGTTTTTACATCCATCTGATGTAAAATCCAACCCATGGATGTTGCAAAAGATATGATGGCTCTAATAGAGGTGTATCTRGAAACTAGAGAAAATGTCTCACCRTAGTCTTCTCCCTCCTACTCRRAGAACTCTCTAGCCACKAATCTTGCATTGTGTTTATTGATACTCCCATCTACTACATGTTTTATCTTGTAAACCCATTTTTAAGTGACTACRGACTTTCCTTCAGGTCTAGACACAATTTTCGGATAAATCTTCTTCTGGAGTCATGTTCCTCAATATACGATCAGGACTTATATTCTGAACATATACGGTTAYCATAGTTGCTTCTCACCGTAGAAACATGGATAGATTATGGTCGTTCATCATTGCCTTAACAGATTCTTCAATGGATCGGTTCTTTCTTTCTGCCACACCATTTTGTATTATGTGGGGAAATTAGCTCCCTCCTAATCTCAACTACTTTACAAAAGGAAACAAGCTCTGTGGAGGTGTATTCTCCTTCATTATCATATCTTAGTGTCTTGACCTTCTTGTCTGTCAAGTTTTCCACTTCAGTTTTGAGTTCTTGGAATTTGGTAAATACTTCATCCTTTGTCTTCAACATGTACACTAGGTTTTTCATGAGAAGTCATCGATGAATGTTACATAATAGAGATATCCTCCTAGAGATTTCATCGGTATAGGACCACATACATCTAAGTGTATGAGATCCAAGATCTCCTTGGATCTATTCTCACTACTTGGGAATGGCTTCTTAATATTCTTCCCAAGTGCGCATCCTTTGCAAACACCTTCATGTACTGATTGTAGTTATGGTATGCCTACAACCATCTACTTTAGAGATGGAAATTCTTTGATAATGAAGGTGAGCATACCCTCTATGCCATAACTCACTAGGATTGAGTTCATGATGTTCGAGAGCTTGAGCATATTGACCTAAAAGTTTATACAATCTTCCTTCACAAATACCAATAAATCTAGCATCTTCTATTTTTTAATCTTAAGACCATACGAGTACTTTTCCATTGACAAAGGATACTCTATCTCCTTTGTCTTCTAAACAAAAAATAGATACTAAATTCTTTTTCAAACCAGGTACATACAAAACATTGCTAAGATGAACATTGTTACTTAATTCCAATTTGATAGAGGTTTTTCCAATTCCCTTGACTCCATAAGAGTTCTTGTCTCCAAGTTCCACTCTATGAGAGATTTTCTTTTCATTCATGCTTGAGAGTTTTTCACAGTCACATGTCATGTGTTTGGAAGCTCCACTATCGATTAGTCACATGGTGTCTTCAAGATATCCTGCAAGAGATTATTAGTAGAAGAAATTTGTTTCTTCATGCTTGGATTTCTTTGAAGGTACTTCATCATTAGCAGCTGATGTGTGGTGTTTTTCCTTTCTTTTCTTTGCTAATTCGGGACATTGATGTTTGCAATGGCCATATTTATGACAACCAAAACATTGTACCTTTGAAATGTCTTTCTTATGATTGGATTTATTTTTTGAACCAAATATTTTCTTACCTTCATGTCTCTTGAACTTTGTTGCATAGGCTTGAGTATCCTCTTCCTTTTGAGATATTCCCTTTTATTTGATCCTTGTTTCTTCTTGTGCACAATAGATCCAAAGTTATTCAAACGTGGGAAACTCCTTTCTTGTGGTCATGCTTGCAGCAAATGCATCCCATGATCTAGAAAGACCATTAAGTGCAATATTCACAACTACCTTTTCCGGAATAACTTCTTCAATAGCTTGTAGTTGATCTCTCAACTGAGAAATCCTAACAAAATATGAGGTTACATTGACATCCTTAGTCATATTTGTGTCACGAAGCTCATTCTTCAAACTCGTCACTTGTCTAATATTTCTGACTGCAAAAAGGTTAGTTAGGGCATCATACATCTTCTTGGATGAGTCAAGATTAGATATGTAGGGTATCAAGTGATCTTTGACGGAGTCCACAATGATGCTCATGGAATTGATGTCATTGTCCTTGAACTTCTCCATTGCTGCAACATTCTAAGGTTCCTTCTCTTTTCCTACTTCAAATTGTGGGATCTTGGCCTTCACGATATCTATAACTTTGTTCTTGGAAAGGATGAGGTCAATCCTTGTCTTCCATTCTCTGAAATTTGAAGCTCCTTCTAGCTTGTTCTCTGACTTCATAGAGTACGTCATGACTTCCTTTGACTTTGACTTTGACTAGTCAAACTTTGAGTTTGACCCAAAAATTTAACCTTGACGTTTTTGCTAGCTGAAGGTACCAATGGGTGCGCTAGAATATCCAGTAATTATGCCAAACGTTTCACTTAAAGTGCTCAAAGAATTAGGTTAGGGTTGTTGCAGCTGCAAAATCAGAAACCCTAGTTGCAGCTACAACTGGTGCTACAACAAGCTTGACAAAGAACTGTCGATCTACCTTCCAACGATTAGACTATTCAGAAGGTAGTGTGGGCCTATAACCTGTTAAAATATTTGATGTGCTCATTTTAACCATAGACAATATCATTATTGTCACCCAACCATAGACATGCATCCACCCCCAAGCACCTTAACCTTTCCTAGACAGAATGATTCTGAAAATCCACACTAGAACCAACAAATAAACCCTAACTGCATTAGTAACACGAGATGAAACCAAAAAACACCGTCCAAATGAAGCAACAACACAAGACAAGGAGAGTGCACCTTCTCCAAGGGTAGTGCACAAGAGAGAGAGTCTCCACAACCACATAACAAGAACAATACTCTATTGTAGCAGTTGTAGTTGCACTTCTTCCCCAAATTTGCACCTCCAAGAAATCCACTAGTATACTTCAAAATGTCACCAAGAGATACTAGAAGGTAGGGCACATATCTTAGGCTAGATAGCGCTAGAGAGAAAGACCAAGAATCACCCCAGAAGATGCACCTTCCTTTCTTGCAACTGTAGCTCCAAACTTGCACCATACTTTACTGAGAGAGTGAGTGAAGTGAGTATGTATAAATGAGCTCAAGCGCCTCCTATTTATAGTGGTTCTTGTCACCTATCTGGGCCGACTTTTCCTTCTAGAAGATAATACTTTAATATTAATTATTTTATTGAGCCGACTTGTCTTCTAGGGTTTTGACACATCCGTTTAGGATTTCTCTAGCTTCCGGAATATTCTATTCTAGTCAAAGGTTACACATGGAGGTTAATACCTTCTGCAAATACCATAATATTAACACCACCTCTCAAGCTAACACTAGATAACTCACCACAAGTGAATGATGGAGAGAGGTGGAAGGCGCCACCTCTCTTGGAATAGGTGTGCATCTCCTTGGGATTGGCACCCTCAAGGAGAGTGCACCAGCCCCTCAAGGAGAGTGCACCACCTCCCAAGAGAGGGCGCACTTCTTTCGTGAGATCTCCACCATGTAGAGTCAACTCATCACTTAACTCTCTCACAACTCCTTCTTACTTGCCATTAAGTTCCACCGTCACTCAATGGAATAAGAGAGAGGGTGAGTTAACTCAAAACATGTCCCCGACATGCTTCCTAAAAAATAGGAATGCTAATTTATTTTTCTTTTATTCACCTTTTTTGAGTAAAATTGAATTTTTAATGAGAAAAAGTCCATCATTTCTCTTGAAAAGGGGGTACAAGGGTACAAGAGGTATTATGGGTTAGAAAACGATACCCCGCAAGGCATATAATGCCTCCTAGTACCACTTAGTCAATATTTACATCATTTACAAGGTAAAAATATTGTTTTACGGGAAATTTAACGACTTACTAAAATAATTAAAAAATCCTAAAGGAACCTAATGCACATCCATAAGACTCTATATAAATGACTAGCATGGTAATATACATTAGACCCTAGACTCAGACATAACACACTAAGGCCTAACCATTAGTACACACTCCAGCTTTGGAGGAAGTGAGTGAAAAAACTTAAAAATTATAAATCGCTAAAAAGCAAGATATAATTAACAAGTAAAAAAACACTTTAGAGTATGCATTGATGATCAAGTCTTAGGGAGCTGAGTCTTTTACATAAGAAATGCCTCATGCTAGCTCATTTTATTACAATTCCTCCATGGAGGTATGGAACGTGCATAAAAAAAGAAGAAGAAAAATTTTGAAGGGGCCATAAGACCCGACTGGACTTCTGAACTTTGATTTTGAACAAGTGACTTGTACAACTTTGTGGATCAACATCACTCCTGCTTAGTGCAACTAGGAAGGAAACAGGGTGAAAGTTGCAAACTTCTTATTTCAGCTTTTAGATGAGGTTGTTTGTAGTGGTGGGGGTGGAAAATATTGCTCAGATCATCACAAATTATGCCTCCAACTATGTTTTTGTTGGTAATATGTTAGAGAGTAAATACACAACCATATTCTCAACCCCATGTGTTGCACATTGCATAGACTTCATGCTTGAGGATATAGACAAACAAGAGTGGATCAAAAACATTGTATATCATGCCAAGAGAATTACAAAATGCATCTATCACTCATGGGTATTGAACCTAATGAGAAAAAAGAACAGGGACAAGGAGCTTGTTAGGTCTACCATCACTAAATTTGCAAGGAACTTCCTCATGTTGCAATCTCTCCTTTCTCATGCAAAAAACTTGAAAAATATGTTTGCAAGTGATAATGGAATGCATCTCAATGGTGTTGCAAACATCATGGGAAAGACACCAAAAAGAAATTTTTTGAGAACTCGTTTTCGAAAAGAAAAGAAACAAATGTGAAAATTGTTGAACCCCTTGTTAAGGTGTTCCCATTGGTGGATGGGGAAAAATTGGTCGTAAGTTACATTTATGAGGCCATGGATTAAGGAAAGGATTATGTAAAGGCAACGTACAAAGATAGAGTAGCTAAGTATGGACCTATTTGAGAAATCATCGATAACATAAGGAAAAATCAACTCCATCATCCTATACATACAGTTGGGTATGCCATGGACCCAAGGTATCATTACGAAGATGACTTTGGAGAAGATCAAACTAGGGAGCTCAAAGATGGATTGTACAAGTGTATAGATAGCATGGTCTTCGATGAGAGTCAAGAGCTATAAATACACCAATGAGTTGGTTTTTTAAGTGGAGCCATGAGTACTTTTGGCAAAAAACTAGAAAAGATTGCAAGAGATGTGGACCAACCAAGTAAGTAATTCCAAAGGTTTTTAAGTTCAATTGTTTAAGTCTTAAGTATTTGTATTTTTAGCCAAAGTGACAATCTAACTTGTTGAATTAACTATTTTTTTCTTTGATTTTCATGATTTAGTCATTTATTGAAGCGCATTAGTGGGAGTCGTTTATTGAAGCACGTTGGTGGGAGTTATTTGATAGCCATTATCTGTAGCTACAAAAAAAAAAATATTCATATCCTAAGTCAAATTTGTAGTGCTTCCAAGTGTGAGTGCAATTGGTTTGTCTTTGAGTAAATTAACATGAAGAGAAATTGCTTGGAACAATTCAAGTTAAATGATCTCACCTTCATACATATAACCTCCAACTAAAGACAACCAATTACTAAACAAAAGACCTTATACAAATCCCATTTGTCTTGGATGATATTGATCCATCCTTGAAATGGGAAGAGGAGACTCGCCCAACAAAGTTTGACATTAATGACTTGGAGCAAATGGTTTTGGATGATGATCCACTAGTGACACCAAAGATGGGCGCGAGCCCATGCTACTACTAGTACTACTCCTACAAATGTCCCTAAGGAATCCGACGAGTTTGAGCTAGATGATGGTCCTATAGTTGTTGACAAGAATCCCATTTCCAACAGTGGTGATGAGTTTGATGATTGGTCATGTTGATCAATTATAATTGATATATAGTAGAGTAGTAGCTTGGAGAATGTTGTTTTTTGGACTCTAGAGACCATTTAGAGCCTCATTGTTTATGTATTTTTTTTTAGATATGTTTTGCACTCAGTGCCAATTTGCTATATTCACTGAACAGACCTTGCATATTTTGTCTCTAATGATTTGGAATCATGGTTTTTTGGATTCTATTGTCACTTACATTGGTATAGATGAACATATATTTTTTCATTAAAATTTTAATGTTTTATGTATTTTTTAGTAAACTAGCTCATAAATTGAGTTATCGACTAATTTCAATCTGAATCTACTCTAACCCTAACCAACTCTAAGTTTAATTCCAACAACTTGAACATTTGACTGAGAGTGTTACCTAGCATGCCTTCAAAGTATTTGGCAAGTCCAGAACAAAAATTTATTCAATCAAAACATCCAAAATTTGCCTCAATATGCTTCATGTGACCATCCAAAACTACTTGGAAAGAATCCAACTCAATTTTTTATTTAAAAAGTTGTCAATACAATGAGTGAAATCTCTCCTTATTTCGTAGAGAAAGAACATGGAATGTAAATTCGTGATATGGCGAATACAACCTTTAGAGTATACAACATAATACAGTTATTGTATTGCAAGTATAATTGGGACCATAGAAGGAAATCTATGGATAGTGGAAGTAGGGGGGGTTGTTAGCAACCATAGATTAATGTTTTGTTTAAAATAATGGAGGCTTGGAGTTACTGCCAATAATCATGTAGAGGCACGTGCCATTTTAAAAGTTCTTGAACTTTCCCTTGAAAAGAATGTTCACAACATTCAATGCATAGGAGATTTAGTTTTGATATTCAAAATCTCTTAGTTAATAATTTGTGTCCTACCTCAATTATTTTGTCAAACACTTGTTCCCACGTCACTTGGATCAAGGAGGCCTTTGATGCAAATTGTTTTTAGAAGAAAGCTAAACATTCTATGATTTTGACATTTTCTAGTTTTCCATTACTAGAATCTAACCATAAAAGCAATGTTGAAATTGCAATTTTGGATTGTTGAAATTGTTGTTTTTAATGCAAAGATGTTGAAATTGTTGTTTTTAATGCAAAGATGGATTCAACGCCCTTGAATACCCCCACAAATACTTAATTTTGCAATTGTTAACAATCGATATACGCAATTCCATCAATCCAAAATTATTCTTGCAAGATTATAGACAAAAATGTTAATTTCCCTCGTTATTTTGAGTTGTTGAAAAAGGTCAAATTCATAAAATGTTAAGACTACAACCTATTGTTGTACATATTGATTCACTAGAAGGTTAAATTCAAAGCCAACCACGAAACTATAAATCATAAAAGTTCCCTAAAAGTTTAGCTATCAGCAGCACATTCATCTATCCTTTCTTTGCCCCCATCCTTATTCCTAAAACGACTCAATGAAAATCCATGGTTCAATCCCTAGAGAGACCAAGTTTAGCTATCATTCTTAGCACATTCCTCTAGCCTTTCTACATCTTCACCCTTATTCCGAAAGAGACCTAATGAAGAACCATGGTTCAATCCCTAGAAATATCTTTGACGATGCTGTCAAAAACCACCAAAGCAAAAGTCAACAACTCAACAGATGGTGCTCCCGCATAGGTAGCAAATAGGATTCTCTAAAAGGGAGTTTGTTATGTCACGAATGCAGTTTGCAACTACAGGAAGAATTTCAAGGAGATTAAGGATGCAATGGATGGCATCAAGCAAGACATTGAAAGAGATTGGTGTGAGATCAACTAGATGAGAGAACCAGATGATCTTCATCTTTCCTATGGGAATCTAATGGACATTGGCTTGTGGGTTGATGAGAAAAGGACAACACCCCTTTGTATGTTTAATTTTGCTCAACCTGTCCAAGGAGCAGAGCACAAAAGCCAACAGCAATGTTATCCACACACAATTAGTCGTATTTTATATGCCTTTGTAAATTTTTGTTCCTTTCATGCAATGTACAGCCTTATTTTTTTTCGTTTTCTTCCTTTGTCATTTTCTTTTTACTTTTTCATCGTCTTTTTATTATTTCATTCATTGTTATTTCTTTAAAAACATTTGCTAATTGATATTTTTCCACACCCCTCTCCTTGTAATTTGATAAAATTATTTGGCATCTTCTATTTTTTTTTTCATATTTCAATTGTTTGTTTTCTTTGATTTACTTCCTTTATTTAATTTATGAAAAATTCCCCTTCCTCTTCCTCTGCAACACGTCTACCACTGCTAACATTTTCTTATTTCCCTGATGATGAGTGTTCACTCAAAACACATCAGTTGAAAAACTTTT
>JZKD02S2429762.1:58154-71229 GCA_000966675.3 Picea glauca
TGGTTGAGATCATCTCAACTAAATCTCAAACCAAAACCCACTTTACTTAAGTTTCCATAGTTTCACTTTATGTCTATTAATTCACCCACTTTGTGAATTAATTGTCACTTTAGGCATAAATGACAAAATTTCACTTTTGACTTAAATCTCCTAAGTCAAAGTGAAATTAGACACAAAGTACATAGTACAAGGGTAATAGTCTCCCCTTTGTGTTTAGAGACTCATAAACACATGGGGACCACTTTCCAAGGTACCCAAATCTCAACATGATCATTGCTCAAAACAAGTTGATCCAAACACCTGTACTCAAAAATGGCTAACATGCGTTGTTTCCAAGAAAACTATGGTTACACTCAAACATTATGTTAGACAAACTAACCATTCGAGTACAATAATTCAGCCTATATGTCGTTGAAAATAAAATCTAAAACTGAAATACAGGTTTACAGCCAAGAAAACTGCATTTTCAGATTTCCTCTCCTAAACTGAAAATTATGGAAATAAAAACAAATATTCTTGCTAAAGAACTGATAAACCTTCTAAAAAATGCACAGATTGTTATAGATCTACCAAATGCCTGTCCAGTATGACAAATTCCAACCAATTACCTGCTAGATCTGCAAAATCACAGTCAAATTGACAAAATCTGACTACTGCATGGTCAAATCAGATTGCAAATCAGCCAATTCTTGTTCCAGGTGTCTATATGGGACAAATATTCTCTAGTCGATGTTGTACAATTGTTTATACAGGTCCATACTAGCCGATTTGTTGCTTTGCAACTATTGTACGACGTTTGTACATGTTGTAGCACAGTTGTATGGCTTTTGTACAGCCAGCCTTGTTAAATGGAGGCTACTTTTGGAAAGGCAGCTGCCCAATCACAAGAAGAAGAAAAAATTCCCTTTTATTTTTCTGTTTTGATTTTTTGAAAAAACACTTTTCATTTTTTTAGAAAACCAAAGTTATCTTTAAATCGGGCAGGAAGTACTTGCCTGTCATTTAAAACCAAAAATATGAACCTAGTATTTCTCTCTTTTTAAAAAAATAAACTTGGCTTCAAAACCTGAAAACAAATTATACTTAGTTTTAATTGCACAAAAGCCCTTTCAGTTTCTCGATGTCCTTAAAAAAATAGTTCCTCAGTCCATCATTGATCTAACCAGCCCATAGGCCTTCACCCACTTTGACTTTCCCCTCACTGCAGCTCTTATACCAACCACAAGAAGGAAAAAAATCCCCTTCTCTTTTTTCTGTTTTAATTTTTTGAAAAAACATTTATTTTTAGAAAATCAGACCTAGGTTTAAATCGAGCAAAAAGAACTTAGCTCATCTTTTAAAACCAAAAATATGAACCTAGTATCTCTCTTTTTCAAAAAATAAACTTGGCTTAAAAACTTGAAAACAAAATATACTTTGTTTTCTTTGCGCAAAAGCTCTTTCAGTTTCTCAATGCACATCAAAAAGTAGTTTCTCAATCCATCATTGGTCTGAGCAATCCCTAGGCCTTCACCCACTTCAACTTCCTCTCATTGTAGCTTTGACACCATATTACAAAAACCGAACACACAAAGAAACCAAGAACACAAGAGAACATGGAAGAGAGAAATACTTCTTAGATATAAAATGATGAGAACACGTCCTTTTATAGTAAAGGAATGGCATAAACCCTAAGTGCATAAACTTTAAAATGACTTGAATGCACTAAAGCATAAATTACACTCTATCAAAAAGTAGCTTTATTGAAAATCCTAATTAAGTCTATAGTTTAAATGATCATTATGAACTAAATAACTCTAGCACCCTCTCTATCACTAAAATTACTACCTATCAATAAGATTTAGGTCTAGTTGTTCGAACATTGACCCTAATACTAGGGTGCAATCACAATATAAACTTGTCTATCTTATGTTCTTCCGACATCTCATACTAAGCTGTCTGATCAACTTTTTTACCCTTGAATCATACCTAATTACATGCTCTCCTATTAACTATTTGATACTCTTTAGTTCTGTAATGTTGAGGGTTTGTCATCGGGATACACAAATGACTCTTGGAATTTCTCCATAACATCCAGCGTCCATCACTTAAATGGATTTTATCTATCTACTCTCATATACCATGTCAGAGTCGTTCGAGATCCCTTGAACATTGCCCATTTTTTCTTCAAGTCGCCTCTCTTGCTCCCAGACACAACACATATAGGGTAAACAAATGGTCATCCCCATTGGTCATTCCATCATACGTGGGTACATTGGAGATATATGCCAATGCTTCAATTTAGCTAATATGTGCTTCCTATCGTCATAGGAGCTATCTTTGTGTCTTCTTCTACCACGTCTCTTCTTATTCTTCTTATGGATTCTCTACTAATGACCATGGGATTTGTCCAATGAATCATCAAAGGATTTTGATCTAATCTCTTCTAATGATTAGATTCATATTTGGACTTGGATTCAGATTTGTATTCATGATCATTAAGTCTCATAGTTTCACTTGTTCCTTTGTTTTGATTCACAATGCCATCCCTTGCATTGGATCTTGTTTTTACCTACCTTGTTTCTCCATAAGGGTTTCCATCAACCCTATTTGCTCTTAGTCATCTTTGGTGGCTTCCTTCTAATGTTAGCAATTTGATAACCCGCAAAACAAAATCTTCTTACCTTTGGGCTCATTTTGTAGTAGAGTTTTCCTCTTGTACTCGGGGGATTTATCTCCCTTTTGCACTCAAATTGTCCACTCTACAATAATAACTAATACTTTATGCAATAAAACCCTTCACTCAAGATTATTGAATGGGCCTACCCCCCTCCCCCCCAAAGTTTAAAAACTCGCTCAAAGTTTAAAAACCAGGGCAATTTGTCCTTGATCTCTACTGATATGATCTCTCCCATTTTGCAAAGAGGCCTCTGTAAATTTGGATGGATTCCCCACACATTTGGCTACTAAAATGTACCAACCTAATCTAAGCCTTAAAAATTAGCACAAACACTTGTAAGCATTTATTGAGGACTTATTGAATTCGAACTAAAACATAAGAAAATCCACTGAATGTGCTAAAATCATTTGAACTAGCATCCATCAATTAGACTAATTGTGTTGTCAGTTA
This sequence comes from Picea glauca, assembly GCA_000966675.3. Classification (NCBI taxonomy): domain Eukaryota; kingdom Viridiplantae; phylum Streptophyta; class Pinopsida; order Pinales; family Pinaceae; genus Picea; species Picea glauca. The sequence goes on from JZKD02S2429762.1 coordinate 61,264, forward strand.
AAAGAATGAAACAAAACCATCCCAAGAAAGAAAATACAAAATATTTATAGTAGGAGGAACCTCCAGTGGAGGAAAAAACCTACTATGAAAGTATGAGACTTATCTCAATTGCAACCAAAATATTATAAAGTGATCCAGCGCTTCTCTCAAGAGTCCAATAGTGTATTGATATCAAAAACATGACAGCATCTACGCTAACTCATCTATTTATACATGAGGATCACTTGATCTACTCAACCCAATGACTAGGCAAGTGCCCATAATTTGGTTATTTTAATCAAAACCCTATACAACAAGCATTCAATGACATCAAAAGTTGATTAAAGAATGACGAGTTTATGAGACTTCAAAGGAAGAGGATTGTTTTTATCAAGAAATGATAAGCAAATTCCAAAGGAGAAGTGTAATTTCAACATTTGTGATAGAAACAAAGACATCACCAAAATATTATGACAATTGGCCCAAGAATTAAGGCACTCAATTAAAATAGAGGGAGTGTGTTATAAAAATAAAAATAATAAGAATATAATTAGGCTCAAAGGTCAAAGGGCACATACCCCTTCACCTTGTGACTAGTCAATGTGTATAGGTATACCGTCACGAGGCTCATTGTAATCATCATTCTTATCATCTTATCATCTTATCAATTCTTATCAATCAAACATTATTCTATATATACTTATATATATAATTGTAGAAATATCTTTGTCACTCGTAATAAATACGAAATCTTTTTATTTCATTTGGTATCAAAGATATTGATTTGGCTAGTGTGGGTTAATTCCACGGACCCTCAAGTGTTGTTCCATGTTGTTGCCACCACTGCTCCATACACACTCAGTCATACAATATGTCATACTCTGCAATTTGACTTGTTCGTACACATCCACAATTACTGCTTGTCGTACCATTGTACATAGTTTTATCAACATGTACCTGCTCCCATTGTCGAATTTCGTACCTGCTCCCATTGTCGAATTTCCATGCACCCTTGTTGTGTTGTACAACCACCAAATTCTATAGCTACCACTGTACGATCCGTTGTCGTACTCCTGCAATTTCTATACACTTCTACTATCAATTATGTACTATTTCAATTTATTTTTTATTGTACCATCTTTATTTTCCACCACGTGATATTCATATAGTCGTGCCCCCTGAAATTTAATTTTTTTAATTTAATTTTACATTGGAATTTTATGGTAAGGTCAATTTTGGTATACAAGTCACTTGATTAAAATTTTCAACATTGGCTTATAAAAGTCAATTTGTAAGAGACATTAACATCAAGCCTTATATACACTATAAGGTAAGATTCCATTGAAGTGGGCTTCACAAGAAGCCATCACTAACATGGGTAATAATGACAAATTGCAAGTAGATGGCCATCATTACAAAGATGAAGCCAACAGAACCATGAAAATTCTAGATATAATTGAGAAATCACAAAAAGTGTAAGGGAAAAAATCGACAAAAATGGGGACAAACTTGACATGTTAATTGAAGACTCCCAAAGACAATGGATAGAATTAATAAAGAAGCGATGTATTTGTCACGAATGCGACAGAATATGGATTCCAAGACATCTATGTGGGGACAACTCACCACAGTATTTGAAAATAGTGGACGAAAATTTCGGGTGGAATTTCAAACTCACCAAACAAAATTATTAGTGGGTACAATTCAGAACCCAAAACTTACAAAAATCCACCCAAAATTCTAAACTCATTGACCACAATTCATGAAAGAGATCAAAGTAGAACAAGTCAACCCAATCGATTTAAAATCAAAATACCAACAACTGAAAATGAAGCTCCACCAAAAATCGCCAAAAATATCATTAGTTTTAATCTCATGCACCCAACAAAATAGAAATGAACAAGACGTGCTTTAAATAGAAACAATTACTCCAAAAGACCAAATACAACAACCAATTGTAAAATACATTCTGCCACATCTCAAAAAGGTTGATAAGATCTAGGGTTCAAGAAAAAAGAAAGCAAGCCCACAGTTCCACTAGAAACCATAACAGGGAGATCACAACCTAAGACCTTGAAGCTTAAAGGAATTATAAAGGATAGAAATGCAACGGCACTCATAGATTCCAGCAATACTCATAATTGTATAGAAATCATTGTTGCTAAACAACTAAACCTTTTTGTGTACCCCACCAAGTCCTTCACCATTATGGTCGCCGATGGACAAAAGGTCAAAGAAGTAGGAAGATGTCATAAAGTCTCAGTTCAAACTTCAAATGCAAGAACTGGAACTACAAACAGGACTCTACACTATATCGCTCAAAGAAATGGATATGGTGCTAGATGCAGAATGGTTGATGTAGTTGGGCACTTATACCACAAACCTTTAAGAACAATTCATGGTTGAAGAACAATTCATGGAGTTTAATTGGAAAGGTCAACATTATAAATTATATTGCGTTGAGGGTTCCACTATCAAGAAGAATGTATAATAACTCATGAAAAAAATGCAAGAGGCATAGAGGAACATACAACCACAGAAGCAAGGAATGTTACCAAGAAGCATCAAGGTTTTACGTTAAACAACCAAGTCAAAAGACTTCAGAATATGATGCAAACAATACAAAGGGACCTCACCAAGACTCAAAGAAGGAATGAAGTCAACCCCCTAAAACCAGACAAACTTGATTCCACCACGAAAACATGCTCAGCTAGAGAGAATCCTATTTACTATGCTTTGAGGACAAAGCATTCCTTAAGAGGGTGGCAATGTTATAAACATAATAATAATATAATTAGGTTAATGAAAGGTCAAAGGACACATACCCCTTCACCTCGTGACCAATCAATGCGTATAAGTATACCATCACGAGGCTCATTGTAATCATCATTCTTATCATCTTATCAATTCTTATCAATCAAACATTATTCTATATATTCTTTTATATATAATTGCAAAAATATTTGTCACTCGTAATAAACAAGAAATCTATTTATTTCAAATTGGATGCTAGCCCAAGTTGGTCACTTGGATATATTTTGTCTTATAGTCCATTTTGACTTTAGTGACAAACATGTGGCCTCCACACTGGAGTAAATATTTCATGGTATGTTGTACTTTATTACTTTATAAGTGGGTTGTGAGTTCAATCACAAGATCATTATTACAAGACATCCTTGGGAAGCCCTAACTAGGAAGTCCTAGTTAGTTGGGTGAATGGTTGTGTTCCCGAACTGCTATCTATGTTGACTTTGTGTATAAAGAGCCCTCGATTTTAATTGTCATCATGAATAGAAACGATAACATTGAATACTATACATCCCACCTCCATATTGGTTGATCACATGTACATTATTTCACATACTATAAATTGACTAAGAGCTTCATGACAATTCCTGCATTTCTATGTACGGAATTGTGATTGTTATTCCTTTATTTTTTCTTGATTAGCTTTGTCTCATTGTCACTTCCAAACTTGTAACTTCTTTTGGATTTGCATTTAACAATGTGCTTAGCATGATCTATTTAGCATGAGTACAAAAAATATTAAAAAAATTCTCGTATTATCCAAAGAAATATTTTAATACTTTAAACTACACTCTAAGAAACTATCTGCAATAGCACAGTCAATACTTTATTCCTTTATTTTTTCTTGATTAGTTTTGTCTCATTGTCACTTCCAAACTTGTAACTTCTTTTGGATCTGCATTTAACAATGTGCTTAGCATGATCTATTTAGCATGAGTACAAAAAATATTAAAAAAAACTCTCGTATTATCCAAAGAAATATTTTAATACTTTAAACTACACTCTAAGAAACTATCTGCAATAGCACAGTCAACCATAAACATGATTCATTGAGTGTCACACCTTGCTTTTAAGCTTCAACCAATCCAAAGGGTATGTTAGTATTAGAATAACCTTATAAGAACTCCATTGAAGAGATTTGGTAATGTTAGTTTTTAGCTTGGTTGGTGTCTCAGTTGTGCCTATGTGTCCTAGGCCAGCGGAGGGACACCTTAATAGCCCAGATCAACCTTTTATCTCAACCTTAAGTTAGACTTAGGCTTGCAACAAAAAATTCCTCCTTGAGTGGAATGTGGGGCCCAAGGAGAGAGGGCGCACCTCTAAAGGTGGTTGCTAGTGGAGTGTGGGTCCCTGTCCAAGGGGGGCACACCTCCTAGTGGAGAGTGGGGTCCAGCAGCCCCAATATTAGCCATTAAGGCCCAAGGTTGGGCACACATATCAAGGAAAATGGGGGCTGAGGGTGGAGTTGGACACAAAATTCTCATCTGTGAGGTTGAGCAAGTGAGAACAAGAGGAGTGCTTGGCTAAGGGCAGTGTTGGCTAAGTGTGAGGGCAATGCTGGAGAACAGCAGGTTCAGCAGCAAGCTTTACAACAGCAAGAAAAGGAGCAAAAGCAGGCCGTACCTGGCAAAAGAAGGAGGTCGTACAGGCCGTATGGTGCACTAGAGAAGAGGTCGAACTGTCCCAGGCCGTACAGGCTAATTCTGAGACTGTATTGGGCTGATTCAAGCAGGTCGTACAGGTCCTTCTCTTGGCTGAGTAGAGGCTGAATTGCTGGGCTAATTTAGCTGGGTCATACAGCTTATGTGGTTGGGTCGTACAACTACCAGAAAAAGACATTTTCTGTAAGAAAATAAACACTTTCTCAAGAGCCAACAAAGCCCCCTCTTAGCTGGTTTTCCCCACACTGGGGTTTCCAGGGTAATATCTGGTGTACTGTGTTTTTTATGTGCTTGGTTCTGTATGCTTCCGCTGTTTTTTTGTTGTATTTAACTCAGTTGTAGGTTAATAACGAATTTTCAGATTTATATCAGCAAGGATATATCTCTGTTTTTAGTAAATTACTGGTTGTAATTTCATATGTTGAGATATAGGTAAAATTCAACATGGTATCAGAGCCCAGCCTCTGAATACAGAATACAAGACAACCACAAGTACTTGCTAGGCAGACCAGAAAAGTAAATCGGCAAGTGGGATAGAAGACCAGATAGTGTGGGTGAAATAGGGCAGCATACTCAAATGGCCAATGCAGGCTTAAGGGTTAAGGACAGGCTGGATGGAGCCTCAAATTTCTGTCCTTGGAGGGAGCGAATTAGCTTGGTGCTGGAGGAGAATGGGCTGTTGGAAATTGCAAAAGGCAAAGTGGCAGCCCCAGCTGATCCAATACAACTAGCTGCCAATACCAAGAAGGATGTTAAGGCCAGGAGGATACTTGTGGATGGTGTCAAAAACCACATCATTCCACATTTGTCTAGCAAGAAGACAGCGAAGGAAATGTGGGAGGCCTTGGTAAAGCTATACCAATCTGACAACCAGAGCAAGAAGATGTTGCTCAAAGAGAAGCTGAGAAGCACAAAGATGGAAAAGGGAGAGTCGGTGGTCACTTACCTCACAAAGTTCACTCAGATTAAAGATGAACTTGCAGCAGTGGGAGAGACCGTGGATGAGACCGAGCTAGTGAGGACAGCCTTGAATGGATTCACCAAGCAGTGGGACGTGTTTGTCTGAGGGGTGGTTGCACGGGAGAAACTCCCTAATTGGGAGAGATTGTGGGACGACTTCACCCAGGAGGAGCTCCGAGTGGATGCATCTCAGGCTAGTCAGTCGAAGAGTGAGGAGGAGGAGAATGTGGCTCTTCATGCAAAGAAGAGCAGTGGAGCGGGAGGCTCTAGGGACATGGGCAAAGTGAGATGCTTTGCATGTCACAAAATTGGCCACTATGCCAGCAAGTGTCCTAACAAGAAGAAGGAGTCAGAGGTAGCAGCTACAACATCTACTGAGATGGATGTGTTTGCAGAGAAATTCGAGGACGAATTCTCTAGTTGCCACTCTTTCTAGCAGCAGCAGATTCGCTGAGTTTGAGGACAACGGGGCATGGTTCGTGGACAGTGCGTCATTTCGCCATATGACGGGAATGAGGTCAGTGTTCCTTAGTGTTTCAAGATAGGCTCAGACTTCCATGTGAAGAATGGGGCGCACACTAGGCATGCAGTAAAGGGGGTTGGATGCGTCAGATTCTAGCTATAGCCATGAGTGTCTCTGGAGGTGGATGAGGTGATGTATGTGCCAAAGTTGAAGGTTAACATGCTCTCTATATCAACTCTAGAGGATATGGGGTATGAAGTAATGTTCAATGATGGACATGTGCTCATACGGGCAGAGGGAGCGACCTTGGATGCAGCAGTGAGGCTTGGCATCCAGCACGGAATGATGTACAGGGTGCTCGAACAGTCTATAGGTGGGTCCATGGGGATCATGGATCGGAGATCGGTGTCGAAGAAAGTCAGTTGGTATGACTTGACATTGATGGCTGAGCGGAACAGCACATCAGATCAAAGTGCAGCAGAAGTAGCAGGTGGATCTTCCGGTTCAGAGGAAGCAGCTACAACAGCAGCAGCAGATTTGATTGGATCAGAGATTGACCCTGATGGAGACACCTCCCTAGCTAAGAGGGAGTGTTAGTTTTAGCTCGATGGGTGTCTCAGTTGTGCCTATGTGTCCTAGGCCAGCTGAGGGACACCTTAATAGCCCAGATCAGCCTTTTATCTCAGCCTTAAGTTAGACTTAGGCTTGCAGCAAAAATTCCTCTTTGAGTGGAATGTGGGGCCCAAGGAGAGAGGGTGCACCTCTGAAGGTGGCTGCTAGTGGAGTGTGGGTCCCTGTCTAAGTGGGGCGCACCTCCTAGTGGAGAGTGGGGTCGAACAGCCCCAATCTCAACCATTGAGGCCCAAGGCTGAGCACACATCTCAAGGAAAATGGGGGCTGGAGGAGAGATAAAAGAGGGGCTGAGGGTGGAGTTGGATACACAATTCTCATTTGTGAGGCTGAGCAAGTGAGAGCAAGAGGAGCGCTTGGCTGAGCACAGTATTGGCTGAGTGTGAGGGCAGTGTTGGAGCTTTGGCTGAGGCAAAATCTGCAGGAGAACAGCAGGTTCAACAGCAAGCAAAGGAGCAGAAGCAGGTCGTACCCAGCAGAGGAAGGAGGCCATACAGGCCATACGGTGCACCAGAGAAGAGGCCAAACTGTCCCAGGCCGTACAGGCCAGTTCTGAGACTGTTCTGGGCTGATTCAAGCAGGCCGTACAGGTCCTTTTGGCTGACCAGAGGCTGAATTGCTGGGCTAATTTAGCTGGGCCATACAGCTTATGTGGCTGGGCCGTACAGCTACCGGAAGAAGACATTTTCTGTAAGAAAATTTTATGGTGTGTTTTTGCTGCTGTAAACACTTTATCAAGAGCCAATACAGCCCCCTCTTAGCTGGTTTTCCCCACACTGGGGTTTCCAGGGTAATATCTGGTGTACTGTGTTTTTTATGTGCTTGGTTATGTATGCATCTGCTGTCTTTTTGCTGTTATTTAACTCAGCTGTAGGTTACTAGCGCAATTTTCAGATTTATATCAGCAAGGATAAATTTCTGTTTTTAGTAAATTACTGGCTGTAATTTCATATGCTGAGATATAGGTAAAATTCAACAGGTAAAGTCCCTCTTCCTAGGGAAGGGGAGGTATTGTACTAATTGAATAGGAAAACTAGAGGGGAAGGTTGTGGATGAAGGTCTCTTACTCCACTCATCCACACTACTCTAATAGTATAGATAGTTGTACATGTATGTTTTAATAGATTAATAAATGAAAATGAATGAGTTACAGAAGTGATAGATATGTGGACCTAAATTTATCTGCAATCATATTTGTTGCAAGCCCTGGTTTATCAAGGAAGGATTACAACATCTAAGAGGCACAAAACTTCAATTGGTGGGAATTGATTAATGAGGATCATTCATTTTCTTATGTGTAATTCTCCTCTTTTGGTAAACATCCAATATCTCATCCAAAAAACATTTCTCTGGGCTTATCCTATTGCTTATACATTGTCTCAAAGCTTCTACAAGGATCCAAAGAATAGCTAAGGTTTGTGGGCAATCCTTAGCTCTATCAAGTACATTTATGAGTTGTACCCATGACTCGTACTTTTCCCACTGTGTATATGGGCTTTATACTTCCTATGATGTGTTAACCAGAAGTTTGGTTACATCATGTTTAGTCCGATTTGGATGGCTAGCCATACTCAAACATGACTACTATAAATAGCATAACACTAGGGGTTAGACACGCTCTTAACCTATTCATTCTCTCATTGACTTCTGACTCCTAACCTCAACCTTAGCAATGATATAATCTACCAATACGTTATTTTTGCTTCAGTTTGTGTGGAAAAGCACTGCTACACAATTTCACCATTTGGATTAGACTTGTATTTTTCTATTGAAAAGGTTGGCCCTAAATATTTCAATCAATCCAAGAAGAAAATTTAGTTCCATCCATCACCTTCTCATAGCAAAAAGGTTATCCCAACCTTTCTAACTCAAGGATTACCTTTCAGTACCAACATTTCTAGCTGCGGTTCAACTTTTCCAACCCTTCAAACTCAAGGTTGGCATTTCAGGACCAATCTTATAAGAGCCTTTGATGAATAGGACAGGTGACAGTATAAGAGTTCACATAAATTTCACAACGGTAATCTGCCTTCATTCTCTTGACAAATGCAGGGAAATATGACAAAATGTAACTTTTACACAAAAAAGCAAATATAATACACAAATTTTAGATTTCCCATCAAACACATCTGGTAAAAGTTATGAAGGCTGAGCCGGAATGATACTTTTCATGTGCTTCTTTACCAGAAAAATTTATAAGTTGTCGCCTATTAAAAGATTGCTCTCGATATAATGTATGGTTGTCCTACAGTTACCCAACAAAGAAGACATTTTGACTCCTCGTTATTCCAGCATAGGTTCATTAACAAGTGAACCATATATACATACACTTGTCATGGTTTTCAAGGATACTAGGCAGATATGCAGCACCTTCATTTTTATGAAACAGATATTCATGTATACAACATTCAGAGAAGAATAGATCATATCATGTGAAAGCTTGCATGAACAAAAAGTCTGTTTTTCTTCAAGTGCATAATAATTAACTAAGATGAATGAGAGATAATCAAAACCAAAGATGCCAAACTAAATCCCACGAAACAATAGGCAGAGTATGAAGGAGATGTCGCAGCAACCTTAGGAAACACTAAAGCATGAAGATTAGGTTCATTGGTGGACTGTCTCAGAAAATAAGAATTTATAACAGATTTAAAAAATGGAATTTGGACCCTGTTCTGGTGCAAACACAGATAGATTACTACTTATCATTGCCCCACACTCAATCATTTCTGGAAATACCTCAAGGTTAGCCAATACAAGTTTCTTCCCATTTTACCTGTACCAGAAATGTTTCCATTTCTTGTGCTGAAAACACACTTTCCCAACAAGGGTGTAACCTAAGTCACCAAACACGTGGACACGGGACACGGAGGACACGAAAATATGAGTATCCGACACGGCATGGCGACCCTCGGAAACAGGACACGGAGGACACGTTTATATTATATATATATATATATATATATATATATTTTAAAAAATTATATATATGATTTTTTTTTTAAATTACAGATACAAAAATGAAATATAGACATAAAGATTCATATTTTGTTAGAAACTAGAAGATTTACATGATACAAAATATGTAACATACTACATTGTAACATCAATGATGATCAAATGACAAACACCGAACACAAGAAATTAGAATCATGAGCTGCAGCATTCTCAATCTCATTAAGTCATCAAAATCAAAATGTATTACAATGTAGATAGACATTGAGTTAGAGTCACTGATGCTATAGGTGGGAATGTCAATGACAAATACAAAATAGCCATAGGGTAGATACTAGAACCGTAGAAGGAAGAATCTCATAGCTCATGAGTCATTACTGTCAGTAATCCTCCACGTCATAATCATCAAGATTGGCATCACTACCACTGCTCTCTCCTCCATCCTCCTCCTCCTCCTCCTCCTCCTCCTCCCCTATATCCAATGCAATCCGTGCATTTGTTGATGTGGAC
>JZKD02S2429762.1:71282-87196 GCA_000966675.3 Picea glauca
CGGGTGATCATGGGACTTGGACGCAGTAGCCTAAGTGATTCCCGTAGGCTATAGTCCTTAAGAAGGGAATTAATTAATTATTTAATGTCCTAAGGGGAAAAGTGCCTAACAAAACAACATTAGATAATTAAAAGGGGAAAAGCGCCTAAAGTGACTTAGGAAGAATATGAAACGTCACTTAAATTGATTAAAAGGGTAAAAGGGTTGCAAAAGAGTCAACGAAGAAATAAAAGGGAAAAAGGAGGGCGCTCTCTCTCATTCTTGTATTGGCATTTTTATAATTTTCTCATTGAGAGAGCTCATTGCGGTTTTGGAACTCTTGGGACGGAAACCCTAGGAGGAATTTTCAGAGATCGGCTTCGGTGGTGAGACCATCCACCCTAGTTGATCATTTGGGGAGGGAATCACACAGATTTCTTCACGGAACTTCATTGTTGCTGAGTTTATCTTCTGGAAGTCTGGGTTTCTTTGCTTGTGACTGGGTTTTACTTAGTGGCGACTGAGTTTTGTACTCTGGGACGAGTTTATTATCAGGAGGACGATTTTACAGAGGTGCTGGGCAAAATAGACTTTGTGTGGTTGAACTAACTGAGCCAGAGGCATTTTTATACAGTGGGGGGGCGAGTTTCATCTTGCTGGGCACTACATTGGCAATCTGGGCGCAATTTCCTGAGTGGAGCTGGCTTACTTCAGCAAGGAAATAAATCTGGTGGACTGGAGAGTCTCTTTGGAGCGAGTTTACTGCTAAAAGGGGGTCGAGCTGCATTCTGGGGGTCTCATCCTTCATTAGAGGGCGAGTTATTACTGTGGGCGCAGCATACTCAGTTGAGGGGACGCTTTAGTGGAAACGAATTGACCTGTGAACTGTTCGGGGCGAATTTGTGGTTTCCAAGGGGTCAAATAGCAAAGGAATTGTCACCTACAGCCATACACCCGATCTGAACTGATATATACATATTTGCTAAGCCAAAATTCCTCTTTTTACAGCGCTGATATCATCTGCTGTAGTTGTTGTCATGTGGTCATCTACAGGACTGGGCATATCTGCAATTTGTAAGGACAGCCATTAAAATATAGCCCAGGATTGTAAGATTGCCTCTATTGCTGTTTATGTTGGTGGTGCTAATAAGCACAATTTCAGATCTGATAATTCTGGTTGAGGGAGTGTGTATGCTGAATCTACCTACAGGAAATATCCTCAACTGTGCTTGCAAAGTCAACATACAAGAGACCATATATATATCAGGTTCCTCCCCTATATTTTATATCGTGCTTAGTTAATTTGTATTGATGTTAGTTACATATTTAATGCTATAAACAGTGGGTTCCAGCTTGGTATGATCTTACATCATGTAGCAGAGTTTATGTAGAATGCAAATTCTTTGTTTAAATTACTGAACTCTATATAACTTAAAAAACAAAAAATATATATAGCAAGGAACAGTACAACATACACAACTAAGTCACCAGACACGATGACAAAGAGAAGAGTTCACTAGAAGAGTTTATACTTGAGTGAAGGTTACATTTTTACTGGGGTCGTGACAAAAGAGTTCAACAATCAATGCCACCAACATCGAGGTACATAAAGGGCTTGGTTCTCTTGATTAAATGTCAGTTCCATACCCTCATACATGATAGAATCCAATGGAAACATTGCAATCTTGCCAATCTTGAAACCCTGAAAACTGTTAATTCTGCTGAATTTTGAATGGGACCCAAAATTCTACTTTCTCCATATGAAGTCCAATAAGGCTGGAACCACTCTCAAACATCCTGAAACAATTAATGGTAATTAATGGAGGGGGTGGGGACCTCTTTAAATAGCATTAGTAAGGTAAAACAACCCTTAGCTGCACACCAAAACACCTCACAGCTCCAACTTGCATGAGAAAACATGAGCCAAGTACTTCTCTGTGCAGGACACGCTGAGGGTAAGTGGCGTACACGTGTCCTCACGTATCGTGTCCGACACGTAGGATACGTGACACGGAGGGGGGTTTGGACGTATCCTGTTACTTAGGGTGTAACGTATCAAGCAAAAGAGCCACAAATAAACACTAAGGAATAATAAAGAACCTGCATGTTGAAAACTCCCATCCCCAAAGACCTTGCATTAAACAAACATTCAAGAAATTGAACTCTTAACTCAAGACCTTGCATGGAACAAACATTCAAGAAATTGTACTCTTAACTCTTCCATGTGTAGCAATTATGTAGATTATGCTAAAGGTTTTATTATTACAGTTACAAGCTATCATAAATGCATCTTTATACAATATATGACATGTCCAATAAGCACAAGTGTAAGAAGAAACACCAAACCTGTGTTTCAATGTTATCAAGCATGTCTCCTTGTGACTCGACCAGCACAGCCATATCCAAGAAAATCTGGCAGATTAGAGTAAAATGGAAAATTAAGTAATCGATATCAAGCATTATTTACATAAAAAAGAATCTCGAAGCAATGATAATATGTCAGGAATTTACCAGAGAACACAATAAACTTTGACTTCTCAAAGAATGGCAAAACTTATACTTTTCTAGTGCCTGGAAAAGCACGTCCATTGGAAAACAAATTGTTGCCTTCTGTAAACCTTTATATTTCTAAATTTCAGTATAATAAAAACCATGTTACTTCCACAATAAAATGAAATCTAAGAATCTCCATTGAAGTTGGCAGGCTTGTTAAGAACAGCAAAGGCCCAAAGATGTTTATTATTTAATTATCTTTTAGCAGAACCTACTTGATTCCAGTTTTGGCACAAAGAAGACAGTTTCCTATACCAATAAGATCGGCTGAATTTAGCAAAAGACCATAAATCCATGCTGAACAGATTAGAAAGCCACAATTGGTATGATAGATAAGAAAGGGCAATTAATGACACAAGTTATAGATGATGTGTTGTAACTTAAGTGTGACGTAACTGAAGAAGGAATGGAACAAAGATCTTTGGGGCCACTTGATCACTCTATTTATGGTTAAACCTATTTAGGTGTTATCGCATTCCCACCCTTTCGGGTCTTTTTTTCACAATAATGATTATATTTTATATTAGAAAATGTTGTGGCCAAACCAGACAGCTTTGTAATACAAAAATGAGATGGATGTCATTGCCGAATGTCCAAAATGCAAAACTGTAAGTTCCTCAACCCATAGGGTCAGTCTTCCCTGTTCCAACCTCTAATGGCTTGGCAGGTGCACATGCACCGCCTTACATATTGCTTAAGTTAAAAAACTACACGACAAAATATATATAAACTGGAAAAGAAAATTACTATTTCCCACACCCATTACAAGCATCTGCTTGCTTGTCCTCCTTTGGCTCACTTCCAACAACCTCTGAGCACCTATCTTTCTCAATTGCAACAGCAGGGATGACCTCAACTGTGCCTTCACCAATCCCAAATTTGAGACTGTTGTGTACCTCTGTGACCCTCCAAGGCCAAAGAAAGGCCACAGAGGGAGGGTTCCACAGATGGCCTTAAGTCTTCAAGAGGGGAGATGAAACAACTTCTGGAGGTAAAAATCAAGATGGGCCACAATTCTTCCAACTAGCAACTATAGAGATCTTAGCTGTACATTGAACTCCAAATGCTTCCTCTGTTGAATCCCTGTGAATTCTTCAACTTCTTTCTGTCATTCCCTAATTTCTAACATGTGCCTCCCAGTTTTTCTTCTGAACTTCTCAAAATCTTCATTCCATTTATCCCAAACAAAATATGGCAGCCAATACTGTAGTGGCAATGAGTCATTGCCACCACCCTATCACTCTAAACAAACACCAAACCACCACACTCTATCTACCACTCATGCTAGAGGCCAAAGTCTGGAACAAAGACAAATACCTCAAACAGAATTCCAATTCCCAACCAAAGGAGCCCACACACCTATCACTCGCACTTGGAAAGGGAACCAAAGTCCATAGCAGGGGCAAATAATGCAGTCCTCATCCCAATACCTGGCCAAATAAACCCACACACAGTTCCACACTCCTCCATCGTACACTTCAAAATCACCCATGCAAGGGGTGTGAGGAAGGAGTGAAAGGGGTAACACTGATGTATTAACTTTCTATCACATCAGCTTTGCATGATTTGACAAGTGTTAAAATGAGGGGGGCTTGCCATAAGATTCAAATGCATCAGGAGAGAAGTTCAATAGTGGACCCCCCATTTATATCACACAACCATTTGCAACCTAGTTCCCTAGCCTGCTTATCTGCAAACTTGTTTTGCTTTTGCAAGACATGAAAAAAAAATCAATCTTTTCAAAGTCAAGAGACTGATAGAATTCTTTGTGCCAGCCTAGATAGATTAAGGTTCGTTGGGAGGCTTTTGTGATGAATGGATCTTAGAACTACAGTTGAGTTCCCCACCACCATGGTTTTGTAAACCCCTTTGTTTTTTAAAATTAAAAGACCTTTGTACAATGCTAAGGTGTCCGCCTCATCATTAGTTGAGATCCCTACTCCCAATGCAAATTTAGTTTCTTTTGTTCCTTCAGGGTTGAAGATGACCTCCCCCCCCCCAACAAACCCCACACTTGTCCTCACCCTTTGGGATACTAGGGGTAAACCTTAAAGTTATTTATTGGTGAGGCTCTAGCCTCATTTGAAATGCACAATGCACACAACGCATTGTGCTATTTGGAATATTCTCATGAAGATGTGTTTCATTGTTTCAAGGTGTTGCTAAACACCATATTCTCACTCAATTACCTTGGCTCGTCATGAAACCCTAACACAGTATCAGAGTTGCATTGCATGAGAAGTAAAACTAATGCCCTGATTGCTACAATGTTTGATTAAGGACTTTTGTGGCGTGTCATATGGGATTGTATTGAGGTGTTGATCTTGTGTTGATTCCAATTCTAAGTTGAGCATGGTACTTCTCATAATTGTGGCGTCGATTACATCAGATCTGCATCGCAACTCTGAATGGCATGTGAAGGCAATGTGTATTGAAGGTAGAGACATTGTTCAAGATCAAATCAAAATAGAAGTATAGTTATAGTTGTCCAGCTTGAGGAAGTATGAAGTATGTAGCTACGACAACATAGGAATAAAATTCGCCAAGTGATCTTATGGATTGTGCAGTATTGTTTCACATCTATCATATGATTTACCAGGAGGAACTCTCTGAGGTCTATGTGGTTCACTCTTTGGGAACAGCACATGTTCATCCCATGTATTGATTTGTGGAATCCTTCCTTGCTACGTATGTGCAAACAAATAAAATATTTGAAGCCATACTTATGGATTGTGCAGTATTGTTTCACATCTATCATATGATTGACCAGGAGGAACTATCTGAGGTCCATGTGGTTCACTCTTTGGGCACAGCACACGTTCATTCCATGTATTGATTTGTGGAATCCTTCCTTGCTACGTATGTGCAAACAAATAAAATATTTGAAGGTATACTACTGACAACATTCAAAGGGTGATTCATTAGAACAACACTTCTCTAATATGTACAGATTGAGTGTTATTTTGCTTATTGTTTACAGATTTGGCAATCTCCTCTTTGTTGCTCTATCCTCGACATCGTGGACATGTTAGAGATGACAATTTCTGGGAAGCACTACAATATCCATATCAGCACAAGTGTGAACAAGGTCTATGTGTGGATTTTCAGACTGAAGATAACAATTTGGCAGATCTCGTGCCCTAGCTCATGGGTGAATTAATTTACTGGGAGTAGTTTTTCTCCATTACGTGTGGAAGACCAATTGTTGAAGAGCAGTCAATTGTTTGACTAGACACTGGAACACCCTTTCTTGTCAATTGGACAAAGATAGATCAATGGTATCGTATGTCTAGAATGATCGAGTTGTAGTAAAATCATGCAAGAGTTTGGGTGTGATTCCATGTTATTGGCACTGATTAGCAGAATGTCATCACCGGCGTCTTATGGTCTTCTAGGTACAATGTTTTTTTGGATATAATAATTTATGCCTTGTGCAATTGTTAAACTGCATCTAAACTGTAAATCCGACCTAGAATCACAAATAGACTAGAGCCTTGAAGTGGTCGATTGATCGGCGATTTTCTAGCCAATATAGAAGCGTTGTTAAGAGTTGTTGTTAACTGCTCAGATCACATGCGTGATTTAGACTATACATTGTTTGGTGAAGTGTGAAGTTCGAGTGCCAAGGCATGGTGCTGACCACAGTGGATGAGTCAACTAAAGCATAAGCAGTGTAGTATTGGCTTGCTTGTAGATTGCAGTGGTAGCAGCAGACTTCTAGTGCATCCAAATGGAGAAATCGATTGAGTCTAAAGATGATCTGACCTAAATCCTTGGAGTGGTCTATTGACCATGTGGAGGCACTACCTGTGTTAAGTAAATCGTGATCCAAGCATCTATTACTTTCCATTGATAAGTGATATGTCTGTGCATCCACAAAAGCAACAAGACTCAACAATATGCCCTAGCTCCCTTCGAACTCTTGAAGCAAACTCATTCCTATATATATATATTGTTGCTTCAATTTAAAAGAAAGGTCAAGTACATTTTCACTCAAAATCATACTAGATTGGTATGTGCGAAGAGTTGGTAAGAATTATAGAATGGTCATGGTCCGACTTAGGATCAAAAGGTGGAAGGATTCAATGAATTTATGTAAAAAGGTTTACAGTGCAAAATATATATCCTTTTATAAAGGTGTTAAGTGACTTGTTTGAAAACTTTTTTTTTGATAAAGAGAACTAGGGTTCCATTCTTTTAAAAATGGATATTAAATTTTAAAAGGGAGGCAAAATTTTACTTTAAGGGGGAACATTGATTTAGTCCATAGGGTATTCTTCATAATTGTTACCCGAGAGCTTTAACACTTCTTGTGCCCCGCTCAAACACCATGGGTGTCTTTGACAAGTGTCAAAAATTGAAGACAAAATATGATCTTCTTTCTTGGATGGATGAGAAGGACAAGACGATCAAGGATTTGTGCGACCTTAATTAGGGCGTTATTCAAGAAGTCACCAAGCTAAGAAGCACTAAATGTAATTTGAAAGGTTGCACCAGTTTGTTAAAAACCTTTACTTTTAAGAAGTATGATGGCTTTGTTAAGAGTTGGAAATTTTGTATAAATGAGCTAGACATCAAGAGGCTAGTCAAGATCTCATGAATTACTATAGTAATAAGCAAGCACCACTTGATGCTTTGGAAGAAGAGGTTAAAATGTCTTTCTCGACAGTGTATTGATGATGGTGATGCTACTTCTCAAGATGTTTCCGATGATAGTGATGATGTTTGTAAGAAAGATGATATTGATGAAGTGCCTTCTTCCCATGCTTTGTTGGCTACTAATGAATTGTTTTACCCCGAATTTGAGAAAAACACTAGGGGTATCGGATCCCAGTGATTGTGCCAGATAGGGTATACAAGTGGTGGACTTGGGAAGAGTGGGCAAGGTATTCTTGTCCCTATTGAGCTTGAGATGAGACTGCTTAGAGCATGAATTGAATATGGTGATATTCCATTACTAGATGGAGGTCATTTTACCATTGATTTGCAAGAAGGTCATTTCGTACCCATTGTTGTTTTGTTTGCTGCTAAAGATCATGTTGTTGAGTTGCAAAGCACAAACTTGCACTCACTGATGATTTGATTAATAATCATAATAGTAAGTCTAAGTTTGAGACAAATGATAGTTTTGTTGATTTGAAGGGACAACCTGCACCTTTGTTTGAGGGGAGATTACATCTTGCACCATCTGTTCAATAGGAACAAGACTCTTTTCCATGTTGGCATTCTCATCATACATATGAGACAAGTTCATCTAGAAATCTAAATTCTTAGTATGGTAGTAGTAATGCTTATAGATCTTTTTAGAAGAGGCATAAGAGGAAGAATTGTGGACCAATGCCAACTAACAAGATTGATTGTGGTTGGGTTGATGATTGGTCATGGTAGCATTTGTACAGGTGCTAGATAAGATAAGATAAGATGAGATGAAATAATTATTTTAATGGCCAACGAATGACCACAAAGCAGGTCAATGGAACTGTTGAGTACAATGATGTCAATACAAAGCAAGAATAACAAAATGTCTCCTATATAAAGAGAAAGAAGTAAAGTAAAGCATGAAATTTAAGTTACACCATGGAAAACCCTCAACTCTGAGTGCGAGCGGTTGCAATGGAAGGGAGATATACACAGGGAAGGGATCCAAGGACTAGATCATGGTCCACTAGATCTATCTCTCCTACCATCCAAGGCCGAATGGAGAAAACTCAATATAGAATGTTGTCCCAAGGAAGAGTTGTCTGGAAGAAGTAACCGGCCTCTAACGTCTAGGTGATCTCATTTTCCTACTGGTATGGAATTTGGTCCGCTAATTTCTCTAAGGTCTTTGAGGAGGGGGAATGGTCCCTCTAGTCCGCACCGATCTAGAGTCAGAGGCAATGTTGCTATCAATCTGTCTCTTGGTGCCTCTAGCTGATGGGAGCACCGTAAAGAAGGAAGTAATTTTTTGAGTGAGATCTGGTCTAGGAGGAGGCTAGAGAATGTGGCCACCAAGTATGAGGGCCTCCTGCATGTAAAGGGATAGACATCTCTGGTCTGAGTACCAAAAGAAATTGGATAGGGTCTAGATCCCCCTAAATAAGCAATGAAATCTCCCACGGATCTCATGATAAATGGGGCAGCGAAATATGAAGTGCTCCTCTGTCTCCACCTCACAGAGATGACACAACTAGCAAATCCTCTCTATCCATATAATCTGGTGGTCTGTCTCAACTCAAAGTCTGTGTGAGCCCACGCAGAACTGACCTAGGTGGATATGAAGAGAATGTGTCCAATGACAAGATGTGTATGGAGGTTAGATAATGAGTACATCCCTCACCTCTATGAAATGCTCAGCATAGAAGGCCATCTTGGACATAAACCACCTTGAGGGTTTTTCCAAGTGACCTGCACAAACTGTTTGTAAATGTCAATCTCGTTCAACTCATGCCTAGTAGGAAGGAGGTGGGTCAGTGCCTCCATGGAGTATATGAATGGAGGATGTAGATCCATCAAAATACCAACAAACTCCAAAAGGTCTGAGACCCCTACAAACCAACATCTAGTGCAACCACAAGGGACTCCGATGAGCAGTAGGCCAAATATGGGTACCGGTTGCGGCTCGTCATTGAATCAACGAAACTTCAAATGCGATGAAGAAGTGAAACGAGGAGGAAAATAGTCTCAAGCCGGAAGACTTAGGCACCGAACTCTGCAAGGATGATGTGTTGGGGTACTATTTGCTTGCATCTGATGATGCGTTGAAGGAGAAGAATTTGCACTCACTCAACTCAAGCCCAATCAGATTCCAGTAAACAAGGCCCCCAAACCTCTGAACCATAAAGAATTGTGGGCCGAATAAGGGAGTCCATAAGAAACATCTTGGACAGAATGTCCTGAAAACAGTGTCAGAAAAGCCTAATGACGAGATGTGTATGGGGGTTAGATAATGAGTACATCCTTCACCTCTATGAAATGCTCAGCATAGAAGGCCATCTTTGGACGTAAACCACCTTGGGGGTTTGTCCAAGTGACCTACACGAACTATCTATAAATGTCATCCCTAATGATCCTGTTCAAACTCTTGCCTATAGTAGGTAGGAGGTGACCTGATGCCTCCATGGAGTATCTGAATGAAGGAAGTCGATCCATCGAAATACCAAACTCCAAAAGGTCTTATACCCCTACAAACCAACATCTAGTGCAACCATGAGCATTAGATAAGACAATGGACTCCAATGAGCAATAAGCCAAATACAAGTATCGGTCGTGGCCCATCGTTGAATTGGCAAAACTTCGAATGCGGTGAAGAAGTGAAACCAGGAAGAAAATAATCTCAAACCAAAAGGGTCAAGCACCAAACTCTGCAAGGATGATATGTTGGGGTACTATCTGCTTGCATCTAATGATGCGTCAAAGGAGAAGGATTTGCACTCGCTCAATTGAATCCCAATCAGATTCCAGTAAACAAGGCCCCCAAACCTCTGAACCATAAAGAACTGTGGGCCGAATAAGGGAGTTCATAAGAAACATCTTGGACGGAATATCCTGAAAACGATGTCAGAAACACTGTCTCTCA
Source organism: Picea glauca (assembly GCA_000966675.3). NCBI lineage: Eukaryota > Viridiplantae > Streptophyta > Pinopsida > Pinales > Pinaceae > Picea > Picea glauca. The sequence goes on from JZKD02S2429762.1 coordinate 81,373, forward strand.
AGAGCAACTAAGGATCCATAACCTTTGTTTACACAACATTGAAGAGCATGTCGAAGACTGAAGCGAGGACCTAAGAATTGTACCCCTAAATAAGTATAAGTGTTGACAATCTGAATCTCCTCTCCTTTGAAAAGGAAATGGTGGTCCAATAGAACCTTCTTCGACCCATTGAAGATCATCACCTTGGTTTTACCTAGGTTGACAGTCAACTATCGAAGATCACAAAAAAGTGCCAAAGCATCTAGTTGTCTCTGTAACCCCCCCCCCATCCCGAAGATGAGGCCAAGGGTACCACATTGTCAGCAAATAGCAGAATAGAAATCAATATTAGGTGGAGGTGGCACCCATAACCGTCCTAAATATGAAGCAAAAAGGACTCAAGCTCATCTATGTAGATACCAAAGAGGCTAGCGGATAAAGGGCACCGATGTTTGACTCCAATGGTACTCCTGATAAAGTCGCACATCCCATGTGCAGTACAAATAAACGACCAAGAACCGACTCGTACAGGCACATAATGGCAATCAGGAGTGTCTCGGAAATACCAATGCCTCTGAGTCTCTAGAACAAGGCCTCACGAGGAACGAAGTTGAAAGATTTTCGAAGTCTATAAAGCAACAATAGAATTTTGAAGAGCAATGTCGTGCCTCCTCAATTATGGCCCGAAGTGTAAGGATGTGATCGATGGTCTGATGTGTCGAAAGGAAACCAGCTTGTCCCCTAGCTCTAAGGAGTCTCCTCTCAAGCTCTCTAGAGAGCTTCATATGAAGTATTGTAGCATAGAGCTTGGAGAAGGTGTGGCTCTACATTATTGTTCTATAGTTGCTCGATTTATGGATCGAGTGAATAGTGTGATACGACCAAGCCTATGGAAAACCTGTGCAAACAACATGGTTAAACCGATCAGCCAAGTAGCAATCTAGGGCGTGAAGACCATGCTTAAAAAACTCTGCTTGGAATCCTTCATCATCTACCGCTTCGTTGGTACTCATCTCCCTAACGGCCTGCCAGATATCATCAACTATACACTCATATAATTCTCTTTACTCCTATTGATTGATTGATTGATTTTAATTTTTTTGTTGTCGCGGTATCTGTTGGATTGTTTTGTTGAACACTTTTGTTGGCATGTTGGCATGTTATGCATGTGAGACAACTTTGATTGGAGACTTTGTATATGAGCTTTATTGATTGTTGCGATCCCTTAATCTATGTTTAAAGAGGAATTTTGTTGAGTTTGTTGGGCTGTATAAACCCAACTTGATGTTGTTGAGTTTGTTGGCAAACCCAACTTGATGTAGTTGAGAACCCACTTATGGCTTCAACTGATCAACCAAAAACTATATAATTGTTTGATAATAAGATAGTGAGGGAAAGTTAAAGAAGAAGCAAGTGAAGGCCTAGGGATTACTCAAATTAGTGACAAACCAATAAATTGCTTTTTGATACACACCAAAAAACCAAAAGGGCTTTTGAGCAAAGAAGCTAATTTTATTTTGTTTTCGGTTTTTTACTTTTCTTGATGGCTCTATAATTTGCTTTGGTTGATGCTCTTGTTGCTTGATTTGGGAGCATTTCTGTTTGCAACTTCCATGATTGACTTTATTTGGTTGATAGAACTATGATTTTGGAGACTATTCTTGATAATATTTTTTGGGAAACCTATTTTGACGATTTGTGCATAGACTCTTGTTGCTCCACCTTAGCTTATGGAGATTGGAGGTTCAAGTTAAAAATAACTCTTCATTGCAGGCCTTGTTGCACGAATTTGCTTCACTATGTTCCAAAGAGGATTGGGTGGAGGTGTTGTGAAGGTAACCGTTATACTGTACCTTGTCATGGTTGGGGATTTTCGCTATCAATATTCTTAGCCTTGCTATGTTAAGGGGGGAAATGATGGGAGATGTGATGTCTCTGGAATTGTTATAGGACAGGTTGTAATAATGATGTTAGCTTCAGGAAGTTATCATTAAGGGGTAGTGTTAAAACAATGCCACCTTCATAGATCCTCCAAGTTGTGTTAAGGAAGGATGTGAGAATATTTAATGTAAACCCAACTTGAGGGGTCTACTGGACCTTTGGGATTGCTTGATCACTCCTTCATTTATGGTTAACCACTTTAGTGGTTATTGCAGTCCCACCCTTGGGGTCTTCTATGTAAACCTTAAAGCTATTTATGGGTAAGGCTCAAGCCTCATTTGACATGCACAATACACACAATGCATTGTGCTCTTTGGGATCTTCTTACCAAGATGTGCTTCATTGTTTAAAGGTGTTCTGAGCACTATCATCTCATTTGGTTACCTTGGGCTCATCATGAAACCCCCTTGGGTTCATCATGAAACCCTAACAAATGGAACATAGGAATGCTAAGCCCAATTTTATACTGATGCAATCTTGTATTGCCTACAAATTCATGATGATTATAAATATTTGTCACAGGTAATCCCAAGGTGTTGTTGGAATGTGAAGATTGAGTAATTATAAACTGTCGGATCACAATTTCTCAAAAGCATTCAGAGACATAAAAACTCTTTATTGTCCAAACTCTTTCCTTGAAAAAGCTCAATTGTGGGACACTCTCTTCAAAGACAGGGATCTCAATAACCCTGAGAATTGGATAGTAGCTAGAAACCTTAATATAGTATTGACAAGAATAGAGAACAAGGATAAACAACCCTTTTAGAGAGGAAAGACAATCGTTTACAAACTCAGGAAATTTCAGACATCAAACCAACAGAAGATATATACTATATATACATTATATTATACAATAGAAGGAAAAGCGTAAACTATATAGTGGGAAGACTAATTATAATAAGTCTTTAGTTAAGAGGATCTTGTTTCAAGCAGCTTAAATTTTGAATACCGTGTCCTATCAGATCCCAATTCTTTTGGATTATAACCCTCCCCAAAATAGGGACTAGCTCCATTCAAATTGAGTCCGACTCTTCAGGAAGATCGGGCTTGCTCAGAAATGCTAAAGCTATGGTCAAAAAAAGTAGAAGGGTCAGCATTGTTCAGGATGGAGATAAAATTAACCAATATCAAAAACGAATTAAAATTTTGGTCAAAAGAAAAGTGGAAAGAAGTCAATTCAATTAATACAGCACTTCAACAAAAGACAGAAATACCAAATTCTTCCAAAAATCAGCTGCAAGTAAGAGGTGCATTAGTGGTATTCACAAGATAAATTTGGAATCTGGATCTGGTAGAAGGAGAGAATGATATTAAAGCTTCAGCAATTCATTTCTTCTCTAATTTGAAGAGAAAAGTGGAAAGAAGCCAATTCAATTAATACAGCACTTCAACAAAAGACTAGAAGACATGAAGGCTAGAATACTGGGAGGACTGACGGAATCGCTGTGGATAGAAGAAGAGTGAGTATTAATAGAATAGGTTGATATATGTAGCAGAAAGGAATCAGAATGGAGAATGAAATCCAAAATGACATGGCTGATAGCTGGGGACAGAAATACCAAATTCTTCCAAAAATCAGCTGCAAGTAAGAGGTGCATTAGTGGTATTCACAAGATAAATTTGGAATCTGGATCTGGTAGAAGGAGAGAATGATATTAAAGCTTCTGCAATTCATTTCTTCTCTAATTTGAAGAGAAATAATGTGGCAGGAAGCAAAGATGTTTCTTCCCTGCTTGCTAACATTCCTGGATTGGTAAACCAAGAATTAAAGGATTCTCCGTTGAAACCTTTTTCCTTGGAAGAGATGGAAGAACCTATCTTCTATTTACAGAAGGAGAAAGCAGTAAGACCAGATGTTTTCTGAATAAATTTCTACCAGCCTAGGTATTAAAGCTGGATTTTCTGAAAGCAATGGAAGAATCAAGGACAAAAGGCAAATTTACAGGTCTAATAAACTCAACTTTCATTGCTTAATTCCAAAGGAAAAAAAACTTTCATATTGGTGTATAATTAGACCAATTTCACTTAGCAACGCCATTCATAAGATCATCTCTAAACTGATAGCTCATAGATTGCAGCCTTTTATACTGCTTTTTTTGCTAAAGAAAAACAGGGGTTTCTTAATTAATAAGAACACACATTTTTCAGATAATGTAATTCAGCTCCAGAAGCTCTCCTTATGGATAAAAAGAGAAATCAAAGCCATATGTTTTTAATTTAGATATGGCATGTTAGCTTTTGGGGTTACTCCAAAAGTGATTTCACCTTGCTAGGAGAGCACTATGTCTCCTAGCCCATTGGCAATGCTTCATGAATATATGGATGGCTCAGTTTGAGTGGATGCTTGACCTTGGTTAGAGTGTTGGCACCCCTTACTGAGGAGGTTGTTACCTAATTGACATGTTGACTAACCCATTGGGTGCACACAATGCGGGAGTTAGTTGTTTGATCAATGGAAGTGCCTACCTAGGAGGAGAAGCATCGAGCACTTAGCCCTTGGAGCTTGGGGCCATGTAATATATACCTACACTAGACTTGAGAACACTTGGGTTGAGGAGCATACTTCACGAAGGTTGGTGATGGACTCGAAAACATATGTTGAGGAGCATTGGAACTTTGAGACCACATTGGTACACATGAGAGTAGCATTGGGTACATGTGACGGCAGATGACACACAATTAAAAGAAGAGCACCTTGCATGAGGACGCTTTGATAGCGGACCGTCATGGAAGAGGGAGCATTGGATTAGCATCTTGTTGGAAGAGCACACCATCTTGGAGAAGGGGAGTTGAGCCCAAGATCATGACTTGGAAGGCATTTCACTTTGGGGATTGTATAAAACCTAGTTTGACACATGTACATCCTTGTATTGTAGAGCACTCCATGTGGGGTTGCCTTCTTGTTAGTTACTTGTATGGACACATGTCCTTATTTTATGTTAAGCTCCCTCACCTACTAGTATATATAAGGGAGGAGAGAGCTCTTGTATTGATTCATTATAATTGAACTCTTCTTTGTACTTGTCTTGGAGACAATACGGTTCATCAAAAAACCCTAGGAGCTAGACAATAGGGTTCATTAGAAAACCCTAGGAGCTAGACAATAGGGTTCATCAAGAAAGCCTAGAAGATAAGGGGAGAGAGAGATGTGTTGGATGTTTTTGGGATATTGTTTTTGTGTGATGCTAGGGTTTGCTCTTATGATGACTAGGGTTTTTGTTATCATGAAAACCCTAGAGAAGAACATGACATTGATGATGATGGTTCATATGGCTCTTGTCGTAGCATTAGGGTTTCCACCCTCGTAGAAGACATGGAAAGTGGATCTAATGCCTTCCATGATTTTGGAGCCTTGTTCTTTTGGGATGTAAGGTTAGAGAAAGATCATGGAGTTCTTGTATTCTTGATAATCCATGGAGGTCCTAGTGTTTGTGATGATGCAAGAACGGAAGACCTATGGCTTGGGATTCAAACCCTAGGATGGACATGTAGATTTGGAGGCTAGCACTAGAGTTGTCTTTCCATGTACTTGTGCAATGCAACATGGCTAGGGTTTGCACACCCTAAGGAAAACAGTTGTGCTACTATGGAGAGCTTGTGTGATACAAGCTTGTTGTTGAAGCCAAGGAGGACTTGACGGTGTTGATGCTTACTTGTTGGAGATCTTTGGTTGTGACTAGGGTTTTTGTTAGAAGTAGAGAAATAAAGCAAAGCATAACTGTCTTTTTAATTTTTCAGTTAGAATAACAGCTAAGTCTCATTTTAGAACAGTAAACACAACAACACTGCTGAACACATAGCAGAGAAACAATAAATTTCTGAGAGTGTAAATCCAACACTCTTTCTGATCTAAACTGAAGACAAAGTAGATCAGTATCTAGATCTAAACTAAATGTTGATATAG
>JZKD02S2429762.1:113457-127237 GCA_000966675.3 Picea glauca
TATATATATATAATGCTTTGAGAGTATTTTCAAAATATATGCATAAGAATTAAAATAAAATAAAAAAATTATCATGAATAAAATGGACAACAAACAAATAGAGTAGATAGAGAGTAGGATTTTAAAAAATCCTTAATTTTATATATTAAATGCTTTGAGAGTATTTTCAAAATATATGCATAAGAATTAAAATAAAATAAAAAATCTATCATGAATAAAATGGACAACAAACAAATAGAGTAGATAGAGAGTAGGATTTTAAAAAATCCTTAATTTGTATTTTTTTTTCTCTTTCTTTTTTTAACTTCAATCCATCTACCGTGAGGGATCTACAGCTACCATCTATAATTCAATTTTGGTAGTTTCATTATTCACCAAAGGGGTCGGCTCCTTATTTGAATATGAATTCTCAAATTTATGAGCTCACTTCATTCTTCCTAACAAATTATCCATGCTTACCACAACCCCTAAAGGAGGGGTGTGTGAAAGATGTACATCCTCATGTTTCTCTGCCAAAGAGATATTTTCCTCATTCAATTTGCCTGAACCCATGCTCTTCATCCTTCTGTAAAGGTGTAGTTTGTTGTAAATCCTCCTCTTTTTCATCTATTTCATTGAACTTATGTAGGATATTGCCAACTCTTTATCTCTGGCCTGGATCCTTTCTTTATTGGAGGATAAGGTCGAGCCTATGGACAAGTATCCTAGAGGTAACCTATTTGTTGACAATTTCCACACCGAAAAGTTGTGTTCTCGTAATCCAAAATTTGAGTCCACCTATAATTTTCCCATTTGAGAATCATTTTATCCAACAAACCTTGACCAAGATCTACCTCAACACATATATGAGTATATGTGGCTAGACCCGCCTTAGCTCTCTCAACATCTATTTTAATATAGTTGCCCAAAGTACTCCCAATATCCACCAGAACTTGTAAATCCAAAATTGTAATGTCAATTTGGACAAATAGACCCATACAAGCACTATGGTTACTAATAAAGTGTTACGGTCAAATTCTAAGAAACCATGGCATTATAAACAATCCATCACTTTCAAATATATATCATGATGGAAAAAATGGACAATAAAAATTCCTTTAGAATCAAGTGATATCTCACACTTATCTGTCCAATTTGTATGTATCCAATTGTACAGATATGCAGTATTCTGATGACCTTTAAACTGAAAAATGGTTGCTCCTTTATAGCTGGAGTGGATATCACTAACTCCCTAGGAAGACACTTCCAATAGCAAAACCTCTTATATCTTGTCCATTATATAAACACATGGCATGGAGAGATACAGACAAGATGAAGTAGTTGATTTATATTTTACCACATCTTTGAATAGGGGTTTGGATGAAGAGGTTGCACCCTTTCCCATAGTGCATCCACATGATCTAATAACTAGGAAAAATTTATATCAAATATAATAAGTTGATCCTCAAGTTGCTTACGCTTGTATATTAGCATTGAGAGCCATAGGGATCTCCACTTTGGTGTGGAGACATTGTTTGAGAGAAACAATAAAATTAGAAGAATTTACCATAATTGAAATGGATTTCCCCTAATAAACTTCATAAAATTTTGATTTACATACTCACAACAAAAACTCGGATCACGGAAAATGTGTTGACCCACAAGGACACAAATCTATGTATAAACTCTTTTTTTTCACACATAAAAATTCATGATAGACATTGTAGTTTGGAAGTAATATACCTTGAGCAAGTTTGAGATTTACACTAAGTAGCTTTCTTAATAGACCCAATCATGGAATCAATTTTCAACATATTTTATTAATTAGACAAGACAAGTTCATCAACTTGTTTTTCATAAACTTTCAACCTATTTTAATAATTAGATAAGACAAGTTTATCAACTCATTTTTCATAAAAATAGAAAACTTACCCCTTTGAGCCACAGGTTTGCTCATATTTTAAACCAATGACATTTCTTTGCACTTAATCCCCAATGCAAAACCCTCTCCACTCTATTTTGGATAAGGAATTGTAACATGTTTTATTTTCTTACCTTACTTAATACTTTAGAAATAAATAAATAATACAAACTCTTCACTAATGATAAACATAATATATGTACTTTATATATAATATATAGTTTATATTATATATAAACTATATATATTATATATAAACTATATATAATATATATAGTTTATAAACTATATATTATATATAAACTATATATTATATATAATTTATTTTCCTGAGTGAAGACAAATATGGATGATGACCATAATAACACTCTATATAAGTATATAGAAAAATCAATAACCAAAACTACTTGGACGATGATCATAACAACATTGCACATAAGTATATAAAAAAATCAATAACCAAAACTACTTAACAAAAGTGATAAGTTACCCTAGAAAAATATTGTTAAGCATATTAACCTAAGAACTTTACATTAATGTATATTAAAATGTAATACCAAAAATCATATGATAAAAAAAAAAAGGTATCCATCTAAAGAATCCAAAAGAGTGATGGAACTATTTGGTTTTGCATTGCTCAACACACTTGGAAAACCATATCATATTTTCCATTTATTAGGATTTTTTAACGCAACTTAGGCATGGCATGCTTTGTTATCTTGGAATGGGGTTATAAGTTTTTTTCATTAATTCATATCTTGCAATTTTTAAAATCAAATCTAATTTTTATTAGATATGTAATTTTTTCAAATAAGTGTATTTAATAATTATTAGATATATAAATTTTAAATTTAATTATTTATTAGACATGTAATTTTTTCAAATAAATGTATTTAACAATTATTAGATATATAAAAATGTTAAATAAGTATATAAATATTTTATACTTTTCTTTACTTTGTATCAAAGAAAATGATATTTCTCATCATTATAAAAATAAATAAATCAATCAATAAATATCAAGAAAATAACTTTTTAAATATATCTCCAAATACAACTAAAAAAGGATATTTTTCATCACTAAAAAAACAAATCACTAAACATGAAGAGAATGATTTCTCAAATAAAACTCAAAATACAACTTTACCACGTTTACACAACAAAACCACTCTTTTGGAAGATTGCAACATCAATAAGTTTGGCCATCTATGCCCCACAATATAATGAATTGTCCAACGCATTTAAGCAAAAGAACTCCAACAAGTTGGGGACTTTCACCACGGTTCATAATTTGTGTAGGGAAATAACATTGTTATGTTATGTTTTTTTAATATTAGTTTTAATCGATTATGATTTTGTATATATTTTCACACAACCATTTTGAATAATTGTGAACTATTTATCATCAAAATATTTTGAAAGAGTTGATGTATGTGTATTCTTTATTTTGATTAAATCCTAATTAAAGATTAAAATCGAGCTCATCTAAGCTATTTTTTTAAAGTTCAAACCCATTTTAAAATGGTAATTAAAAAAACACCACACACACACTTCATTTGGCATGTAAAATAAACATTACAAAATTTAAAAGTGTTAAATTTTCAAACTATTTATCAATAATATTAATTATTGTTGCATACTTCCACCACCAACCTCAATAATATTAACAAGTATCATAGAGGTCAAGAAGTTAAGGATTTTCAGGGGAGGCAAGTGCAGGGGTTTTTTTTGAGCCCGAAGGACATAGACTTTTGGATTACTTCTCGAATTTGGGGATGGAAACAAACATTAAAGCAGAGGCATGCACCCTCCTCTAAGGGATGCACTTTGCAAAACAAAAGGACACACAAAATCTGAATGTAGTGGGTGACTTAAAGACAATAATAAGGACGATGAAATTCGACTTCTCTCCTCTTAACTCGAGCTTAAGGAATCTAATTGTTTGCATCTGCCTCCTCACAGGTCCCATGGGCATCAATTATTTCCACGTCCTCAGAGCCAATAACATAGAAGCAGATAAATTTGCCAATAAGGCCATTGGCAAGGCCCCGGGTCACTTGGGGGTCAATGGAAGTGACTATTCAGCCCCTTTGCCATGAGGTTACACCCCTCTCCAAAGTTCGGGGCCCATAAGATATGGGGGGCGACGCGTGGCAAGCCACTGCATCACATGCCCTCCAGCGTATACGTTGGGGCATGAGGGCATGTTCTTCTACTGCAGGTGAGAGATAGAGCAGATTGTGGGAAGTACAGTCCCTCCGTCATGAAGAAGGGAGGAGGTACTCCTCACAACGATGTGCTCGTGTGCCTCAAGGATGTGGGTTTAGATGCAGTGAAGGTGGATTCATTTGGAACGAGAGGGATGACGATGGTGATCTCAACAGGCGCCATATCTTGCTCTCCACCACCTTTTGAATGTGCTTGGCACGAGGGTCCCCAACCAATTAAGGTATTGTCTTCCTCGGTTCAGTTCCTCTGTCTTTTCCCTATGTTTTTGAATCATCACAGGGCCTGCATCGACATTATGGTGGATTATGGGAAGTGGCACCACATAAAACTCGTTAAACCTTGATGCCTCTTGGTTTTGGTCAGCGTCTCTTTCGCTTGGAGGTTTGTTTGGCTCTCCAATGCCTCTCTTCTTTCTGATTTGAGATCCTTTCTCCTTCTGGGCGGGCTTTTCATCTTAGTCTAGTGTCTTGTCCACCTCTTTGTTTCCCTTCGTCTCAACACAACCCCAACTCTTAGCATCGCATCCATAACTTCATCCTCGATGTCTAGAAGCAATTCCCCCCCAATCATTCGGCTTTGCTCAGACTGGTCCTTTCAAAGAAGCATGGACACTAAGGAGGAAAAAGTTTGGCAATCTCAGAGGGATCTTGATTTTGAGTGCGCAGAATGCCAGAGGCTCAAAATTAAGTTTGGGGCCTTTAGATCCATGATCTCCTGTAAGTTAGAAACCTCGTCTCAGCATCGACATCTCATCGGGAAGCTACATGGTGAATTTTATGCTTAATGAAGCCAAATTAAAGACCTCCAATATCGACTCGAGCAGTGTGAGCAAAATCAACGATAGTCTTCCATCTCGGCCAACATTGCAAATGTGACAAGAATTGTCTCAGAAGCCTCATTGGGCCTGATCCTTGACCTCAATGAACCAGTTGAAGTAGAATGGGGACAAAAGGAATTTCAAGACGTCAAGCAAGAACTTGGTAGTTGATTTGTTTTCTAGTTGTTGTTGAAATGTTTTGTCTATCATTATGTATCAATGATATTTTCTATCGGCAGTATACCTTCCAGATTATAAGTAGCATAAGTTTTTGGATACTCCTCAAAAACTTAGACATAATTTTTTTAATTGTTGAACAAGTCCGGAGTTTTGGCGGTCCTCGGGACCTTTAAATTTTTGTATATTGTATCTCTGTGGTCTTGACCACACCATTTTAATGAAAAATTCCCCAATTTATGTGAAAGAAAAAGTTAAGGATTTTCTTCCTTCTTGTGACACTTTAAGAGGTTTGTGGATGTGTAACACTTTCAAATGTTTGTGGATGATGATAAGACAAGGGAAGGCTACTGAAAGTAAATTCAAGATATTTCATGCTTTCTCAAGATTATGTTGAAGAGTTTAGGAATTTTGAAGAGTTTAGCTAATTTAGACTAAGTAGAAAATGAAATGAAGGTATAAATATAAACTGACACACATAGATATTTGCAGAGAGCATAGTCATATAGTGAAACCCAAATTCTATTAATGAATGCATCAGAAAAAGGTTGTAAGATGTGAAGTAATACAAACTAGCTAGAGTGATGGTAGCTTATCTTCGAAGAGAGATATGTCAGTTACATTCATTCACAAGAAGACATTACAAGAGGTCAAAATTTCTTTTAACATAAAGTAAGATGCCCTAAGATACAACAATGCTAAAGATCCAAAACCCTAACCCTCAGAAATGATGTGGCTAAAAGGAATTTGGGTCTCAAGGAAGCTAGTTGATACATCAACTTCTTGGGGCCATAACTTTTGTATACAAACTTTGTTTCGGGCGTTTCTTGGACCATTACAAAGCTTAATCCATACTTTATATGTTTGGTAGAGCCTATGACAACTATAAAAAATGCAAGGGAAATGTCCAAAAGATGCATTAGAAGTTTGGGACTTGAAAAACTGTAGTAGAATTGCCATGATGTGGAACTATTATGAGTCGATGGAATTGGTGGGGTGGCCACCAATATCCATGTGGAACATTAGGATAACAACGAGGGAGCTTGTAACACTAAGCTATGGAATATGTTTTATGCTTTTTTGTATAAGTTTCATTGTGTTAAACATTGGCCATGTAAAATGAAGATATTGAATACATTGCATGTTTTGTGTGTCAATTTTACTACTTTAAAGGTAGCAATGCCTCACGGCTATAATATGTCTTCACTCCTTATGCCCATGGTTTCACTTTCAATGTCTTTTAGGACTATTATGGGGCTCACATAGAGCTAAGATGGTGAGTTCTATCAATATTGATCATTAGCTTGACATAAATATATTTGTATTTGTGACTTTAATGTTGATATAAAATGGATGGTGATATAGTGCACGTGATGTTGTTGCAAAGGCACTTGGGAAATACACCTTTGATATGGAAAGGTGGAGGTGATGTTGCTAATGAAAAGGCACTTGGGAAATACACCTTTGATGTGGAAAGATGGAGGTGATGTTGCTAATGAAAAGGCACTTGGGAAATACACCTTTGATATGGAAAGGTGGAGGTGATGTTGCTAATGCAAAGGCACTTGGGAAATACACCTTTGATGTGGAAAGGTGGAGATCCTTGCAGTTTAAGATGGGATGTTTTTCCCTGCATCAATGCCTAATTAACTTCATTGCAAGTCTCTTGTATACCTTGGTTTAATATCATAACAACATCCCATTTTCTAAATTGAAAATGCAAGTTTTATAGAAAATGGTGAGACTTCTATTTAACTAAATATTTCCATGGAAAAATTTTACAAGTTTTTATCTTCAATGAATCTCACATGACAATGTTGAGTATCACCTAAATATTTCCATGGAAAAATTTTAATTTTTTTTTTTATCTTCAATGAATCTCAAATGACAATGTTGAGTATCATTTAAATGTAGATTTAATATGTATCTTGAGGTTGCCAAATAAAAAGGTCTATTTATTCGAACTCCTCCTTATGTATATCTACCCTGGGTTTAGATGGGTGTATTAATGCAGTGAATGGAATGACTAGATTAAATAGATTTAATCCAACATTAGGCATACAAAGTGTCATGGGTTTCGCTCCACCCATTCCCTTGTTGTATAGCACATGAATTGGCTTCTCTATGTGCACTTAGAATAGTAGTAACTAAGAACCTCATGTGATTTGCATATGACATAATACGAGATTACATTTAGATTCATTTGATCAGGCTTTTATTTCAAGGATTTGTTGGGAAATTTGCAACATTTTTTTAGACACTAAGCATTTTGAACCTTATCAATAGGGCATGATTAAATTGATTGCATTTCTTCCTATTTCCATTCAAATGGTTGATGGTCGACTAATTTTATAGGAGATAACATTGACTTTCAGTTTCCAAACAACAAACTATGTCGTGGAGTGTTTTAGAATTCAACGGATTCATGAGCAATGTCCATACCCTCAGCAACAAGTTATATTTTGGAAGTAATTACAAATCTAGGCATCATATGTCTAGGTAAATATATCACACTATGATTTAAATCTCTACAAACTAAACCATATTATACTTTGTAGTTGCAACCATTATTTATTTGACTATTCTACATCTTGTGCTTAAATGATATCATCCATGTGAAAATTTATGGCAAATGAGAGATCCTAGCAATGTACATAAAGGTTTGTAGAGGCCCAAAGACATGTAAACTATTGTGAACATGTATAAAATTCATAGCCAACATCTTGGTTCAAATGTTGTTGGTGAAATCGTCACTACATTTGAAGTAGCATCCCCTATATTCTGTAAATAAGAGCCTCCCTATTAAAAACAACTTACTTGTATTGTAAGGAGGGTAAATACTATGTTCACCTCTTATAAGTTTAAATTGTAGGCATTTTATGTAACTACTTTGACTTGATCTCGTTACCTTAGATTCTCATGTATTCGATTTCACTAGAGATTCCCTTGACTTGATCTCGTTACCTTCGATTCTCATGCATTTGATTTCACTAGAGATTCCCTCAAATATAGAGTCTCTATGTTTGGAAAGAGGTAAGTCCAATACATTCAAACATTTATTATTTTGCAAAAAAGGTACCAACATGTATGGACATGTTACCTCTATTTTGGCATAGGGCATAGAGTTACTATTAGTGAATTTCTTCACTATCCCTTATGTTTTTATGAGCCTAGGACAGTTTGATGTTGGTAGATCATATTATGTGGTATGGTACGTCTTAGGTATTTGGTTTCATCTTAATTTTTAGGTATATTCACAGTTTCCAAGGAATTTCACAGTTCCCAAGGCATATTCAAAATAGTTTGGAGCTATTTTTCATGTAATAGGACTCCTCGTGCCATGCCATGTCCTAAATTTTTGAGTTCTCACCTTATTCACTCATTTAGAGGCACGTGTCACATCACTCAAGGGGACATCCACCTTGGAGGTTGCATTTGGGATCTTATTTGACACATGTGGGCTTCCAAGGACTCCTCATGAATTGAGGAGGCAATTTACTTGATTTGAGGATTAGGATTGTTGGGTTGATCTAGTGGTCTAGATTCATCAACATTTTCTTGTCAATATAGGTAGGTAAACTTACAAGGCACAGGAACAATATGTGCATAATTAATCTTGGAATCACCAAAGAATTATGTGTGAAGACTTCTAAACAATAAAGTGTCAGACTCACAAACAAAGTGTAATTCCTTTGATCAAAATCACTTGGATTTGACTGTCAATTGGTAGGGACTCCTATTACAAGTAAATGTTATGTGTGCTCACTTGCAAACGCACTATGTTTCCGTCAACTAAACTATGAGATCAGAGAGGGATACTTTTGAATATGAGTGAAAAGGCTAACTGAAAATAAACTAATATGTTCAATGCAATGGAGAAATGTGTCAATGAGAAAAGTAGAGAAAGGAATTACATACTTAGTTTAAACCCTGAGTATATTTATGTGATGATTGTTGATATGGCACAATAGATGAAAGATCATTCAAGGATCTAATTTTGTTTAACATCAATATCTAAAACAATCATTAATCACCATTATCAGAGTAACTTTGCTTGTAAACTATGTATAAGAAAATTCTCAATCTATAGGAAATCTTGACAACAAATATGAAGCTACAATAAATGAAGGCAAATAATAAAAAGTAATTGTAACATCCCCGGTTTTAATCTCCACAAATTGTAATATAATTGTATAAATGTGGATTAGGTTGGTGAGCCGATATGATTAAGGAAAAGAGCCCATATTGACTGATATAGCTAAGGGCCTAATGTTATATTATGAACATTGAAACGATTAATAAAAGTAATGATCGTTGATTGTGATACGAGAGGGATGAAAATGATGGGGGGCTATGATTCCACAAGAGAGAGGCGTCCAAGGGGGATTTTATTCATGGGTATTAATCCTACCCACATTATTGAATTATTATGTTTTGTAAACCTTATATTTTGTTGTTGAGTGTTCCCAAAGAAAATAATTTATTTCATGTAAGAGGGTGGTTGTGAGGAGTCATATCTCATATTTATTGGGGAGCATGGAGCTGAAGTACAATCAACATTGGGCAAAGTGAGCAATCAACTGACTTGGGGGAAAAGGAAATTTGTATGGTCAAGAGAGACAGTTTTTGCATGCAGATTTTGGGCAACAAAGGAAGAGTTGAGTGTTCGGAAGAGTACCAACCATGATAGGCTTAAGGGAAACCATTGTTTGGTTGTGTATTATGTTGGAAATGAGGCCTATGTGCCTGTAAAACAGGCAACAAGCTTGTAGTGTGTTTTTCCTATTGAGGAAATGGCTCAAGAACCTTGTGAAGGTTGTTGTGATCACTCCTAAAGCAATTGAGTTCCTAAAGTCCCCATCCAAGATATTCCTGGCCAACCAAGTGCACTGGAAGCCCTGATAAATGAATGGTACATCCCGAGGGACTGTGAGCAGTGAAGGGGGTACATTCCTTGGGTTGTGTAGGTTGTGGGGAAGAGAGAGTTGGTGGATTGGAACTGTTGTAGGAGTAAAACTTGGGTTTTGGGTTGCTGAGTGTGGAGAGTGGACAACTAGAGGGTCATATCTCCTTGTGGACTCATAGCCTCAACTCGGGGGTGGCCTGTTGTTGAGAGAAAATGAACAACAACACCTATGGCTGGGAGGTTCATCCTTCGTATGCAGACAATTGGCTACTTTATTAACTGATAAGTGTTTCGTTGTTTTTATTATGAATATTGCGCTATGTAAATGAATATTTGAACGTTGTGTGTCTTCATCGATTAATTGAATAGTTGTCTTCATGTCTTAATATTTGTTGTTAGATGCATGTTATTATGGGTCTGTTGCCTCTTGGGTTATTTTATATGTATGGGGTCGTTTTTAAAATTTTTATTTAGCACGCTAAGTCGTTTTCCATAGTGATGGGACTCAACTTGGGTGTTGGGTACATTACAGTAACTCTAAAACAACTATGAAAATACAACACATACCAGGGGGGCTCCTGGAATATGTTGTTTAATAAAACTCAAAAGACTAAAAACACTATAACACCATGAATGGATCATAAAGCTCTTTGTATTTAATAGTTGCAAAATATTACAGGTTACATAAATGATTCTTTAGAGTAATATCCATATACTCTACCGCCATTTACATTCTCTGACTTCTGTTTTTATAGATTTACATAACAAAGCCGAATATGTTCATAATAACATTATGTTTCTAAATATGTGTAGAAATTGGGGTCATATCTCATATTGAGCATGAAGGATAGGAGGTCCATGATTTTCCTTTGTTGCTCCTTGATTTTCTAGGTGATAAAATCAGTTCAAAACCCCTTCATCTTCGAATCCCATCTTTGGTTGGTCGCTTGGCATACATTTGACTAGAAACGATCGCAACAGGAAATCTGGGAGGATCCACTTTGAGGAAACTCTTGTACAACCCACGTCATGCACTTTTTTGGGGAATCTACTAATAAGACACCTAATTGAGCTCATTTTGCACAAAACCCATGCTGTGGAATATTCGGATTTGTCTTCATCACTCCATAAATCACATATGAATATCACTGCCTGAAAACTGAATATTACACTATGTTTCTAACTAGTTGCGGGAACTATAGTTCAAATCTCATATTTAGCATGTAGAATAGGAATTACTCAGTCCCTTTGGTTGTATCCTTAATCTTTTGATTGGTTGAATATTATTCCTTTCTCTTGGGCATTGAGTTCCTGATTTTGTGAACAAACTTGCAGATTTGTAGTTGATTCTGCGAATTTCGTGTAACTGTCTGTTGAGTTTGATCACACGTTGACCACTAGGTGCCAAATGTTATTCGAATGGAAAATTAGGTAAATGACCATCTCATGATATCAATGAAGTGCCTCCAAGTGGAAATCCTCCATTTGAATGAGTGGAAGTATGCTAAGCTTCGATTCTTCTAATAACTCATATAACAGTGTTAATTCATGTAATACCTGAATTGTAGGCAACTTGTTGCAAAAATATCTCTTAATACTATTTACAAGCAAAACTAAGAGTTTCTTACAAAAAGGCAACTTACTACCTTGTTGATGCTCATTATTCCACTAGTTAGATGAAAGTGGGAAAAAATAGAAGTTTTTAAGATCAAAATGGAGATGAATGGGCTTGGTGAAAGGGTCAAAACTGGCACCCAACAAGGATTCCACTTTGGAGACATCACACATTGCTTGTTGGAGTTGTTTTTGAGGAGACACCCACTTTTGAGGGTTATATTCATTACTTGTTGAGCCCTTTTCACCTTGGAGAGCCATGCGCCCACATTGGAGGGGCCCTCAGAGCCTTTCATTACACATTTGAAAAAGATTTTTACACCTTGCAAGCCTCACACATGGTCTTTGAAGCTAATTTGGAGGGCCACCCCCTTTTTGAAGTATCTTACTCATGATTTGTAGGGACATTTCACCTTGGATGCCCATACGTCCACCTTAGAGGAGACTTGGGAGGGTTTACTTGCATGCTTTGAGGAGGATTACCCTCTTTGGAGGCTAGATATTACACCTTGGACTCACTTTTATCCCTCTTTCTTAGGGTTATTTCACTTGGATCATTGTACATGTGGCTTGACCACCTTGTTATTATTGTATTTTTGACTAGATAGTTGGAGGAGAATCTTAATTTTTCCCTCCCTAGGCTAGATATAAGGATCTCATATGAGATATTATTATTCTATTGTAAAGGAAGTTGAGAAACACTTTATATAAAGAGGTTCCCTTCCTCATTATCACTTGTGATTGAATTTTTGGAGCTTCCATTCCTTGGAGCTTAATTGACATATCTTTCTTTGAGCAAATGGTTGTGCAAAGGTTTCTTTCTTTATGGATGATTGTTGTCAATTCTTGAAGCTTCTCTACCTTGGCTCTTATTTTGTGCATAAGTGTTAATGGTGAAATGCTCAAGTCTTCTACAAACTAACTAGATCAATCCATTTTAAGGGTAAAATATACCACTTGGAAGGAAGTTGTTCTAGGGTAATTCCTTCCTTCTTCCTTTGTTGGTTTGGTGATTATTTGGTGCCTTGATTTGTCTATCCTTATTGGAACCCTGGCAAGTATTATTTAGTAAGTTTATCAAGCCATATTTGATCTTGTTGGTGAAGGTTTCTCCCTTGATAATCCCTTCATGTTGGCCTCGATCTCCCTTGTTAATCTTGATTGGGTGAGGGATTAGTCTTCCTCTTTGGTTCTAATCTCATATCCCTACTCCTTGAATGAAGTAGACCAATTATTAAGAGGGTTTCTTATTATCTCCATAATTCTCTTTTATTCACCTTAACTCCATTTCCCTTGTTGGATTTGGCACTAATCTCTACTTCCTCCCATCACCTATTTTAAAACCCTAAAAAACCCAAAACTATGTTTTACTAAGGTTACTCTCAACTTCACCATGTGCCTCACTATTTGTCCTTGGAAATCCTACTAGGGATGCCTCACTTGAGACAAAGGAGAGCCAGCCTAAAGTGAAGAGGATAGGCTATTGAGGTGACAATGGTGATCATCCTAACAATTACCCCTTTAGTTGTACCTTGTGGATTAGGGATTCTATCATTAAGTACAATCTGGGTGGTAACAAGGCATATCGTTATCGTACCTTCTAAATTGTTTCCCATTATGTATGTAGTTAGTAAAAGGGATCAAAAGGCTACACGTGGACACACACACAGACACACACACATAATAAGTTCAATTGACATATCACCATGGCAAAGTTGATAGCACATATGAAATTTTATGTTATGTATACGATATAGTGCATGGTTCATCCTTTGGCTTGTTGGTAGTATTATGGTGGGTGACACTTGATATATATTTTGATCATTGGTTGCATAGTGCATGTGGTATATTGGGGTGTGTGGATTGATTCACCTTGCATCGATGATGCCTAGGCTTTGCAATGCATATTTGTTATGATTGCCTTGTCCCCACCTCAAGATCCGTCTACTTCATATTGTCTTATCCTTTGATTTTCATGCAAGCCACTCATATTTAGCCTTTACAGATGCATTTAACATGTTTTATTATCACCCGACCCAATGCACTAATCCATTGTTCATTTCAATCCAACAATTGTTGTTTAGTTTGAAAGGATTATGCGGTTTTGACCTACCTCTTGCTCACGTTTTGTCATTTT
>JZKD02S2429762.1:169906-181598 GCA_000966675.3 Picea glauca
TGGGGATCAAGTTGAGGCCATGGATTTGTATGGCCAAATGCAATCAATGGGCACAAAGCCCGATGAATTCACCTTAGATAGCATTGCAAGTGCATGCACAAGCATGACAGGTTTAGGATACAGGAGGGAAATTCATGGACATATTATTAAGCTTGGATTTGAGTCAAATGTCTTTGTTGGGACTACTATTGTTGATGTGTATGCCAAATGTGGGAGAGTAGATGTTGCACGCCAAATGTTTGATTTAATCTAGGTTCAAAATATTGTTTCTTATACTGCTATGGTTGCAGGATATGCCCAAAATGGGCAAGCAGAGGAGGCCCCATGAAAAGGTATTATGAAGAAGTTTAAAATAAATTTCATCCTAAAAATGTTAAGAGTAACCCAATAATGTAATCTTATAAACTGGTATGCATCCATTAGATTGATGTTTTACCAAGACCAATAGTGGTGTGTGAATCCCTATCGAACACTAGTTTGAAGATTATAATGTTTATATTTTTGCTCCACTCTTATGAACTTTAATGATGTTCTACCCAAGTCTTCTTTACATGCCATTCTCCTATGCATATGATAATAAAATTTTCTTGGCTTTTGTTTCATCATTATATTTTTTTTATTGCAGGTATGTTTTCAGTCTAAGGGTAGTTAGAGTGCCAATCAACTTTTTTTCGTTTGGTTTGAACCAGTTTTTGAGTGTCAGATTTTTTATGTTTAATCGTACTTGTGTACCTATGGCTGTGTTGTTCACCATTAAACTGATATACAATGTTGATCAAGTAGGGTGTTAGAAATTTAAGATATGAAGTATGAAATATCACAAGAGGAAAAAAAACACTAGAGAACATTAAATCACGACACATATTGGAGGAGTCATGGTGGGAGCTTTGCAACAATTATTAAATAATTAGAATCAATAAAAATCATAGTTTTGTATTTTCAAGAAATTTAAAGGCAGATGAGTCATGTACTGATCATTGAACCAAAGATAATCTCAAATCCTTAGAATCCTCCAAACTGTATTGGATGGCAAGCTAATTTATAGAAGTAACTTTATATGCTATTTAACCTTAAGGCTTAAGATATAGAAGTAACTTTTTACTCTTATATCAATTCACAAACAATATCCTTTCTCAAAGTTTATAAGGCAACACATTTCCACTTGTAACTGCATCATTTCATTGCCAAGAATTGGGGAATAACAATACTTTTTTATTGTTATACTTTTTATTGAATACTCTTTTCTAATATTTTATTGAATACTATTTTATAAGCAGTTGGAACAAAAAAGAGGTAGAATCTCAAATTTAGTGAAATTGTAGACAAGTACTAGTGTGTAGAAAACGACGAAGGAATTTTGTGGCTTTGAGGGTTTGTAAATGAATCTTGTTTCCTTTATCCCTCCTTTTACTATTGTTTCACTTTCCATGCTTTAGATATGCCAACCCTTGCTATGCATTTAGTTTGATGCTCTTAGTTGTCCTTTCTCATGAGCAAAGCGTGGGCCTCAATATGTTCCATGCTTAGGGAGTTGGCATTGGTGCCACAATTGCCATCGAGGAGAAGGATGCCCAAGAAATATTGCAAGTTTGCTCCCAATGTCTTCCATGAGGTAATGTATCTATTCCTCTCAAACCCCAAGTTAAAATTTCCATTGATGAATATAAGGAAGCTTGTTTTGATTGCAATAGCGATTGCCTAATTGGATACTTTGTTGGTTGCATTACGTCTATAAACATTATCAGAACTTTTCAAGAAGTTTGGGGACAATTTTACTAGCATATCTCTAGCATCAGGGACATAAGCAAGGGTTTATTTATGTTTATGTTTAGGGAGGCCTTGATCTATATGACCATCATGAAATGAAGGCCATAGATTCATAGGAACACATTGGTTGTTTCCTCATTGGATAGAGAATTTCGTTGTTGGGTTTTAAACACAGTTGCATTACTCAATATAGCATTTGCTAGTCAAGGCACGACATGATATGCACATGGAATGTAATAATTGCAGGATATGCTCAAAATGAGCATGGTGATATATGAATTAGAAAAATGGAGAGCAGTCATTGCATGGAATAACACGAATCTGTTTTGTATATATTCTTATATCTTAAGAAATCAATACATATATATAGCAGCAGAGCAGGTTAAACAGATTCCGATATAAACGGATCTGAACCGCTTTGTAACAACATACATTCAATTTTTCCATTATTCTCTAACACTCCCCTTTAATGGAGAAATGGATTTTCTAACACACCTTTAATCCTTACATTACAACACTTGAACTTTCATCTGTCTGTCTGATCTGGTCTTCCTCAGCACGGAAACTCACTCTGCAATCACACGACTTCCGCTCTTTCTTCTTCCTCTTCTTCGAGCTTTCCATTGACACATTTAAAGTCAAAACGCTTCTGACCATCTTTGAGACTCTTTGTGAAACCGACGCTTCTTGACCTCCCCAAGGATAGTCTCGACACTGAACCATTTTATTGATACACTTCCATCTGTGAAATTCCTCCGAAGAGCAAATTTCGACAGTTATATAGGACAGCGATCTAAGTACAAAATGTTTTCAGCAATCAATTAAACAAATGACCTTGCATAATAATAACCTGTAACTGACACTCCCGGAGCACGAGTCAATCAGTTAGAACAAACTTAGACAATTAAATTAGTGATCTGTTCTCACGCAGTGGAGAACCACCAATTTGAATTATATAAGTCTATTCAATAATTGGTTCTACATCATTGATGTTTGCACACTACACTATAAAATACCACACTCACACCTACAAACAAATATATATAAATATATATATATCAGTAGAAAACTGTAGAAAAGACAAGCAGTCCGTCTGTAGCTGACAGTCAAAGTCACAGCAGAATAAACATGCTTGCAGCAATTTGGCGATCTGCCATTTTAACCGGACAACGTTTAGACGACGTCTCTTCTTCAATTCGTAGGTTCTCTTCTATGTGAAGAGGACAGCTCATTTTTGCAGCACGCAGCCCTATTCTCCTGACACTGACAGCGTCCTCTAAAACTGAAAATTCGTGGCTTCCCTCTTGGCAGCTCCAGTCTCCTCCTTGACAGACGTCCTTCACGATCGGCGTCCCCTTCTTACTGGCAAATAGAAGTTCATTGTATGCAGAAAGGCATCAAGTAATACTGACAATTCCAGTGAATTGGCTCAACAATAAATTCAATTTTATATTAACACCGGCGATTTGATTCTCCAGTGATCGCAGCCTCCCTCTCGCGCGCTGGAAATTAGATCTGTCACAAAATCAACACACACAACAATCTCCTCTAATTTAATACACACAAAAAACTTCACACACCTACGTTAACCTCTGTACATAGATTTGACATTCAATTATTCCATCTTCCTGGCTCTCCTGTGAGGGAGTTAGGCCAGAGCAAGCTCTGATACCAAATTAGAAAAATGGAGAGCAGTCATTGCATGGAATAACACGAATCTGTTTTGTATATATTCTTATATCTTAAGAAATCAATACATATATATAGCAGCAGAGCAGGTTAAACAGATTCCGATATAAACGGATCTGAACCGCTTTGTAACAACATACATTCAATTTTTCCATTATTCTCTAACAATATGGCCATGAAGTGTCTTTTCCAAATGCAACATGAAGGCATTAAGAAGGATCAAATTTTCAATATCAACTGATATTCAACTACAACATAATTCAATATTTTTCACTTATTATATAGACATTTGATAAAGAAGATGTAGAGTCATATCCTACAATTACTATTAAGGTAGTTTGCAAGCTAGAGGGTATTAATACTTTAGAGCTGGAAACATTGTCAAAGAAAGGTGTGCCTTGTGACTTTTGGAGATATGGTTATCAATCAAGCAACAATTCTTCTCGGGGCTCATTTCCTTTTGAGGCTTTGAATATTTTGGAGCAAATACCTTGAAAAACACTTAAGAAATTAGGTGTGGAGACTTCATTAATACAAACAAGTTTACTTATTTTAGACTGTCTTCCAATCCCTCCTAACTGTGTACAAATTCCTAATATGTAGAAAAATACCCTTAATGACATCTGACGACGCCACACACACATGCTGGAGAAAATTACTAGTGTTGTTGAAGAGATCAAGGAATCAAGGTCTAGAAAAGATAAATTCATGTCACATGAGGCTGAAGCAAAGCATATACAATCCTTTTTCACGGAGTATCTATGGGTAAGGTCTGGGAGAAAGATACCTGGAAGCAAGTTGCCATCATCCAAATTTCCTGGAAATGCAAAATGCAAAAAAATTAGATTTAAATTTGTGGCTTACAAAATGCATAGTTTATTTATTTATTTAGTAAGAGTTGTGACCTATCATATCATTGTATTGTTACTCGAGATGCATATAGAGGGATAAATGAAATTGGTATACATGTAGATTTCAATGCTCTTAAAAATTCAAGTGTTGGAAAATCAGTAAATTTATTGCGCAACCACAAAAATTATGAGATTAAAAGAAGAGATAAGTATTTAGTTGACACATGGAAAAAAATGTGTTGCTACAAAGATGAAGAATAATGATGCAATTTCTAGATCAATCCAGGGTGCATCTTGTCCTTCTGATCAGGCATTGGATGAAGAATCTCATTTACAATGTAAGGATGGAGAATCTGCCAAATTAGTTCTCAAATCCTCAACAACATTAGCTACCAAGGAAAATGAAAATACAAGCATATTATATGAAGCAACTTCCATGGAAAGTTCAACCTCTACCTCTCCAAGATAAACGCAATAGTTCTAGCTAGCCACAAAATAACAATCCATCATGTTCCAATCTTGCACTACTACATATGACCAAATTTGCCACAGTTTTTTGTTGCTATTGCCACACATATCCATCGCACTTTCCACGAAAGCAAAGACTATTTTTCGGGGAACATTTTTCGTCGCTATATCCATGAACTAATTATTCATGGAAACAACGACGAAATAAGCCCTCCATGTGTCATCATCCTCAAGATAGGTTTACTTTATAAAGTGTGGCAATAGCGACGAAACTTTGTCGTAATAGGGACGCAAAACCGTGCCAAAGTAAAAAACTTACCAACAGATCATGACACAGATGCCATACGTGCGACGGAAAAGTGTGGAAAGTTGCGACGAAAAAGCGTGGAAATAGCGTCGTAAATGCTTGGTAGAGAAAAAAATTTACGACGCAGATGCTATATGTGCGACGCAAAACTGTGGCAAAGTGCGAAGAACTTTCGTCGATATTGCAACACTTCCTTTAGGTTTAAAAACAAAAAAATCTACATGAGAAGCTGGATGTTGGGATTCGTGATTGAGCCATACTTAATATTTTCATGTGTGATTGACCCTTCAAAGGGTTTCTTATGTGAGAAGGGCTTATCAGAGGGGGTTTTGGCACTTATTAGGTGTCTTTCTTAGTGGACCAAAAGGGAAACCCAAGGCACCTTGGGATGAAGGGGAAGATAAAATACATTCCCTTGAATGAATGGTTTTAATTGAGATATTGGGGCTCTGAACTAGAGGTCAAAAACAATTTTGTAGGGGTATCCCAGGGGGACAATATGGGAGATGCATTTTATTTAAATCTATCACTATGCTTGTGAGATTGGGCCAACCCTTTACTTATCCACTTCAATGCACTCACAACCATTAATCGATAATAATATAGACTCGTAATTACCTTGAATATCAAATTTAACCTATTAATGTGAAGGGATAATCACAGCATGGGGTTAAAGGCATTCACACCCTTTCAACAACTATGTTTGTATCTTTTTGGATGAGGAACTTGTAGCCTTGTGGTTGAGTCATTCCCTTACCAAAAAAATGAAGGTTACTCACACTCACATGAATGAAAGAAATCAAAGTTGTTCCCACGAAAAAAGTTGTAACACTTTGAAAGAATGGTAGATCGCAACAATGGAGCACTTGTTTAAACAAAGACACTTACACCTATTCAAGTAAAGGTAACTCACCCTATTCAAATGAAGGTACATGATACCATATAAATGAAGATAAATGGAAATGTTTAACTCGAAGGGTAGTTCACACCAAATCAAGTTAGTGTGATCACAATGTTTTGAAACGAAGGGTGATCACAGAACTCTAGGTGATAGTTTCTCACACCACCCTAAATGAAGGATGATTGCACTTGTTGAAGTCGAGGTACTCACATTAATGCCATCAAATGGTAACACATACCACTATAAATGAGTAAGAGATGAAGGGGAGATAACATATATTTCACTTGGAGTAATGCAATTTGGTGGGAAGTAGAATAGCTAGTACTATATGTTATAGTCTTAATTTCCACCCTACATGCCGGAAGGGAATCCAACAGAAGATGAAAGTCAAAACACATTTCTTGCTCAGGATTTATGACTTTTTTTTAGGGTCTTCACGTGGAATATAGGAGAAAACATGTGATAATAGTCATTGGTCATTTATAATGCAACAAGTGATGATCCCTGCAACCTTCTAGATTTGCAAAGTTATGAAGAGGTAAGAGAGGGATCATCTCACAACATGATTTTATAATTTTTATGTAGTGGGGTATATTGAAAGGAATTACTTATATCCTCACTGTTGGGTATGGTATATCGTCTAGATTTACCACCTAATACATTTAATTTGTCAACCCAGGGGCCTGAATGTTTTACAGGCTACCGTGCATTGTATGTGCAGAGTGTGCTTCTTTCAATATTGATCATGTAAGTAAACAATCATTGCAGTAAAATAAAGAACAAAAACTAGATTACTGGTGCTTAAACATAAATAACTGTAACATTCAAATGAAGCAGGATAACTGTAAATGAAGCAAAACACATAGATCTAACAGATTCCACACAAAACCACAAAAACAGTGTATCATAAGCCGACATCACCTGACCAGAAGAGCAAGCCCAACTCCCCAATCAAGCCTGCGGTGAACTAACTGCCACAAAAAATCATAAAATCAGAAGAAACTCGATTTTCATTAAATAAAGAGAGATTACATAGGTTGCAGTTTTGATATAGGACAACTCCTAGCTAGCTGACTGACTGGCTAATCCCTTCTCTATCTATGTTCAACCTTTTATACAATTCGTGGAGCACATAGCATCCCAAGATTAGGGTAACAACTCTTCCTAAAAATACACAAAGGCCGAACCGATTAACATAACCTAATGTTAGACCATTGAACAAGTCCTCTTTTGCACCTTCAACCCACGAACTACGCTGAATCCTTGATCCCAACATCTTGCCAGACTGTGTTTACTCTGTTCCTGTGAGATTTCAGAGATTAGTGATTCGCTTTGGTAAACCCCCAATCAATCTCTAACGTTTTTGAACTAATACACACAATGACAAAATAGAGGTGCATTCTTACCCTTGTGGTTACACACATCTCCCCAAAAATTTAGTCATGTGCACGTCCTTGTGCAGGCCGTCACTATCACAGATCTGGGTTGGAACCTTGATACTGGGCCTGAAGTTATGCTATGTCATATGCCTCAGCCAAATCCGTCTCTGGAAACTTATATCCCCCCAGTCAATATTGTATCCTTCCACCATTCTCTCTGGACCTCGTAATCAGGTTGATATTGATCAAGTGGCATCCAGATAATGGGGAATGAAAATCTCAAACCTAGCCATCGAACCCCACAAAACCTCATACATGCTATATACTTGGATATTCTTTCCCTGGCTCTATGAAAATTGGGAGCCCCAAATGCTTCCCGTTCCCTGATAGTAGGTGGTGATAAGGCCCATCTCTGGTCACAGTTTTCAAGTGCCTCTTCCTTGCAATAGGTCAACTTTTTTATGCAAAGCTCAGCACACCATTGCTATGTAGTTTCCATATTCTGTGGCCAATTGGGAATCCGTCTGAAATAGTTATGTTTTTTGATGATCTGTTCAAATTGAAAGTTCTCCATTCTAACCTGAAGGGGTCTGTGTACCTGATTTTCCTCGAAAGAATCAAGTGCCTTTTTCCACTTCACCCAGTTAATGGTGTAGGAAAGAAAGGCCCTCAATTGGACAACTCTCAAATAAGGAACTAGATTGAATTTTTGATCATCTCTTAGTAGGTAGTTGTGCATGTACAGTTCTCACATGAGATGTGTGAGGATGTCATAACTTTTCAAGGTCCTAATAAACTGCATGGGGTCTTTAATATTATAAACCATCTTCTGGTGAATACATTCCAGACAGAAAAATAAATATTGTTCATGAAGGAATAATGCATAGCTGAGAGAAGGGGAGCGACACATTACTACCTGCTGGGTTTTATCATACATCTCATGTTTGTCATCTCTTAACCTCTGTATCTGTGCCTCCAGCTCTGTAATCTTTTTCTTCTGTTTCTCACCCTTGTTATTCTCTTCTTCCAACTTTTCCTCATAGTCAACAACGACTCTAGTAGCCTGCTCCCTTATGTCTTTCAATGTCCTTAAGTTCACTGAAGAAGGGACAACTCATGTTCGAAACTGGGCTACAGTTTTCTTCCACTTTTGTATCTCGGCTTTCAACAAAACTACCTGAGCTTCAATTGTATCTGTCATTGGCTCAACTTGAGTAGATGTTGTTACTGTGGAAGTGTGCAAAATAAGATCAGTCTAAGTGGTTGCTGGTACTGTAGAGGTGTGCAAGATAGGACTGGTTTGAGTAGCTACTGTATGCATCACTAACTTAGTTTGAGTAGATGTTGTTACTTTGGGAGTATCAACAGTTTGAGTAGCTACCGATACTGTGGGAGTATCGACAGTTTGGGTAGTTGTCGAAATAATCTCCTTGACATTTCTCCTCACTGCTTCCTTGGCAATTATTTTGTATCTTCGTGCTCGTTTCTTCAGGCGGAGCACCTGCCTTTTTAGCTTGGTATTCTCAATCCTAAATTGCAGAATTTATCTAAAGGCTGTCCTATAACGTTCCTGAATAGGGGTTCTTCTCCTTGCACAAAATTCGACAAATTCCTGTTTGACAGAAATTTCTTTAGCCCATCCCCTAGGAGGAACCTCATTCTAAGCTTCATTGCCTGCAACATCTATGCCTGGCTCTTGTTTAACTTGCACTTCTTCTAGAGTAGCAACACCCAACTCTAGTTCAGGGTTTTCGGGAGCAACATGCTCTGATGTTGGTTCTTGTGTAACAATTTCAGTCATTTCTTGCTCACAAAATGGAGTAGTTGTTGTGTCTTCAAAAATAGGGTTTTCAAGAACGACTTGTTTTGGCGCTGGTTCTTGTGTTACAACATCAGTCATTACCTGCTCATTGACGAGAGGAGTAGCTGCACCATCTTCACAAACATGAAATTCAAAATGTTCTGGCACTGGTTCTTGTGTAACAACGCCGGTTACCTCTTGTTCATAGATTGGAGGAGTAGCAACATTCCTCTCCTGCTCATCAAACGAAGGGGTATCTGCATCCATCTCATGATAATCTGCGGGTGGAATAGCATCGTCTATTTCTTCTTCATCTACTGAGGGAGAAACAACATATCTTTCTTGTTCATATGTTGAGGGAGTAACAACATCTCTTTCTTGTTCAGGAAAAGGGTTTTGAGGAATAGAACCCTCTGCTTCCTCTTCTT
This sequence comes from Picea glauca, assembly GCA_000966675.3. Classification (NCBI taxonomy): domain Eukaryota; kingdom Viridiplantae; phylum Streptophyta; class Pinopsida; order Pinales; family Pinaceae; genus Picea; species Picea glauca. The sequence goes on from JZKD02S2429762.1 coordinate 179,498, forward strand.
CTGAATCCAGGTTAATGACCTGCCTCATTCCCCCAACTTCTTTAACTTCCACTGATGGTTTCCTTGTTTCCTCATCTTCATCCAAGGATGATTCCTATGTATTAGCACCCATTATTTTCCCTTCTGCAATAGTTTCGACAACCTCTTCTAACTTGCTCAACTCTTCTCTCTATTCTAAGGTTTCTGATACTTCTGGGATAAGTTCTACCAATTCCTCTTCCGAGAGTCTTATGCACTGTGACCAACTCACAAGGATTTTCTCTTGCACATGCATGACTAGTAGCTTAACAAGGCCATTATTTGTGAGGGTTTTGAGTGGTTGGTGCGAGCGTTGAGCTGCTCGCTCCATCTGTTGAACGTTATTACATAGAAAATATGGCATGTTTATGCATTATTGGAAACACAGAGATGTGAGCAATTTGACATGATATTTGTAAATGGTAGAGGGGCGGACTTCGCATGTCACATACCTTATGATGAACAATGCTACCTCGACCCATGGAGGTGACAGAGAAGTCCATTCGTATCCTTTCCCTTTCGGCTTTACGTCTTCGCCTTCACACAGAAACAACTCTAGAAATTTCAAGAGTGGTGTTTTCCGAACAAACCATCGCCGAACGAATATTGGTAACCCACTAGCTGCTGTAATGGTTTCCTCCATGACTCTGATTTTTAATCTGCGGACCGTGGAGGAGTGGCCATCGAAATTTTGGGTGAATTATGCTGTAATGTCTGCATCGAATCCCTGTAACCTCTCAAAATACACGTCCCAACTTGCATTCTGGAAAATTTTCCAGACTTCCAGATTTCGACGGACCCATGTAGTATTTTCTGGCTCATACCTTACTGCTCCACCACCCATTCTGTTCTGTCGACTGTGCCTGCTCGAGGAGTACCGACGACTAGTTCAGGAGAAACGACACACAAAACAATTTAGCAGAAAATGTGTTGTGGAAAGAGTTGTGGATTTTTTTTATTTTTTTTAAATTAAATGATGTGGCAGGTAAGTAATGATGAAAATATGTCAGAGAATTTAATAGCTTGGTGGATGATTAATGGTTTGGCGGGTGTGTCCAATCCCTATGCGTACAACGACGTCAAAAAGTTTTAAGTAATGATTGCAAAATCATGTGATTAAAGAGGGTAATGATGACTCTTTGGGAAAAGACAAAAAATCTCCCCAAACTTAAAGTTAGGACCATCCTCAGGTGTGAATGCCTATGCCATGTGTAATAGTACCCAAATCTGTTAAAGTTGGTTGAGGATGTACTTGGTGACTCACATGTTATGGAGAAGCATCATCGCAGGAATAACGTCGTCTATAGTCGCAGAATATGACAACGTCGATTCGAGCGACGACATCGAAAGTGGTGGTAGTTGAAATATCGATATCCATGTTGGTGGGAGTGTAGACAAGTAAATGCGACCATAATAGTAGCGGTAGGAGTAGAGACAACCAGAGAGTAGTGGAGACTAGAGTAGTGACAACCAAAGAGTAGTGATGATTGGAGTGGCAACACCTCCGAGTAACGACATCTGGTACAACGATGATTTTAAAGTAATGACACCCGGAGTAGCAGTGACTCGAGTAGCGACAACTAGAGTAGTGGAAACAATAGTAATGACATCTCATACAACGACGATTTTGAAGTAACGACACCTGGAGTAGCGACAACTGCAGTAACGACATCTCGTACAACGATGATTTTGAAGTAACAACACCCGGAGTAGCGACAATAGGAGTAGCGACAACTTTAGTAATGGCATCTCGTACAACGACGATTTTGAAGTAACAACACTTGGAGTATCAACAACCAGAGTAGCGGAAACAGGAGTAGCGACATGCAGTAACAACATCTCGTACAATGACAATTTTGAAGTAACGACACTGGAGTAGCGACAACTGCAGTAAGGACATCTCGTACAACAAAGATTTTGAAGTAATGGCACCAGAGTACCAAATTGGGTCCACTTGTCGATCTAGTAGTAGTTGGTGAACCAATCACACATTTTCCCCATTGTCAAATTGGCAAGATGGAATATTATCTTGATTGTGTGAATATTTATGCTTACTTTGAGTTCATTAACATAGTAGATGACA
>JZKD02S2429762.1:197471-213525 GCA_000966675.3 Picea glauca
ATACTAACTAGATCCAAAAACCAAAGACATGAAATATGGTACTACACATATAATATATTATCAAGGAAAAAACAAGCTACATGAAATTTCGACATTTGAACAAAAATTTACAAGTGAAATGAGTACATCAATAAAAAAACATACTAACCTTTCAAGTTCAAAATCTGAGCTATGTAGATCGAGACTTGGATTTGTTCAACTGGTGGGTGACGAAAAAAATAAACAGCTCAAACGAAAGCCACGAACAATGTCACAATTATAGAAATTGTGTCGCAAAGTCTCTTAAAGTCAGGTATATATAGATCAACTAGTCAACTAGCCGTTAACACCGACCAATGAGATAGGCAAAATTTTCATGGCAATAGTGACGAACTTTCATGGCAATAGGGACGAAAAACCCAACCAAGTTAAAAAAACCTATTCTTGGCTATATCGATGAACTTTCATGGCAATATCGACGAAAATTCCGTCCTATTTAAAAAAAAAACATGAAAATAATGGAAACATGAAAAAATTCCGTGGAATAATCTGCCCATATGTAGTAGTGTTGGAAAGGCTTTAGGATCGTCTTACAGAGAGGATTATAAGAGTTCCGTAGCAATTTATTTGAGTACTAAAGCCTTTAGTTTATTATTTCACCATAGCACGTCAAGCAAGGGTATCACATGATATACTATACCAGGAAAGAAAAATGAGTATGTGGGAGGGGAATCTGTTGGATGTGGTAGACACATAGAATGTGAGGCAGTATTACATTCTAGAATGATGTGTGACAAGGGGGTTGATGTTGTGAATGATGATAATGTATTCAGTAATCGAGTGGTAATTATATTTCCAAACATTGGGGACAATTTGGTTTGTGACATTCCTACACAACATAATGTAAACAATGTGTCTCTTTGAAATTTTCCCCTACAACTTAATACTGAGTTGAATAAGAGCACTAGCAATGAAGTTGGAGCTCCCCAAAATGATGATGGATACAGATCCTTCAAATTTAATCATGTTGATGAATGTATTAAGAGTGTTGAGGAAGCTGGGAACCTAATGCAGATTCTAGAAATAGATCAACCTTCTGCATCAGGATTATGTGAATATATGGATCCTGTAGAGTGTTTGGTTTAAGCAAAAACATTGATTCCTGGTTCACAAGGTAGGATCCTGGAAACTTCAATGAAGTACTTGAGGCATTCTGAATCTGAAAAATTCAATATGAAAAAAAGTGGAAAAATACCCTTTTCATGTCCTGCTGTGAGCAAAATCTTGAAGGCTGTTGCAGTTCTGTCTACAAGTACCACAAAAATAACTTCCTTGGGAACAAGGGAGAATAAACTAGATCAAGAGACCAAATCGAGATGCTATCCCGATGTTATCTTATTCAATTATGATGATTCAGGGAATGAAAGTATCCTTGATACCAAGGAATGTAAAGATGGTTTGTCTGTAAGGATTCTCCAGTCACCACTTGCAATGGTTTGTCACTATATAGCTCAATATCAGGAGTAACTTCTCAGCAAAAAGATGCACTTGAACTTTCTTCACTGGTTCCTGTTACAGTTCTAGGCACTGGTGGCCCCACTGCTAATTTGATGATAAATCCTCCATCTATAGGTTTTCGCCTTGACCACAAGTCTGATTCTTGTAGAATATTTAACAAGACAATCATATTTAGGAAAGTAGGAACTCTATTTGAGTTTATTTCTAGATTATTCCTGGGATTATTATTAGCAAACATTTGTACTCCTGGTGAAACAATCCTCTAGTGGAGGTGACTTCAACATGTTTTCATGAAAATAACACGTGCAAGCTAATCAAGTAAATAAAACAAGTTACGTGAGGAGGGTGCACAATATGGCACCTACTTTCCTTGTTGGTATTCTTAGAGAACAACATTCTTCTAGCAACAGGAACACTTAGATCAGTTATTTCCAGTAGGTTGTGGTCATAATTAGAAGTGAATGAAGGATGATTTAACTTCTCGTCCCTAGGTTCAATCCATGCATGATCCAAAACAGTGAAATTCCTGGTAATCGTGCCTTAACTAGGCAGTTCCAGCAGATTGAGGTGGTTTTCATTAGAAAATTAGACATGTTTTTGGACAACAACACTCATGTGGAGGGGATTTTAGTTGGGTTTCATGCACATAATACATGTATGTTGATCAAGGAAGGCAGAGAAAACAAATACTCATGTAGCAACAAGATTATAGTGAACTATTTTTAGGCAGGGTGGAACCTACAACTAGACTATCACATGTAAGGAGTATATATGCCATGTAGAGACACATACTTCCAGTTTTATCCTTCTTTTTCTCTCTTCTAGGTGCACTCACTTTCCCTTCTCATTTTGGTGTTTAATAAATATTAGTGACAACTACTTGCTCAGGGGATTGGACTCTTTTTGGCAAACTTCAGAAGCACTTCTTCCATCCTTCCAGACTTGATGACACTTCCACTACTATTTGCCATATATTGACACGGTATCCCCTAGTTTGTTTGTATCTATGGTTGATTTTGACCTCTAGAATAATGTGCCCTAGCTAAATTTGATCTACATGTGATTCTAATTTTAGACATGAACTAAAGATCTAATTTTGAACTGAACTGATATGAAGACATAAATAACACATCTATATATGGCTGGAAAATGCATGCATGTGCCTTTGTTGTTGGATCCTCAAACACCGATGTACCCTTCACCTACTGCCACACATTGGTACATGTACACTGGAAGGAACTTTCAGAGCAACATGTAGATATTCTAACATGGTCAGTTGCAAATATGTGCCCTCTTGTAAAGCTAGCCAAAATCCTATCATGACCCAATATTCAAGAAATTTAGAAACCTACAACACCCAATATCAAAAGGATAAGTTATAACAGAGCAGAACCTGAGAAATGCCTTCACCAAAGATAGAAATATGTCATTTATAGCAAAGCTTTATGGAAATTACATAGAAACAAAGTTATGGCAGCCTTGAAAGAGAAATCTGAAGAATGAAAGCCGGGAAGCATGATTAGAAAACATTTTTATGTCGTGAACTTCAACCTATAATGCAAAGGAAAAAATCTTTCTAATATGATTTGTATTTAGTAAAATATAGTATAGGGCCAATTGTCATAAGGTAATAACGAATTATGGACTATATGAAATTGAGTCTTTTCCTTGTAGATATATATAAGTTGAAATTATAGGCACTTCACTTTGCACTTGAGATCTGAGGATAACTACTATAAAGTAAATGTGAATTCCAGACCTCACTGACAGTGGTGAAGTATATCACCATGCAAAATACCACGACTCATGTCTCCATGAATGTGTAATGCAACAAAATGTCAATTTTATATGAAAAGGTCTACGAGTGATATATATTGTATCCAATGCAACAATGTTTACCAATGATACTAGAGAAAGTCAGTTCAATGTTGATGTGTACAATCTTGTTATACCCTATTAAGCCTTTAGGTTTAACTTTTTCCATATAAAAGACAATATATTTTGAATATGTAGCATTTGGAATATATGGAAAGGTCTGTAGATGATGCAAATAATGGCTTGACATTTAGCGCTAATATTACGGAGAGTCAATTCAATTTTATGTGTGGAAACCTGATGTTCTCTTTAACATCTTAACATTTTGTGAATAGATTTTTGCAATCCATTTCAATTCCCTTGAGATTCTTTGGGTATTCAAAAATGTGTTGAAAAAAAGGTGTAACATTTTAAAGAAACAGTTCAGAAAAATTGAAAAACTAACCTAGATGTAGCCCAAATCCAACAGATTCTGGATTGATTACTAGGGAGAAGCCCCATGCATCATGGACCAAGAGATCCATTTAGAGTATTCAACTCACTCAGCTCTAGAGTGGCTTAAGAAGAGCGTTGGATACGACAATCCATGATTTTGCAACAAATTGTTAAATGTGCCCACTATGAAATGGACATGTAGCTTAGTGGTAGAGTAGTCTGCTCAATGGGGAGTTGTAACTCAGTAGTAGAGCAGCTTGGTGGTTGGAGGTGTGCAACTTCCTTGGGTTTGAATCCTAGATTGTCTAGTTTTCAACATGGCATGAGAGCTTGGTGTCTAGGAGTCCTTGGCTGATATTTGGCTTGAGGTGTAGTGTTGGATTTAGAAAACCACACTCCTAGAGAAACTCAATAAGATCACTTGTCATGGAAGAGGCATGGATCTTAGTGGTGGATCAACCCTCTAGTAGGGGGTAGCTCTGAGTCTGATTCCTTTCCTTTCCAATTTTTAACTTTGTATTAGAGCCAGATGGCTAGGAAGCCTCAATTGAAGTGTGGATTGAGGAGTTCTTGATGTGGCATGTCAAATGTCTTCAACAAAGCATGAAAGGTTCCCTTCATGAATGGGGTATGTAGATCAATTACCAAATAATGAGAGATATGTGACCAAACAATGAGAGACAAGTGACCAAACAAAATGACCAAAAGTCTCATATAAAATGACCAAAAAATGAGAGATAAGTGACCAAAAAATGACCAAATGGAAATTTTGGTGGCGAATTTTCTGTCTCTTATCACGTGACCAAAAATGTGGTCATATTTAGTTTGGTCATTTATAGCTTGTCTCGTGGTCATTAATTGTTATAATTAATGACCAAATATATGACCAAATTAATGACCAAATATATGAACAAATTAATGACCACAAGACAAGCTATAAATGACCAAACTAAATATGACCACATTTTTGGTCACGTGATAAGAGACCAGAAATTAGCCACCAATGATCACCAAATCAAAAGTGATCATTTATACACAGATTTTGGTCTTTTTTTTGGTCACTTATATCTCATTTTGTACTAGTGATAGGTTAAGACTCAATGTAGTGGTGTGTTGGTTGTGGAAGGTATGTTAAGGCCATGGGAGGTCATTCATTCGACCCCCATTGACTCCCAAAATTTTTATATTCATTAACCAATATTGTCCAATGAGGGTTTGCCACGTGGTAGCTTCTCATTGGCTATCCAATGCCACTTGTCAACAAATGACTCGCCCATTTTTCAACCAGTGGTACGACTTTCCAACTCAACATGACAACTCACTGTGCCATGTCACCTATTGTACGACGATGTTCCATGTGTCACTGCTGATGTCACCCTATACTATGTTGACATCACCCTTTTCCCTTTGACTTTACTTATTTGACCCGAGCTTTGACCGCTTATAACTTTTGCATACGAACTCTGTTTGACTTTTCGTTTGCATCGTTGGAAACACGACAATGATATCTACACAATGATGTTATTTTTGGGACGATTTGAGATAGTCAAATTTTGAGCATTTATGGATCCCTGAGACCTTTATGAGTGTTTCAGATCCTCCTGGACCTCTGTGAGCGCTCCTTAGATCCTTTTGGATCACACCTTCCCACTGAAGAACTTTTGGACCTCCAAAAGTATAGACACTCAACAACTTAGTGATGATAACTCTAAATCACTCTTCCATATTACTGAAATGCTCATATATAATAACTTAGCGATGAAGCTTCTTCACTCTTCCATCTTGTTGATTCTTTTGGAAATAAGTCTTCATCTTGGGTCTTCAATATTAGGTACTATATCAGTGTGCTTCTGCCTGCTTCTCTGAAATATGGCTCTAACTCTGGTGTCTGACACTGTCACTAACATAATATAGCTTTGGTTCTGGCTCATAGATGTCATGACAACAAAATTCATGTTCACTGAATCTTTGCAATACTTGTATCCTGTATTTCAACATCCACTCCCATCTCCTTCTGCTAAAGATAGTCCATCTCGGCCAATATGAAACCAAGTTGAATGTTGATCTATGTCTTTCCCATTTGGGCTCTCTATTGTTTTACTGCTGATGTATCTTTAGGAGTCCTTGAATGAATACTTTGTCCATTGTCGCTGCTGCCTTGAAAACAATTCTAGTTGTATTGTTATCATCTATACCTGATTTCCTCTGTTCAAGGTATACATACATACGAACATGACATAATATTTTTAAAGATTCTTATAACATGCACCTTTATGACTCTTATTTTTGAAGGGGATTACTTCTCCTTTACTAGCTCTATAAAGTTTTGCATTACTTTGATGCTCTTTTTTCTTCTGATCTACATGTTCCAACTACTTGCATCCTTCTGTTCCTTCACCTCTGGTTCTTTAGAATCAATAATGTTGTCTTAGACAATTCGATGTGTATGTAGTCTTTAGCTGATTACAAGACAATACAATTGTCTATATTGTTGTCTAAAGGCTTTAGAAATCTTTATAACGAGATTACTCTCACTGTAAAACAATATATTTATAGGTGGCTCTCTATAAATCTCTCTAACGAGGTTCCTCTGACTCTATAGCAAAGTGTAAGGTGGCTATCTAGGAATCTTTCTAACGAGGTTCCTCTCACTCTTTACATCACATAAGGTGGCAATATAGAAACTCTCTTTACAAAATTCCTATCACTCATACAAGGTGGCAATAAAGAAATTTACAGAGTCTTTGTCACTCTTATAATTTACAATGATTGGCTTACAAGCCTTCTAATAAACTTTAGGATATTTACACATATCCATATTACATTTACAAATATACATATTTACAAAATTTTGAAGATGGTTTACTTATGGACTCATTCTTCCCAGTGTATTGGGAGGAGTCTTGCAGCTTCTAACCTTTGACAATGCCTCTAACACTGATGTTGAATTTGACATTGAATATGATGCCAAATCCAAGTAACCATTAGACCATACTATCTGTCTTCCAAGTAACCCGATAACCTCTCCTTACACATACCAAGTACTATTGTCATGTCTGGAGTAGCTTCCCTTGATGATCTAGATTATTTTCGGCACGAAATGAGAGTGGAGATATATTAAAGAAATGTACATAGATGTCTCGAATATCCAATATTATAACATAAATGTATCAGAGATGTGACCATAAACACATATATATAGTAATACACAATTTTCTATTAATGAGAGAAAATGTACAAAGACTGTAAAATACAGAGTGAAAGACTCGCTAGAATGGTGGAAACTTATCTCTGAAAGAGATGTGACGACTACTCGCATCCATGAGAAGATGATTTTACAATGAGGCTCCAAAGGCCTTTTTATCATAAAGAAAATCCAAAACCCTAACCCCGGAAGATGAAAAGCCAACAATTTTGTGGACCCCGTTTTGGGTAGTTTGGTGTATCAACTTCCCAGGGGTGTAACTTTGGCATACAATCTTCGTTTGGGGTGCACGATAGCTTGTTGGAAAGGTATTTTTATCACTCTGTAATTTCTCAGGTTGAGGGAGAAATTGACAAAGGTAACTATTTCAACTGCTTGGAGTCTTGGATCTAACCCTCCAAGACTCAGAGAGGGCTCTCTCTGTATGATTTAGCTTGGTTTGGCGTAAGATATTAGGCTAGTTATGAGGGATCAGGGTTTTTGTTTTTTAAATGGTCGGTTTGGGATAACAAGGAGGGCCATTGGCCAAATGGGGTCTGCGCTTAAATATATAATTCACTCTCAGATCTAGACAAATCTCCTACACAGGGCAAGGTAGTGGAAATGTTGGATTGAATTAAGTTTGAATGGTGTCGATTGTGGAAGAAATAAGGGAGGAAAAAAACAAGCAAAGGAGCAGTTAAGAATTCCTAAACTGAGATTTATAAGAGAAACATAAAGATTACCAAAAGATCAGATGCAGAGTATTTCACCAATAAATTCTGCTCTATTACTAGCCTTTGATAATAAGAATTTGAAAACAAATGGTATGATAACTCGAAGAAAACACTTAACATAGAAGAGGAACGCCACCAACACCTCAACATGAGAATCCTGTCAACAGTTTTCCTACTACTGGTTGATCATTTAAACATTACAGAACATCCTCCTGGAATAGCAAGGCCCATAGTCCAGCAAAAGGAATCCACTTCCTCACAGGTCGAACCCCTTTTTTGTATTTTACATCTGTATAAATAGGTAAAGATACTCTCATTCTTAAGAGATCAAGTCCTATCTCTTCTTTCTAAAAATAGAAAACAGTTAGAATCATCTCGACACTTGTCCAAACAAACTGCCTTATTTCAAGGAACTATCTTAACAGAAAATACTTAAAAAATATGAAGATACTGCTTGAACATTTCAAACACTAGAGGTTGTTAATATTTGCTGGCAAATAAACTCTAACAGAATCAAAACAAATAAATGCAGAATTAGTCGAATGCTTGAGGTTGTTGGATTTGCTGCCAGCTGGAGAATCTATTCTCTAACCACTACCTGAAATATAGGAAATCTCCGCCACTTGTAATCTAACTGCCCTCAAATATGGATGCTTGATATAGAATAAATGCTATCAGTTCCATTCCCAAAACTAGTGGATCGAATTGCTCCTAAAATGTGCCATCAGAATATAAGTATCATTCTCTATTGTAGTGCTGGGTCTTCTAATGATAAAATTTCATTTTTTTCACATTTTGTAGAGTATTATTTACAAGAATCACTATAGAATTTCCTGTAACAATTTTTTGTAAGTATGTTGATTGGAACCTCCGTTCTTAACACAATGACACTTGTTTATTTTCAACAGGTGTAACTTCTCCAGATTACCCTTATTAGTTGACCATTGAAACAACAAGAGTTGTCTCTTATGCTCATGTCACAACTCAATTCCTGAATATAGAACTTTGAATCATCATGATTGTCAATCATTCGAGCCTTCTGTTTTCCCTTTGAAGTTGAATTCTTAATTTTCTTAGGTTCTGAGGGTCCTTTACCTTCTGGATTTACAATAGTTGAAGCTTTCAGATGTATATTTTACTACTGCTGATAAGTCCAAAAAGAAACACCATAACTATACATCGTTGGATATTGGGTTAGAGGGGTATAACCATAAGCTTCATATCTTTGACCATAATTGTAGTGAGTTCCACTACTATTCCATTAATTTGGATCCATTTTAAGGCTGTACTCCCCAACTTATAGTCTGCTCATTTTCCAGGGATCGACCCCAAGAAATCCACATTAGTATCATGTAAATTTTCCAAAGCTTCCTCAACAGAGGATCTGTTAGTGATCTGTACAAAATCACATCCTTTACCCATCAAAACAATCACGACCATAGTGATGATATTCACTCAGATCTTTCAAAAGATACTGCAACTTCTTTAATCATGAGTAGACATTGCCATCACTCAAAAGGCCAATGAGATGAAGAGTACCATTTCAAAGTATTTCTTATTTAAACCTCGCTGCCTCATAGATATTTCCAGAGGCGAGAGCATAATCGACAAATTTTAGTCCTTGTGTCTTGTCGCTTGGTGGTTGATGTCTGTGCATTGTGTTGGCTCGATAACAGGTGTGTTGTGGATGCGGTGCCCTGGAGCTAGAGTTAGCACTTCTCTTATCCATAGAAGCATGAAATAATGTGTTGCCTTGTTTATTTAAGAGTCATTCCACCTATTAATAGTGCGCATGAGGGTTTTATTGTATCTTACCTGTACCAGGAGGGCCCCAAAAAGACTAAATTGCTTGTCCATTCGGGTTTGGAAATCGGTCACATAGACACAATGTGTTATTGAGCTTGTTTGGCGATCTGCATGCATAACTTCGGAAAACAACTTCAGACAACTGTGCAAGATCCCTAACACCTGTATGTCCCCTCTTGGCATCCAATTCATCCTTTGGACACCTTCACCACTTGTGACATTCACATGCTAGGTTGTGGGCGCCATTAACTGATTGATATAGTTATCACCGGTGCAATCTTTTCCAGGCTTGGCACTTGACATCTGAGATCGAGGATTCGATACTTGTTTGCTCGGTGCGAGGGTTTGAATTTGTTTTGTTTGGCGGGCCTTTTTATTTTCGCAGTAGTGAGCATTATCCCACATTCACCAGGGATTTGGTTACAATGGTTCCAGTTCATATACATCGTTGTTTATAATGAATATTGATGTGAGAAATGCGCTCGAAACACTTATGACTCCGCCTTGGTGTTTGACGTTCTTGCTCTGGGCCCCTCCTTCGACTTGTTTCTATTTTTATCTTGTGGTAGGTGTTGCTAATTGTTGATGTTTTTGTTGATGCAGGTTCTTGGCTTGAGGACTAAAGATTGGCCTTCGGGCCCAAAATTTTTGGCAAAATTTTAAATTAGATAAAACCCTGCTATAAAGCCCGAGAGTCTATAATAAGAAAAATGGCCAAGGAACATAGGCCCCAAGAATTTTTAAGGCTTCGAAAAAATAAAACCAAGGCTCCAAGAAACTATTTGGATCCAATATATAAAGAAAACGCCCAATTTTGTTTCAGTAATAAAACACTGTCATAAAGAAACTTTCTACCAGAGCCATAATCTTTCTTAAACCGCATTCATTGATGAAGAATTTTGCCAAAATAGATCTGGGAACACGACATGTAGCCATCATTTTTTCTACGACATCAATGGAGAAGACATCTTTGGAGAGGTGCTGATAGCCTTTTGTCAACTTTGCATTTTCAATATGGTCCATGAGCAATCTTATTTATGCCTGAAATGGATATTAGTCAAAATACTGATTTCCTATAATTTATAGGATCCTAACATAGGGTCCACCTGGGGATGGCAGCTCAGCATGAGGTGTCAATAATCCATAGAACTCTGAATTTCGCAGACCAGTTGATCATTGGGTTGTCCCCAAACTGTAAACTGAAAATAAAACTATGAGAAAATGAGAAAGAAAAAGTGCTCATCCTGTTGAGATTATTGGCACACTCCTACCTACCCTACTTTTCCAACAATTACTGCTCAATCATGTAATGAAAAAGTGCCAATGAAGCCATCCTAGCAGTTGATCCCATGATTGGGCTTCCTCATCATGCTTGATGAAAATCAAAACTGAAATATGTAATGGAAACTGGTGATGGCTCGGGTCCTTGCAGAAAAAACATGATTGAACAGTTATACCGAAGAGGAGCTCCGTATAATTTTCAACTGGGTCAATAAAGATATGATCTATTCGTTGATTCTCCAGGCATTCATTTAACATTTTAACATAGATGAGTTTTTCAGTTGTATCCTCACTAGTAGACCATGATTTCAACTGTTCAGTTTCAGACTTATGCTTGCAAACAAAATATTCCTCAATCGGAAAATCGAAAGACAATACAATATCTTTTGGTTTTGGAGAAGTAAGATTCTCATAAAACTGTTTTGGATGTTGGAAACTGTAGGAATGAATCTGAGTATTCAAGAGCTTAATATCCTTTTCAAAATTTTCAGCAAACAACTCGAGAACACAAATTTTAATTTCATGAGAAAATTTTCCGGATTTCCAACAATGAAACACGGCTGTTAACCAAACTTCATCAATTTGAAAATCTGCTAATTCATCCATGAATTATTTTATAGCTTCACAAGATATAGGATTTGCCACATACCCTATCATCTTGAATCATTATCAATGCTCTGAAATCTGGATTCTTCGTCAGTGAAGTCGCTTGTGAACTTTGAAGCTTGGGATCTTGAACAATGGAGCCGTCAGGTGAATGGTACAACCTTCCTGTGTTTGGCTTCTGTTTACCATCAGAAGTCAAATCTGAACTTGATATATTTTCCTGGAGAACTTGAAAGCTCGTCTCCCAACGAAGTCGCCAAAATGTTAACGCTCTGTAAATTCCCAGAGGTTTTCAGAGTAGAAGAAATTTACAAGAGGTAACTTTATCCAACCACTTTGAAACTGGAATCTAGCCCTACCAGTTTCATAGAGGGATCTCTTTGTATGATTTAGCTATGTTTTAAAATTGAGATATTAGGCTAGTTAAACAAAATAAAATTGAATGGTTTGTTGTTGTTTTTGTTAAGTTGGCTAAAAAGGGTTTTACGCTTCTGTTGGGCTATGGGGTCTGTATTATAAAGATAGAGATCTAAACAAAAAGTAAAAGATTCTTTTCACAGGGCAAGATAATGCATTCATTGGATTCTTTAGCAGTTAAATGATGCATAGAAGAAAAGATGAGAATATCAATTAAAGTAAAGAAGCATTTAAGAATTTCTTCATTGTAATATCAAAAAGATAAACATTAAGATCTTTCAAAGTCGGAAACATGGTATACAAAGATAAATCCTGCAACATGCACTACTTTTAAAAGATTAGATTAGAAAACAATATGACAACTGAGGGAGAAAAACATTTAACATAGAAAAGAAAACATCACCAATGAACAACACGCAAGAATCATGTGAAACGTCTCTATGTATTACTGGAAGATCTCTTGATAAAAATTACAGTGTTTCTAGCTTACAAGGCGTAAAGATCAACCCTCGGTACTTCAAAGTTTGAAGTATTTATAATCAAAAATTACATATGATCCTGTCATTAAAGATCAGGATGTGGCAGTTCTAAATTTAGCTAAATAACTCAACATAATACAAAAATTCAGGAACTGTTTGATGATGTGTTGAAATCTTCATGGTGATTTCTGGGGTGAACCGTTGGTGATTCCTCTACACAACCATGTCTGATTGGATAGCTGACTGGGCTTGGACACCTCATCTCCTACTCGATCAGATTGCATAACTCTTCCCATCGAAGGTTACTAGGAATGTCGACTTTGAGCAGTCTTTGGAATACTTCATCCATCTTTGTATACTTGGCAAAAGTTGGCTTGACGATGAAAATGTACTAGATCTCGTGCTGTATGCTAATGTTTGTTTCCAAAACTGAGCATATGTATTGTTTGTCAGCATCTGATTTTTCTTTTTGATCAAGTCATACTTCTCAAAGATACTCAACTTTGGTCCTACTTTACTCGGCTGGTCGACTAGTGGAGTATTTGTGGGCTTCTTAGGAAAAACTGTAGACATGATCTACTTGTTGCTTGTGCTAAGAAGTGACCGCTCATCCTTCATAGTTACAGTGGATTGGATTTCCTTTTCACCAGCCATGTCAAGTGTGTGACTGGTTTTTGGCCTTTTGGTGTGTAATTGGAAATCTTCAGCCGAGACTTCAGTGATGGAAAGTGAAGTATCCTTCCTGGGTCTATTCTCCTTGGGAACCTATGGTGTAGTAGTCTGTGAGATGATGACCAAAGTGTCATGTTGTTCTATCTCGACCAGAGTGTTCGACTCCCATTTTGTTTGATTTTCAAACCTCTCTATTTCAGGCTTGGGTGTATGAACATATGGGACATTTTTATTTTTAATCCTCATCTCATAAATTGTCCCACATGGATCATAGTGCCAAATGAAACTAACCAAAAACTTCATTTCTTTCAATAGTCTGTTTGCTTCCTCCCCGACTCCTCGGATAGTACAGATGAAAGACCCTATTTGCCCTTTAATTCTCAGCTGCTATTTCTTTTTCAGAGACACGAAATGTATGTCGTCTGAGTTAATCATTTTCCTTATATACTTTAGGGAAAATATCCTCACGAGTAGATACTTGGGCAATTTGTATGGAGCCAAATCGCATCCATATACTCTGATCTCAGTGTGATTCTGGTAAAGGTACCAGTCTCCAGTCTTTGTAAGGTCCGAGAGGTGTAAAATCCTCTGAATCTCCTCATTTATTCTTGGTTCAGGTCTGCCACTGAGCATGCTCACCACAGGATGGTAGAATTTCTCGATAAACTGTTTGAAACTGAACTCTTTTGAATTTTGTCTGAGTAGTGAAGTCCAATTTGTTACCACCTGCGACTTCCCATCCTTGTCCATTTTATGCATTGAAAAGGAGAACCTGTCCGCTTGAAAGAAAGTGAACATGTAGGCCGGTATTGAAGAATACCGGAACATGCCTTCTAAGGCGAAATTTAAGAACTAATAGTGAATACTGTTTGCTAGGAAAGTGTTGTAGTCAAACTGTGTGGTGGGTCTTTCTTCTGTGGAGAAAATGGACAGAAAACCCAATATGGGTTCATCCACCCATTTGTCAAAAAAATAACCCAGCAAAGCACAGAGTGACAAAATGATTTGGTTTCCCTTTACTGAGAACAGGGAGGAAGGGTACGGGGGATTTGTCTTGGGGAGTTGAGCAGCCTAAGGGAGGAAAATCTCGAAAATCTAGGCTCTCTGAGGGAATGATAGTTTCTGGTATAGCTCTGTGATGAATTCGAGATTGAAAGGGGAGACAGATTCGTTTCTTGGTATCTGCATCATATAATCAATGGCCTCTGGTGTGATGAAGAACAAAGTTTCTTCTGAGGAAGATATTATGGCTCTCTGGTCGGGGAGGTAATGAGCTTGGCACTTGAGGGAGAACTCAGGGAAATGGTGGACCTGGGGGAAAATATACAAAGGAAGGTTGGATTCCTAGAGCCCAATTTCGTTGCTCTAATCTAAGAAAACATCCTTTAGCCATGACTACAAATCCGCGAAATCAAATTCCCACCTGGTGTCTGCAATTAAATGATTTTTGTCAGCCAAATGGATCCTGTCGAAGTCGACAGGAGGTGGGAGGAAAGGATTTTCCTCAGCTTCTGCTCTCTTTGATTTTGGCGCCATCACTGCAAAAATACCTGCAAGTCAAACAAAACGTTAGTGGGGATAACTGTGGTTTTGGCCAGTTTGACTGAAACGGAGGTAAGACAGGGGTAATTTCTCTGGTGCGAGGACAAAGTAAGCAATGGGAGAAATGAATGGAAAGGGTGGTTTTGAGAAAACAGATACCCGTTGGGCGCGGGGAACAGATCAGCAAGCTAACAGATAAGTTAGCCAATAATAAATGGCCAACGGGTCCTTTGGAGCGTGAGATGGCAGGTAACAATGAATGACGAATACGACCAGGTGACGTGGCGGGTGTTGATTGGGAAGTGGCCATGGAGAAGGGACTTGTACCGTGTGAAGAAAGGGACGTGGACTAACGAAGTTATGAGATGTGATCTTAAGGGAAAAAAGTAGAAAAATGATGTCATAGGGTGACGGGGGGTATGCCAGAAAATGATGAGCAGTACGTGGTGGGAGTATGTACCAATGGATTCCTACCACGTATAGAAAAAGGGGCCCGCCAGACAAACACTCTATTCCAGAACCCCCCCCCCCATTGTTAAAAGAAGACCGGTCGGGGGCTGTCAGTCGTCCATCGGTGCGCTTGCCTCTGGACCGTAGATCTGAGCGCAGTGCTTAACCAACATTCCAGACCCCCCCCCTCCATTAGAAGCAGAATGGTCGGGGGGGGGTACGAAATTCATTCTCAACCATGGATCTACACGCCGATGCCTTAGCCGTTCAGATGCGCGCCTTTGTTATACATGATTCTGGACCCCCCCTACCGTTAAAGGTAGAACGGTCGGGGGAGGGGGGTCCAGAAAAACTTATCAACCGTAGATTTCAACGCCATCACCTCATCCGTTCATCTGTGCGCTATCATTAATCTGTGAGCGCAAACTCATTTTTTCTTTGAAAACTTAGAATAAGCGCTTTAAGTGGGTTTTTCCAAGCTTTCCCTATTTTTATCACCATGGGGTTAGGCATTCAACTTTCAAACATCAAAGATAGGGTTCAACATCAACCATCATGCATGTTTTATTGAGATAAAGCAAACTACCCTATGCTCTAACCTAATTACCTATGACATTTAGCCCAGATTAAACTGTTGGTCTAAGAAATTACTCTATCCCGGGGTTATTTGACCAAGATTAGGCAATTTGGTCAAATTTATTCACTAGCTAACCTAATTTGCTTGGCTAAGATTAAACAATTTAGCCAAGCTTATTCACTACTCCTATCAACATCAATTTAAAAGGACTTGGCCATGTTTAAACTGTATGAACCAAGTCATGGTTATTGCATGGGGCTCTATCCAATTTCTTTTATGCCCTCTTTTATTCTTTTTCTTTATTTTCTTTTCTTTCTTTTCTTTTTCTTTTTCTTTCTTTTCTCAAATTATTTGCAGAATGAAAAATCATTGGCAACCAAAACAATAAAAAGATAAAATTTTCAGTCACCAGTTGATCCTATAAACTATAGGGTTATAACACACTCTCTCATCCCTTCAAAGCTAGTACAGTTGCCACTGCATTCATGGAGACAATTCAAAAGCTACATGGCAGCCCAAAGATTATTGTAAGTGACAGAGATCCCATCTTCACTGG
>JZKD02S2429762.1:216330-239182 GCA_000966675.3 Picea glauca
ATATTTAAAGTCCCCAAAATAATATCATATGTTTGTTTTCCATCCAAAATGTGTATCAAGTGTCTAAGTAGAAATGTCATAATACAAATTAAAATAAATGAGGGTATTTCTTTTTGAAAAACTCCTCTCTTTCCTTTCTTACTTCTGACACATCGGGTGTAAGATTAAGTAAGTCTTCATAATAAAACTTCTTCTTTTCCAGTTTTACTATTTCAAGTGCATGTCATTGAAGGTGATGTCTCTATTATCATTGTTTGCTTTGGTTGATTGTTGTTTGGAATGTATGGAGGAGGATTGAGATGCTTCTAATCTAAGAGAGTTAACATGATGCATTCCTTTGTCAATTTGGGGTTCATTTGGAGGCACCCTGTAATTTCTAGGAGGTGATTGGGCCATGGAGGCAGCTGAGGTAATATGTGGTACTGAATGTAGAGGGCGGGGGGAGGAATAGAGTTATCAGGCCATTGAGAAATACTAGAGGGAGGATTTATAGGGTTGTTGTCCCAACCATCATTGGTTGGCTAGACAGGGGTCTCAGCAAAATCTGAAATGTTGGAATGTGGTTGAAATGGAGGATTAGGAGGAGCTGGAGGTTGTGGCAATGTCAGACTCCCACCAAGGTTCAGATAGCCAGTTTGTAATAATTGGTTAAATTCTTCAGAATTAGCATCAAAGTGTATGGAAAACCTCATTATATTGTGTCTCCCCTGTTGTCAAAATACATCTGGAAATCTTCCCCTTCTACGTCTATTTCCACTTATATTACCCCCTCGTCAAAAAAAGACTCATCTAATTGCCATCATCATTCAAATTAGTGCAAAATTCTTAAAGTAAAATACGAGACACAACATAGTAAACATCTATTACAATTTTGTTAAATATGATTTATATATGTCTCTGACAATAGCATAGTAATTCAAGCATGAATGAGAAAAATGAGCAGAAATAATGTAAACAGGGAAGAAAATCCATAATTCGACAAACATCCTTCTCATTATTTCAATTTTCAAAAAATTGAATTGTATATTACTTGTAAATTTTTCTTCATTTGAACAGTTTACATCTCTTTTAAACAAGGGAATATGTGTGTGTATGTATGTGTGTGTGTGACAAGGATAAATGATAAAGGAAGTACACTTTGTGAAAAGTGACATGAAATGAAAGGAATGAATGAAAATTTCATACATAGAAAATCATTTATGTACATAGGACTGCACATATTTTCCATTATAAAGCTAATAATTTATATGAAATTCTTTTGAAAAAACTTCCAAACAATCCCTCAAAATAATCATTGTGTTTCCAAATTATTGTTTTCACCAAATACTAGAATTCCAAACTATGTATATAATATGAGTTTACAACAACCCAACAAAATATCAAGCTACCCATACATCATTTAGAGACAAAAAATTAAAATCAATGTCATATCCCGGTTTTCCATAGTGAATAAATCTTTAATAAATCCTCTTTAAAAGATTTTTCTCAACAAAACTTTTAACTACATAAAAAGGAGGGAAAAGACCTAGAACTGTAATGAAATATGATTGGGACAATGGAGAGTAATGTATGAAAAATTGTAAAATGATGAGGGGATAAATTCAAAGTTTATGTAATTAAAATCAACTAAACTTTAACATTCCTTTTAATCGCTTTCTTTTCTATTGTCCAAAATATATTCACTTTTCCAAACATGTCAAACATTTGGCGCCAACTAAGTTGTTCCAGGTTTCATGATGACTCCATACATGTCGTTGTGAAATCAGGGTTCAAACTCACACCACGGTATCACTGTCAACGTTTGTGCCATGGACTATGATTATTGTATAATGATTATGATTCATTTGATGTAATTACGTGTGACTATTGTATAATAACTATCAAGAGTTGATCATGTAATTAACTTGTTGTATATTATATATAGTGTATTAATGTGTTATATATATTAATTGTATTACTATATACATATGTTTTATAATTATTGTATCACTCTATAATTAAGTTGTTATATATATATATATATATATATATATATATATATATATATATATATATATATATATTTATTGTGTGACTATTAAGAACGATGTAAAGTTGTTATAGGTTTATGTTTTTAAGTTTATAGGGGATTTCATAGGTGAATAAGAATCATGTTACAATGTGACGTGGATGGAAAAGAAAAATGCAACTTGAGGATTTAGATGGTACTTTTTAGGCATGCGACATTCCTCCAAACCATCTAGGATAAGGTGTAAATAAACAAACAAACAAAATTAAATTTTGAGGATGTCGAAGACCATAATATTCCTAAGTATGAGGGAATGCAAGTTATGTGTTGTGTCAAGTCATCGAAAAAAATACTACTAATTCATATTCATGTAGTTGTTACCTAGTTATATTGTGTCCCTAGACTAAATTGGTCATTTTTAGTTGTGCCACTTAAAATTGCTCAACATTGGTAGTATAAGACCGTCGTGACTAACGTTTTTGGTCACGTACTCACTAATTACCCATTTTTTATTAGTGTTAAAATATCTTAAGTATGTCCTAGCCACTGGATTTGTTGATGTTATTATGAGGTTGTACAAATTTGAAAACTTTCGTTCAACATGTTTCCATCAATTTTTAGTACTCATAGCAATGAATTGAGAAAATGTTGGCATGATCGGTTTGGTCATCTAAACTATCACTCATTGCAACAATTGTGTAATCAAAATATGGTGACTAGTCTTCCTCTCGTTTTTTGCAAAGATGTGGTTTGTGTTGATTGTGTTCTCAACAAACATCATCATGATAGTTTTGAAAAACGTGCTTCTTTGCATGCCTCGCCCCCCTGCAACTTGTTCATAGTGAATTGTGTGGTCTGATTCCTTTAGCTTATTTATTTGGGTTCAATTAATTCTTAACTTTCATTGATGGCTTCTCTAGATCCACTTGGGTTTATTTCCTAAAACTGAAGAGTGAAGTTTTTGACACGTTTTTGGCCTACAAGGCCCTTGTAGAAAAACAATATGGACATCAATTACAGAAGTTAAGAACATATCATGGAGGTGAATATGTTAACAACAAATTCACGACTTACTGCACTGAGTAGGGCATTCAATCGCAACATATTATTCCATATACACCACAACAAAATGGTGTTTCTATGAGAAAGAATCACACATTAAAGGAAATTGCAAATTGTATGATCTAATCTAAGGGATTAAGTCTTCATTATTGGGTGGAAACCATTAATTATGCAAATTACATAGTAAATTTCACTCCCACAAAGCATTTAAAAAATATAATATTGGAAGAAGCATGGAGTAAAATTAAACCAGATGTGAGACATTTTTGTGTGTTTGGTAGTGAAGCATGGGCTCACATTGCTAATGAGAAAAGGAAAGCATTACAACCTAAAAGTGAGAAGTGCATTTTTGTTGGATATTATAAAGATTTCAAAGGTTACATACTTATGCATCCTCATTCGAATGAAATAATTATTAGAAGATATGTTAAGTTTGATTAAAATATATTGGCCTGCGAACCTAACTCGGTGTTTGTGCTATCTTCGGCTTGTGAGCCATCTTCTGGTCCTATTTTGGTTTCTTTTTTAGATGATGATAATGAGGATGTAAATCCACCTACACCTACTCACCTTCCTCCAAATGAGTCCATTGAAATTGAACCCAACACCACCACTTCCCAGATGGGTCTGTTCAACAAGATAAGCAGTTGGTGATCTTGCCAATTATCCTCTTCTCTGATTGATAATATTTATGTGGTTGGGATTTCCAGGATTGATTGGAATAGCCACAGTTTTTTCAATAACTCGTCGACGTTTTGGATCCAAATCAGGATCCATCTTCAAGACATGAATCCTGGGTTCAAATGATGAGAAGAGCTGGTAATAAATACTGGAGGTGAGGGGAAACCTAGGTGTCGGCTAGGATTTTAGTAAAATTCTTTATTAAAATTATGCTAAAATCCTAATTTTAATAAAGAATTTTAATCAAATCCTAGCCGACACCTAGCTTTCCCCTCACCTCCATTATTTATTACCAGCTCTTCTCATCATTTGAACCCATGCTTCATGTCCTAAAGATGGATCTTGATTTGGATCCGAAACGTCGATGAGTTATTGACAAAATTGTGGCTATTCTGATCAATCATGAAGATCTTGTTCTATTTTGGCTCAAGTTTCAGAGACTCGTGATCCAGACACATTTGTAGAATCTTTTGGCATCCAGAATGGGACACAACAATGCATGAATAATATCGTTCCTTAATGGCGAACAATACTTGGGATCTTGTATGTCTTCCAAAAGGAAAAAAAAAATGTGTCCAACATAAATGGGTATAAAGAAATAAGTATGCATCAGATGGAATTGTTGAAAGACATAAGGCCCGGTTAGTTTCCAAAGGATTCTCTCAAGTTGAAGGAATTGACTACAATGAAACCTTTTCCCCTGTAGTCAAAATGAATTCCATCCACCTTGTTCTAGCTCTTGTTGCCTCACATGGATGGGAGGTCCATCAAATGGATGTTAAATCTATCTTATTGCATGGGGATCTACCAGAAAAAATCTACATGGAACAACCTATTGGCTATGCTTAGAATGACTCCAACCTTGTCTCCCACCTTATAAGTATTTTTGAACTTTCCCACAAATGAAAGTTTGAACTCGTCTTCTGAATAAAACACATAAGGAATAATTTTAACTTTCATGGGAGTGCAAAGTGGACTTTCTACTTTAGTAAAAAGCTAAAATTTTCTTTGATGAGAAAACCAAAAAACTTTTCTTTGAACTTTGAACTTGCAATTTTTTTTTGTTTTTTTAAGAAATAAAACTAAAAAAAATTAAAGTTTGTTCCATGAAAAGATTAACAGGGGAACTTTCTATTTTGAGAGCTCAAAAAAACAAAATATTTTTCCCTACAATGAATTATGTAATGAACTTTTTATTAAATGGGAAAAATATGACCAAGAAGTAGTTAGGGACCAACCCCAAGTTCCCCTGAGGGTTGAGCTAAAAGTGGTTATTATCATAACCAATTTTGTATTGTATAAATATTAGAATTAAAAGAGTTGTACGAGATTTTTTTGGCTCTTGTGAAAGATTGTATTGGAATTATTTCTCTTACTCTCATTAATTCAAAATCCATTCTTTCGTAGAGGAAATTGTTTCTAGAGGAGATTATTTGTGCAAGTCAATATTGTGGACTAATCTATGGTTTAATTATTTGCACAAATGTCTAATACGATCTTTGTATTGTTTTATCAAGTTATCTTGATCATTTGTGCAAGTCCATATTGTGGACTAATCTATGGTTTAATTGTTTGCACATATGTCTAATACGATCTTTATATTGTTTTTTAAAGTTATCTTGATCATTTGTGCAGGTTAATATTGTGGACTAATCTATGATTTAATTGTTTACACAAATGTCTAATACGATCTTTGTATTTTTTTCTCAAGTTATCTTAATGCAATATTGAAGTTCTTGCAAGTTATTTCTTTCAGAAAATCTTCAATGTAATTTTTCTTTGTGTATTTAGTTTTTTTCTTTTATGTTAATCTTTATTACGAAAAGTTAAGTTATACAATTTTCAAAATTTCTATAAAATTATTTTTGAGGAATTAAATAATTGATTGGTTCTCTTTCCATTATTCTTTTATGAAAATATTATTTGGTGTGTTTAGTTAGATTTGTTCTTTCTTGGAAAGTATTTTCGTTAAAACATTTTTTTCTTATATAATTACTTCTTGGGAATTAGATTGGTACAATTACCTTTCCATTGCTATAATGAGACTTAAGTCGTAGTACTCCATCATAAACAATTCTAGGGCTTTATGAGGAATTAAAGAATTGATTGGTTCTTTTTCCATTTTTTTTTTAACTTATTTTCTATGTTTACTTAGATTTGTTCTTTATTGGAAAAACAATTCTATAGAACTTTATGAGAAATTAAAGAATTGATTGGTTCTTTTTCCATTATTTTTTAAGTGAAAAACTTATTTTCTATGTCTAGTTAGATTTGTTCTTTATTGGAAATTATTATTGTTAAAACAATTTTTTCATATAAGATTTGTTCTTTATTGGAAATTATTATTGTTAAAACAAATTTTTCATATAGAATTAATTTTAGAGAATTGGATTGGTATAGTTACCTTTTCATTGTTGTAATGGTTATTATTGTTAAAACAATTTTTTAATTACTTTTTGAGAATTGGATTGGTATAGTTACCTTTCCATTGTTGTAATGGTTATTGTATTACCGAAAGTAGTATATAGCAATGAGTTAGCATTGACTTTCATATTAGTTTTGTGTTGACTTGAAAATTTTATATCAATTTAAATGTTCAACATAACAATTAAAAAAATTAAAATTAAAAAAAAAAAAATAGTATTTTTTAACTTTTTATTGGTCAATAATTTGATAGTGTTATTGCAGCCTTCACGTATTTCGAAACCTTAAATTAATGAGAAAAGACAAGACCACAAAAAAACTAATATAATGTAATGCAATATAATATAATATTGTATTATAATATATGTTAAAATCTAATATTGTATTGTTTTTTCAAATGAGGTAAAAATTTAAATTTTAAATGTCAACTTTTTTACACTTATTAAAATTTCAACAATTTTACATTTCTTAATATTTTTTAATTTCAATAATTTTACATTAATTAATATTTTTTTAATCTTTCAATTTCAATAATTTTACATTTATTAACATTTTTTAATCTTTTAGTATAATTTTATAAAAATTTGTACGTAAACTTTTAAGTCATATTTTAAAATATAAGAAACATTGAGATGTTTTTACTTTTTTAATTATTATAAAAATCATGGCAAGTACAGATCTGCATTCTTTTCGAATGACTAAGGAAATGTCCGAATATTATTTATATAAGTCGTGCAGACACTAACAAGTAAAGTTTTCGGAGACAACGTACTTCCCTTGTTAACTCTTGGAATAGGTTTTCACTTCTCTTTCAGTAAATAGTAGTTTCAATTTTTTGGGGTTCATATATATATATATATATATATATATATATATATATATATATATATATATATATATATATATATATATATATAAACCTTGCATTAAAGCTTATCAAAAGGTTGTTCATAAATCTGGAGGATTATTCTACATCAAATAGAGGAGAATTTAATTGGGCCTCTTCCTTGGGTTTAATCCCTATTGTTGAAACTTAGGAATCCAACCCTATCAACACAAACCTAAGGAAGAATTTAGTTATCGAAACACTAAGCTCAAAATGAAGTTCACCCAACAATTGGTTTTCCATTGCGAAGCCTTGGAAGAAATCACGATAGATTAATAAGTTTCTATGACAAAATGATAATTAGATAAATAAACAACCATAGAAACATGCAAGAGATTGTAAAAGAACTAAAGGACCAACCACATGAAGGTGGAAGCTCATCTAGCCCATGTTCCTCCCTCGTGTCACTCTCAATTCCCCATACCCCATCTATCTACTAGAAAATAATCAAAGCTAACATAATATCATAAAACATATAACATTATGCATAAAAAGTAGAAAAGAAAAAATCATATTTAAAATAGTTTATATTATTAAATATGTTGCTCTCTAGATTTTTTCTCGAACCTAAGATTGTATGTAGCACTCTGCAACACTTCCTCTGCAAACCTACTACATGATCTGAACAATCCACCATGGAACATGTCGCCTGTTACGGACTTGTACAAATAGTATTCAGGGTCTGATCAATCAAAATAAGTTCGGAAGGGGNNCCAAGCGACCCTCCTTTGAGTCGTCGCTGCAGCTACGAGACCAACTCCTCACCAAAGAACAAGGGCTTAGGAAAGAGATGGATGTGGAATCAGAAACGTCCCATCCAAAGGCATCTCATGACTGGGAGCCTGGCAAATGCATTCTGCAATCTGACAAACCCCCAAGGTATCTCATAAGCTCAACAAGGGTGGGTGAACACACAGTTCATGCTAGAGAATGCCCTCGTAGGAAAGTTCTTAGGACTATGGCCATCTGAGCATGACCTAAATCGATGGATTAAACACTGGTGGAACCCTAAGGGAGACTATGAGGTTCAGCTCAGCTCAAAAGGCTTCTTCACGATCATCCTTTACAATCTCAAAGACAAGGACAAAATCTTCGATAATGGGCCATACTTCCACAACTTGGTCGGGCTATTTTTGCGCTTCTGGACAGATCGTTTCAACCCGGACAAGGAGGACTTCACAATGGCTCCAGTTTGGATCCGTTTATACTCCTTTCCTCAGGAGTTCTGGCTGGAAGAAATCCTTATGGGAATAGGGAACACAGTGGGCCATTATCTCAAAACATTGGATGTTACAAAGCAAAGAAAATACACCTCTTATGCCTGAATCTATGTGTACATGGACATCTCCAAAGCTCTACCCGGATCTGTCACTCTGGAATGTCAATATGAGGACTCGCAACAAACGATCGACTATGAACACATCCTCTTCCATTGCAGGAAATTCCATGAACATGGCCACCTCTTCGGGGATTATCCACTGAATATCCAAGCACCCAAGGCCAACGACACCAAGCAGAAAGACGACTTCACCACAGTCACAGGCAGGAAAAAAAAACCCAAGGAAGAAAAATCCAGATCCTGGCCCCAAAGTCTTGACAAAAAACTCTTATGAGATCCTGAACTAGCTACCGGAATATGAAGAAATCCAAGATCTGCACAAAGAAAATCAACAAGAAAAAGGGAAGAGCCAAGTTACACCTTCCTATGTACAAAATAAAGAGGCTAACCTAGTAGAGCGGGGATGAGTAGATGGTGACATCCAGATGCAGCTGGATGACCGCGATCTAGCAAGCATCGATCTTTAAAAACTTGAGGAAGCCCTCAATCAAAAGGATCTGCAAGCCCTCCCTGAAGAGCAACTTCGCAAGGTCCATAAAGTATTTATTGACTCCACAGCAAAATCCACATCAAGATTGGGTATAGCCGTAGATCCAAGCTCAAAATCAAAGACAAGACCACGGGAAAACAAAAGAAGGGGACGGAAATCATCCCAACAACTTATCAAGGAGGCAGGAAATCTCATGCTCAACTCTGGGCAAATCCAAAATCTCTTGGAGGGATACCTCCACCCAACTCCACAATAATTATGATGAACATCATCACCTATAACATCAGAGGACTCAATGGTAGATCCAAACAAAGGATCCTCCGAGACTGTATCAGAGCATAAAATCCAGATATCCTTTTGCTACAAGAGACAAAATGTGTTGGAACAGAAGCAGAAACCATCTTCCACCGAAGTTGGCATGGGTGCGATTTCATACACACTGACTCCACAAATGCATCAGGGCGACTAGCTATCTTATGGAATCCCAACACTATCACCCTAAGCAGCCCTTTCTCCACCATAGGCACGCTCATAGCCCACTTCACGGTCACAGGGTCAACTCAGGAAGGTGATATCACAAACGTTTATGGACCTCAGAGTCAACAAGGCAAAGACAGCCTCATGAAATGGATAACTCACATAAAAATCCTGCTGAGCATGCCCAACTGGATTCTAGGCGGCGACTTCAACATGATCCTGACACTAGAAGAGAAAAAAGGAGGCACTAAACGACTAGAGCAAGACAGTGGTAAGTTCAAAACCCTTATAGACCAGCTAAATCTGGTAGACATCGAAAATCACAATGGCACATTCACCTGGTCCAACCGCAGATCAAGGCACCAACAGGTGGTTTGTCGTCTGGATCGCTTCCTTGTAGCAGAAGAAATGATAGAAAGGGATCCGACCATGGAGAGCCTCATTCTCCCAAAGGCAGGATCGGACCATTGGCCATTTGCCTTCTGCCTAAAAACTGGGGCAACACCAAAATACAAACCCTTCTGGTTTGAGAAATTTTGGCTATCACACCCTGACTTTCATCAGCTTGCAAAGTCTTGGTGGGCCCGGGCAGAAATAGATCATGGTACCTGCATGTACAAATTTCAGCAGCGCCTCAAAAACTTCAAACACTCGTTAAAGATATGGAATAAACACACCTTTCGAAACATATTCCAAAGCATGCAGAACATAGAAAAAATACTAGCAACGCTACAGAAAAAAATCATCTCAGGGACCAGAACCATTATCCTAATGAAAGAAGAAGAGGAGCTCCAAACTGAGTTAGAGGAGAGGAAAAAACAAGAGGAAATTATGTGGCGCCATAAGTCTAGATTCCAATGGCTCAAAGAGGGTGAGAGGAACACAAAGTTATTCCATCGAGCCATGGTGCACCATCGATACATCAATTGGATAATGCATTTGGAGGATGCAAAAGGAAATACAATCAGAGAACACACCCAAATCGTTGAAGAATTAAACACCTACTACAAATATCTTCTAACGAAAACCAGCAGGGATAGAACGACAACGATCCGAAGGGTAACTAGGCACATACCCTCTCTTGTGGCTCCAGAACAAAATGAAGTGCTGATGAGACCCATCACTCAAGAAGAAGTGGACCAGGTAGTCAAAGGAATGCCCTTAGAAAAAGCACCTGGCCTAGACGGCTTCACCACTGACTTATTTCACCACTGTTGGGATTTAATCAGGAAAGAGGTCTGGCAGGTCGTACAGGAATCTTGAACCTTAGGCCAAGTTCTATCCGCCCTCAATGCTACCTTTCTCACTCTCATTTCGAAAGAGGAGAGGGTCACTCATCCCAAGCAGTATAGACCAATTTCCCTTTGCAACGTCATATACAAAATCATTACAAAGCTAATAGCAACGCGCCTCAAGCCAATCTTGCCTTTTTTCATTTCCAAGGAACAAGAAGGATACGTAGAAGGATGAAAAATCATGGACAACGTCATCCTGGCTCACGAGGTAATCCACTCTCTCAAGACGACCAAAATCCCAGGTATGCTCATCAAACTTGATCTCTCAAAATATTTTGATAGAGTCGATTGGCAGTACCTTCGCTCCATGCTAGAATCATTTGGGTTTGACGATCAATGGGTAAACTGGATCTTAAATCTCACCTCTTCAACCTTCTTAAACATTCTTGTAAATGCGGTGCCTTCCCAACCCTTCTCTCCTTCCAGGGGCATCAGGAAAGGAGACCCCCTTTCACCTTTTCTCTTTGTACTCATGGTGGAAGCCCTAGGACGATACATCAAGACGGCGGTCCTGGAAGGTTCCCTTAAGGGCTTACCCTTGCATAATGTTGACACTCAGAACTGAAAATGGGTTGCAGCAAATCAATCCCGAGGCAACCTTGAACCACTTTGGATTGGAAGTTTCCCCCTCCCGACCCGAGAGGGATCTCACGAACAATGTCACAATATGATCTTTAGTAAGCGTGCAATGGTGGGCATATTTATGGGTAAATGATGGTCTTGGATTTTTAAAGTTTGGGGGTTAAACCAGGGAAATGGTCCATTGGGCATGGAGTCAAGTGAAAACCAAAAAAAGGAGATAATAGCAGTGATCATATAACTTGCGGAAAGTGAGGCAAAGTAAGTATATCTTTCAACGATTTGATAATCATGATGTGGTAGCAGAAAAAGGAAAGGAAAGGTCGATGTAGCAGAGAATATATGTAGAATTATGGAAGTGTAGACTGGTCTTACACCCGCTGATAGCTGGTACAAAGGAAAAATAGTAAACAATTATAGAAAACCAAAATTCATTCGCTATAGTAGTGGTCGTACTAAATTATAACGAAGCACATCAGTTAGGAATATGAAACGAAACGAAATATGAGGTACAAGAAAACAAACTTGTAACACAGTCGTGACGGAATAAGGAAGAAATAAACAATATGATAATGACAATACATCAACTGTGGGTAAGGAACATATAAATGAGTTCCAAACAATTTTAACACGGCTGGAAAAAAAAATAACATACTGAACGAATCGACCGTGATGAATCTCACAATCACAAGTAAAAAATCTTCTGTATTATTTCATTCCTAGTTTACAAAATAACTCAGCATTACAAAGGAACCCCTCTTCACAAGAGATTTTCTTCCATCTCGCCCCCGCGCCCCCCCTATTCTATTACATCAATCAGTCTTAAAAAGAAAATTCTAGAATAAAACTCTTTGTGTTCCGGGAAATACGAAACAATTTGCCTTCTCCGGACTGTGCGACTGCCTACGTTGTCGTTTCTTTAAACCATTATTAATCATTTGACAAGTGGGGTATTTTCAACTGGGATAAATCTTTGTGTTATCCTTGCATTTGATCTCACTTTGAAACCTCCAAAAATCTGACACCGAATGTTGATTAGGGTGATATCCTGGATGTACACAGTCTCGAAGCTTTGCACACTGATTTGATCAAATAGATATGTAGATGTGGCATCAACATTAATTTAAAAAAATCTTGCTACCTCAGTAGAAATGAAGATCAACAAGAAAGTAATGCAGAAGACAATGGTCAGAGCGCATCGGTGGCAATAATCATGATCGTGTCTGTAGTAACATTGTTTCTCTTCACAATCCTCTTGTATTACAGATCAGCCTCTCGTTCATCTGCTCATGAGAAAACCGAAATCGTCTCTTTTGGACCGGGTTTAAAGTTATCAGATCAGTTGGATGCTACCAATGGTTTCAGTGGAGCCACCCTCATTGGCAAAGGCGCATGGAGTGAAGTATACAAGGGATTTCTCAAGAACGGTCAAGTGGTTGCGATCAAGATCCTTAAAATGGATTGCTACACAGTACATAAATATCTAATCATATGACGGTACAAGCAATAACGCGATCCAACCATGGCAGGCCCTCCTAGGTCTCGCGCCATGTATTTTTCGGGGTCATATGAATCTGTAGAGTTCATATATAAATGAGACCCTGCCGCCAATGAGAAACAACGGCTTTTTCACCAAGGTTATACCCTCCAACATACATAAAAAATTCCATCCACGACAGCACCCAAGCAACCGGATCTCCTTGTTGGCATTTTTGGAATAGGTTTCCATAAATCAGACTCGGGAATGTATACAATGGCTTCCCTGCAAAGACTGGCATTTTAGAGAGGTTCATTAAACACCTGTGCGTTAAAACTAATTCTGGAAATGGCATCCATTATACTTAGCATTGTCTATGCTCAGACAGATGGTGCATTTCTAGTCTTCACGTGGATTCTGTCTTCTGGAATTCTGCGATTGCCAGGTGCTCTGACAGCTCTTTGAACCATCACTAACCTAAGCCCCTCATAGCCAATGTTCCATCCTCCCACCTTCAAAGAAATCGTACATCGTTTATCGGATGTAATGCATGAAAATATAATGCATAACCTTGTCTGCATATTTTGCAAGAAGTGGTCACAAGAATATCATGCTTTCTTGTAATTTTGGGCGGGAGCTCCATAAGGTCCATCGATGTAAAGCTTGGGAAGTCTGCATGGTGGGACTTCGTTGTCAGTTACCAGTGTATTTTCAACCCTAAGTAGACCACTTTTATTGGCGGTAGGGGGTTCACAAACCTGAGAAAATATTCTCCTAAGTTATGTTGTCCAATCACCCAAAGTTCGAATGTGGACACTTAAGTAATCATCTACTGGAGCTGAGGTAATAGAAAAGGGATGCCATTAAAATGGAGAAACATATGGACACTTGATGAAAAAATACATCCCACCTTTGTACCTGAATCCCAGAGGCTTAGTCATATGCAAGGCAAGAACATTACCAAGATATATGGCAGCCTTCACGAGATTTACTTTGTTGTTATTTTGACGGAAAAATATGAGGAATCGTTCGTCGATGTACAGAAGTATGGGAATTTCCATGTACATCCAAGCCATTTTCTTGTACCATTCTAGTGTGAGATATATGAAGATGGAGCGGATGATAAGAAGAGTGTAGACTGCAATAAAAAAATGGTGGGCATACCAGAAAGCACTGAAGCCTGCTAGCTTATGCAGAGGCCATGGAAGTTTGACTACGTTTCTCTTGAAACTATAAGTGGCCAGCGTGAAGGAGAAGGCCATCAAGAACACCATAATAATTCCAGATAAGCCCACTGTGTTGATTATCAGGTCTTGAAAAGTTGGTTTTCGATAGTGAAATCCACGTCCTATTGTAGCCATAAACTTGGGGTCAGGACATGAAACGATTCTGGGGAATTCACAGGTGAGGTGCACCATCCAATGAATGAATATGCCAGTTGCAATTCCCATGGCCATCACCTTGTGAAAGTTGATATTGTCATCAAATGGGACAATTGAATTAGCCCTGGTATTTCTGAGCCAGGTAATTGTGTTGTGGCATACAGGGAAGAGAATGAGAGCCATGTTAAGCTTCAACGTCTCGACGGTGCCCTTGGCAATGCAAATGCAGTAACCCATCACCTGGAATGTATCTTTGTTCATGTATTGGAAAAATTTCCATGTGAACAAACACGCATTCAATGCTATCCAAAGTAATATTATCCAGATGCGCTTCCAATTCTCGTGGATGAAATCCTTTGCCAGCTCAAGGAATCTGTAAATGGGACTTCTCCAACGCTTGGGGATCATAGTCTTACTCAAAGTTTTGCTGTGATTTACATATCCTTTGTTCCCATAAGTGGTCACCATGCCCTGCAGCAGGGCTTCAAGCTGCCATATCTCAATGTATCCTAGATAATCTGGGTCGAGCTCCTCCCTGATGAGATCGGAATATTCTGTAGCATTCTCCTTCAACTTTGCCAGTTTGTTTGCAGAAGCACTCAGCACAATAACCTCCTTGACCTCATCTTCTGATATTCGGCCATGTCCATTCTTATCACACATGCCAAAGAAGATCTATAGTCTAGAATCAAAGTTCTGGTCGGCCATCTCCTGCCAGAATTGGGGAATCTCATCCTTGGACAAGCTATTGGTTTTCAACCTGTTAGCGATATTTCTGGTAAGGGGGGTAAAATGCGAAGGAATGGGTAAAAAACCCACTTGTCCTAAGTTCGGGATGCAAATGCATCCGTGTTTAAATGGAAATCGAATCTGGATGGCAAGGATCAGAGCGCCCGGATCAACGATGCGCATCGGATTCTGGAGCCCCCCCCGCCTTTCTACCTTTGAGCGGAGGGGGGGGGGTCCGGAATCAGGCGCGCATCTTCCCAACAACCGAGATCAAAGCGCCCAGATCAACGACGCTCAGGCGATCCCATCCTTCTCAGCAACTCAATTTTAATCAACGTGGGCCCTTCTCCCTGGTTTCCATGTGTCCCCCCATCTCCACTCTTTTAGTCCATCTCATCATCCACTCACCACCTACCACATGTTCTGCTCCCATTCCACGTTAGCCTCCCACTAAAAGTGTGTCCATCATATCTCATCTCCTGTCCCCTCCGCTTATTTCCTTCTGGCATGTGTCTTCCCCTTTAACCTCTCTCACACCTCATCACTTCTTACCTCACCCTCACAATGTTGGCGCCACCACTCCCATTATGCGCCCTATCCTTTGCTCTGGCCAGCATGCCTATTCCTCAGGTAATTCAGCTGATTTAGGTGGTAGCGCGAAGGGTCTTCCACATCGCAGAAGTGCCAAGTTGGCCGGGTCATCCTCAATCCCAATGAAGCAGTTATTGAAGTAGTTGTTAGTGGTTAGACATCGCCTACGCCATAATGGGAAAGTCCGTCAACGAACTGAAGGCACATCGATTCGTCCACGGAAATGTCAGAAGTTCGATTGCTTCTTCCATAAGTTGCACGATCATTCAGAGACGACAGTTGCAGATTGTCAGAAGCCATGCAGACGCAATGTGTTTAATGCAACGTCTCGATTTTGTTGTTGTTGTTTTTTTGAGTATATGAAGGCGTTTTCGCCATTTTTGTAGGGATCGATGGTTGAGCAGAGCTCTCGGTTGTAAAAATTTAATGAAGCACTGATACTTTGGTTATGTATAGACCTTTGAGACTTCTTGCCTTATGGATGCCAGTTTCTTTTACATCTTTGTGATACTGTGTTAGAACAGCTCAGAATTGGAGGATCTAGTCGAGTTGTAGTTGTTATAGGATGATGTTGGATTGGATCATTGTAGCAGTTACGTTGTTTCTAATCAGTTCTTTTGATTTTCCCAGCGTTGAGTGACTTGGAATTGGAGGATCCAGTCAAGTCACCCTTTAGTTTCTTGAGACCCTGAACCAAGAGGATCTTGCATTCAGAGTCTTTCCTCTGCAAACCGCTGGAAGCCTGTTGCCTAAAGTTGTTTGCTCACCTTTCTTACCAAGTCTTCCACCTGCTCATCTTTTAATCAACCCACTGGCTGAAGTTAGATCAAGACCTCCTTTGTCCCATACATGCTAGACCCATTCCCTGAGTTAGAGTGATATATCCCCGAGTCTTTATCTCCATTTGATCATCCTTTATAAATAAATCGTGACATTAAACTGATGGGTGTCGGGCTCTGCTCCTGCAAGCAATCCAGGAGTGACTTCCGACGCTAACATTTCTGGCGTCGTTTCCAGGGACGAAGTTGAATATTTTCCCTGGGATTGAACGACAACAATTAACTGATTCTGAAGGTGCATCGGATATTAGAATTATCAAGATTGCTACTGTGCACCTAGCAACTCCATTGTAACGACTCCACTGGGGAGAACCTGCACTAATTAATTGTGGATTTCAGAGGCAAACACACGCGGTCTCATCCACAGCTGCCTCTAGCTACACCTGAAGCTGACCCAGAGGTGGTTCTCAAAAGAGGAAAGAACTCTGCAGAAAAAGTTTCCATCACCGAAACAGGTAACCCGCCATCTTCTTCTGTAAGAACTCCTTTTTCTCCTCCTCAGTTTCTTAATAGACCTCCTTCAGAGGTTTCCCGTTTTCTAAATTTTGGGAGTGTTACTGCTGAGATTCCCCCTCCTAGTTTGTGTTTGGAGGGAGAAATTCTTGTCACTCCCCTCTCCTCTGAAGTTGTTCCTTGGCGTAGACCCGGGACTACAGAAGATTTCCCCACTCCTGCACAAAGAGAAGCACCTGTTGACTTGAGTTCGTTAGCCTTCCCCTTTAATCCTCTCTTGTTTCCCACTCCACTTCGAGATTCATTCCCAGTAGCCCCTTCGCGAACTCCTTCTCCTCCAAGTTATCCTCCACCTAATATTCCTATGGCTAGTGCTAACCCCCCTCTAAATAGAATTGATGCCATAGTCGCTGTTAGATATGCTCCCTTAATCCTGCCCCATCCTATGAATCCTCTCCCTGCTGGAGATTACTTGAAATACATGCCCAAGTTCACTGGGGAAGGGGATGTAACTGCAGAAGAGCACTTGGCTGCTTTCTACAGTTATGCAGTGAGGCAGTGGGGAGACAGGAAGGATTTCATGTATTACATGACAGAGTTTGGGTCTCTGAAGAAAATGGAAGGGGAGTCTGTCTCTGACTTCTCCAAAAGATTCAATAAAATGTATAATAAGATTCCTGCAGAGATAAATCCCTCAGAAGCCTCCGCCCAAATTTCCTATGTTGGTGCATTTGACCCTGATTTCTGCCTTTTATTGAGAGAAAGAAGAGCCACCTCCTTATCTCAAATGCAAGATGCGGCCATAGAACTGGAATCCAACATATTGGCAGCTGACAGACTCAGGAACAAGGCCGACGCGGACAGAAGAAAGGGAAAATTTGAAGCCTCAACTTCTGGCTCATCGGTACCCCACCCTCAAGTGGATGAACTGACCAAGATGATGAAGTTTTTGTCTGAAGAGATGGAGAGACTGAAGGTGGAAAGGAGGCAAGTGTACAAGGGCCCTCAGAGCGTCAAAAATAAAGGAGGTGGAAAGGAGGCCAAAAAATATCGCTCCCCCGACTATGCACAGAGAAAGGGGAAGAGACAGAGAAGACCAAAGAATTCAGTCCCCCTTACAGAACAATTTTGTGGTCGAAGATGAAGAAGGGGAAACAGAAGAGCTTGAGCCTAAGATCCATTGCTTCGGAGAGACTCCCCCTTTTCCTCACCTCACTCAATCAGCTTATGAGGAGTCTCTTATGGATATTCAGCTAAATGAATTGAGCAAGGGAGACAAGCCTAGCGGCAGCCGAGGCAGGTACAACCTGAGGTCCGACAAAAAGACAGTAGCACATGATATTCCTGAGCAGTCCACTAGAACAGAGAAGCCCGCTAATGAAGTAGCAGACGGTCACAGAGGTAAGAAGGCTCAACCCCTCTCTCCCAGTGTCCACAATCATGTCTCTGAAATAAAATAAATTCCAAAGCTTGCGTCTTCTTTTAATTTCAAGCATGAAATTCAAAAGATCAGAATCCCTGTGCCCCTCACCGAGCTAATTAAACATGGGGAATTTAAAAAATGCTTCTCTGAGCTTTTACAATCCAAAGCTTCATACCTTCCCACAGATTCCATAAACCTCCAAGATGAAAAGCCACCAGTCGTCCTAGGTCCCATGGTAGAAGACATAGATGATTCATCCCCTCCCTTCTACACATCCCTGAACATACATGATAAAGTGCTACACAATTGCTTGATGGATTCAAGGGCTTCTCACAACCTCATGCCAAAAACTGTCATGGAAGAATTGGGGCTAGAAGTCACCCGAGCCTATCATGACCTCTATTCTTTTGATTCCAGGAGAGTTCAGTGTCTTGGAGTTATTAAAGACTTGGTTGTGACCTTGTTTCAATTGCCCATGAAAAGTGTGGTCATGGATATTGTAGTGGCCGATTTTCCCCCCAAGTTTGGTATGTTTTTATCAAGATATTGGATAAAAACACTGGGGGGAACCTTGCAGATGGACCTCACGTATGCTATTATCCCAGTGTTCAGAGGAGAGCATAGAACATTATACAGGGAAGCCCAACTAGCCTACATAATCAGTGACGAAGTCAACCCTACCAATCATCCCATCTTTGCCTTGGACACTGATTTAGGCTCCAGTCTACTACAACTCACCCATGCCCCCGAACCTCCTCTGAAACTCAGAAAGAAGCCCACTGCTTCCCATGAACTTCCTCCCTCCATCACCCCAGTTTGGAAAATGTTTTTTGATGGAGACTACTCCCGAGAAGGCGCTGGAGCTGGGGTGGTTTTCGTGTCACCTGCTCAGGAGACCATATCCCTGTCATATAAGTTGGAATTTGAAACCACTAACAATGTGGTAGAGTATGAAGCTCTTATGCTAGGATTAAGAGACACAAGGAAATAGGAATTCAAGAGGTAGCAGTGTTCAGAGATGTTGAATTGGTAGTCCAACAGATCATAAGCGCTTATTAGGCCAAGCATCCTCGACTCAGGAGTTATAGAAATGAATTATGGGACCTAATTGACAGTTTCTTCTCAGCGTTTAACATTTATTTCATCCCAAGAGAGGAAAACACAGTGGCAGATTCCTTGGATACATCAGCAAGCAATTTCAAAGTACCCTTTCTGCCCAGACTTAGGTATGATGTAGAAGTAAAATACAGGCCCTCCATACCTGACAATGTCAAGCATTGGAAGGTGTTTGAGGATGATCTTGAGATCAAGAAGTTCTTGGAGACTATCGAAGAGTTTTCAGAGCTCCATATCAATCAAGATTCTGTCTCTGAAGAAAGGTTGGATGGGGGTGAGTTGCTGAGTAAAATAGCTAAGAATGACATTATTTAGTTGCCTAGCAATCACATTCCAAGGGGACTAGTCCCTTTAGAAAGATTGTTCGATGGGAATGATGTGGCAGTAAAGGGGAGAGTTTCAGGTGATGATACTGACACAACTGAGTGCAACATTGACACACCAGAGGAGCCTAAGTTTTTCAAGTTGTCAAGGAGTTTGACCAAGGAGCAGAGGGTTGAATATACCAAGTTGCTGAGAGAGTTTGTTGATGTGTTTGCATGGACCTACGAAGACCTCAAGACATATGTTACATCGGTCATTGAGCACAAGATCCCACTGAAAGAAGAGGCTAAGCCATTCAAGCAGAAGCTGAGGCAGATAAATCCCATGTTGCTACCTGTCATGGAGAAAGAAGTGAAGAAGTTGCTAGATGCCCAGATCATTGTCCCCTTGAGGTATTCTGATTGGGTGGCCAATTTGGTCCCTGTAAGGAAGAAAAGTGGCAAAATCAGACTCTGTGTTGATTTCAAGAACCTGAACAGGAGCTCAAGGAAAGACAATTATCCCCTACCCAACATGGAGCACATATTGCAGAAGGTCACTGGTGCATCTAGAATATCCATGATTGATGGCTTCTCTGGTTACAATCAGATATAAGTCATGCCTGAAGACAGGGAAAAAACGACCTTCACCACTCCTTGGGGCACATACATGTATGCCAAAATGCCTTTCGGACTAATGAATGCAGGAGAAACATTTCAATGAGCCATGGACATAGCCTTCATCAGGGAGAAATACCAGTTCGTGGTAATCTATCTAGATGACATCATGGTCTTCTCCAAGACAGACAAGGAACACTGTTGCCACTTGAAGAGGGTTTTCCTGAAGTGTCGAAGGTTTGGCCTATCTTTAAACCCCAAGAAATCTTTGTTTGCTATGTAGGAAGGGAATCTATTAGGCCATATAGTGTCAGCAGAGGGAGTAAGGATTGACCCTAGCAGGGTAGAAGCGCTTCAGACCCTGTCACTTCCCAGATCTAAGAAGGAAGTTCAGGCCTTTTTGGGGAAGATAAATTTTCTGAGGAGATTTGTCTCAAATTTTGTTGAGTTGGTGAAACACATCATAGCCATGCTCAGGAAGGGAAATGAAGTGAAATGGACTACTGAACCTAGAGAATCTTTTGTCCAAATAAAGAAGGCATTGACTGAGGCGCCTGTGCTAATCAGTACCGATTATTCTAAAGATTTCCTGATTTTTTATTTTGCTTCTTGGGATACAGTGGCAACAGTCTTGTTGCAGAAAAATGAGCAAGGGCAAGAGCAACCTATTGCTTTCTTTAGCAAAGCATTGAGATATGCAGAACTCCGGTATGAAATCATGGAAAAGCAGGCTTATGCCTTAGTGAAAGCCCTCAAATCTTTCAGATTCTATGTCTTTCACTCAAAGATCACCGCGTACGTTCCTTCTGCCTCTATGAAGGACATCCTCGTACAGCCTGACATAGACGGGAGAAGAGGTAAATGGATTGCCAAGATCCTGGAATTTGATCTGGAGGTTAAACCCACCAAATTGATAAAGGGGCAGGGTTTAGCCAAGTTGTTGGCCAAATCCAATTGCAAAGCCTTGAGAATTAACTTCATCAACGAGCAAGCTGAGTCATCCGACGAGCATCTCCAGAGTGCCCTATCACTAGCAGCATGTGCCTGGTACAAGGATATCTTGTATTTTCTACAAGAATTGAGGACTCCTGATGGAATGGAAAAGAGAAAGGCAAGAGCTTTAAAGCTCAAAGCAGTATGGTATTGCCTCATCGACCAAACCTTGTACTGGAAAGACCCTTTAGGGGTATTCTTAAGATGCCTGAAACCACAAGAAGCTCAGCAGGTTACATTTGATTTCCACGGTGGCCTTTGCGGGGGACATCATTTCTGGAAGACCACGACCCATAAGATCCTCCGAGCTGGGTATTACTGGCCCACTTTATTCCTTGATGTCTGCAGAGAAATCAGAGCTTGCATCAAATGCCAGAAATTCTCAGGTAAGCAGCAGCTCAAACCTCTGCCATTAAATCTTGTAGTGGTTTCAGCACCCTTTCAGCAATGGGGATCGGACTTCATTGGAGAGATTCATCCTCCCTCAAGTGGCCAGCACAAATGGATCTTCACTGCGATAGATTATTTCACCAAGTGGATAGAGGTTGTTCCCACCAGGAGCATTTCCCACAAAGTAATTATCAGCCTCCTGGAGGATATCATAGCCAGATTTGGTTGTCCTAGCAGAATTGTCACTGATAACACCACCCCCTTCAGGTCTGAGCCTCTGGTCAAGTTCTGTGAATAGTTTGAGATTTCACTAATTAACTCTACTCCCTATTATCCTCAGGGAAATGGACTGGTAGAGTCTTCCAATAAAAGCCTGATCAATCTCATTAAGAAATTGTTGGAAGACAATAAAAGGGCCTGGGATTCAAAGCTCAAATTTTCTCTATGGGTTGATCGGGTGACAACCAAGAAGTCCCTGGGCATCTCACCTTTCCAACTTGTTTATGGAACATAGGTCGTTTTCCCTACTCAGCTCGCCTTATCTGTGGAAAAATTCCTCCAGGACCTTGAAGGAGAGCCTGACAATATGGTCAGAAGGATTCATCAGATGGTGGAAGTGCAACAGATTAGAGAGAAGGTCATGAACAAGGCCTATGATCATCAGCAGAAGATCAAGCAGGCTTTTGACAGGAAGGGCAGAAAGAAAGAATTCGAACAGGATGATCTGGTGCTCAAATGGGATGCACCCATGCAGGACAGGGGCAAGCACAGTAAGTTTGATGCCCTCTGGTTTGGGCCTGTTATCGCACGGTTTGTAGGAAGGGTTTAGGTAGCTTGAGTCAAGGCTTAAAACTGGTGTAACAGGAGCTTCCCCACCCACTGTCACCTCGATGGGGGGCTCTTTCTATTCAGGATGGCTAGTCCAAGGGAGACGTCCCTATGTAATCTGGGTTTCTGAAGGGCTAAAGGGATAATGGACCAAGTTAAAGAATCCCTTTCACAGATTACTGCCAAGGATGAGATAGTCAAAGGAGATGTTCCACTGATGAGGCACTTGCTTGCGAGACAAGACAAACAAAGCTAGAAAATGTGCTTGCAGTGGGTTAGTACTTCATAATATCAATGAATATCCTCAAATATACATATGAGCAATGATTAGATATAATAATTGATGAAGTCAATGATTATTAAACAAAGATAAATAGCTTATATCACTTCTTCAACAAGCACAAAGATAATGGCATTCAATGTATGAAATCAAGTTCTTTATATTATCACAATGCAAATCTGCTCATATA
>JZKD02S2429762.1:259945-298024 GCA_000966675.3 Picea glauca
CTTGAGGTAGGGCAACACCATACAATGGATCCTATTATGGAAGGGATCCTCTCATGTTCACTTGCCTCTTCGAGGGGGCTTCCTCCTATTGAGCTACCGCTCCAAACACAATACTCCTCTTCATGTCTCATTACATTGCTTGAATCCCTTTATATAGTGCTACCATCACCTAAGAACATTCTAGAGGAGGAATCTTCTAGAAGTAGAACCTTCTAAGCAATCCTCTTACATTTATTATATCTAACTACCATAGTGGGCTTTATTTAATAATATAGTGGACCTAGTCCACCTTACATTGAATGACCTCCACTATTATCACTATGGGCCCTCTGGGCCCCCTCACTACCTCTCTAGCTACCTTACAGTTGGCACAGTACGGATTTGACACGTGGACTGTACGAATGTGGACATGGTAATACATACATTGACATGACCCAATGACATTCTGACACGTGGCAGTACAGATGAAAGATGGTAGTGACATGGCGCTAACTGAGCAACTGATTGTATAGTACAACAGAGTGACATGGCACCAGGTGGCATGCTCTGGGCTTGACATGTGTCATACGACATTGATTGGGCAGATGCGTTGGCAAGGTGATGTGGCAGGTATGGCAGTGACGTGGCATTGTTGACTGGGTAGTTGACTATGTTAATGACTGG
Source organism: Picea glauca (assembly GCA_000966675.3). Lineage (NCBI taxonomy): Eukaryota > Viridiplantae > Streptophyta > Pinopsida > Pinales > Pinaceae > Picea > Picea glauca. Next base: position 260,609 of record JZKD02S2429762.1, read on the forward strand.
AATATACGGTCCAACCACAGGGTGACACGTGGCCCAATCAAAGGGCACCATGTGGCACCCCGGATTTGGCCAATAACAACTGGGTCAAACTTTTTGTATCTCCGACGGATTCGACCACCTGACCTCCACATAGCCGGAGACTTCGTAACCACCGACGTACCAACCGTGATATACCATGGGACTTAACCCCTAAGCGACATATTTTCATTTTGTTATGGGTTGGTGAAAATTTTGGGGATAAGCCCCAGTCGGTGGGAGCTAGCCCCACCGACCAGGGGCTATAGACTAGGAGTTAGGGTGGAGATTTAGGGTGCAGGGGCCTAACCACTAGCCACATGGCATCATATGCCTTGGAATGGGGCTAGAGTGGAGGACTAGGGCACCAGCACCTAACCCTCAGTCATATGGAAACAACCCATACAACCAAGAGCCCAGAACAAAGGGGCTAGCACGCATTTTGCCAATTTTGGGGTTTTAAACGATATTATATAATTTTTAATGATTTTATGTTGTTTTTAATGGATTTTGGCCATTTTAGGAGGATCTGGAGCCCTTTTTTAGGCCAAATATTGGGGGAAAGTTGGGAGGTGAACCCCAAATCAAGTCTTATATAAACCAGGGGTTTTTACAGCATGAGGAGGTTCATAAAAAAACATAATGATGATGAATTGTAAAGCCTAAGCCATTTTTATGCAGGGAAGCCATTGAGGAAGCGAACTTTGGAGGACATTTTCGGGAGCTACGCTCAACCTTTTTCAGTGTTGTCAGTTGTGTTGGATTATTGAGGTTGAGTAGAATGCAGCTAGACCAATTTGTAATCCATTTGATGCATTTCTAATATAACTTTGCAGCATTGAATATTAATAAGAAAGCCTTCCCCATTGAGACAAAGGCCCGAAGATGTAGGTAACATTGCCAAACTTTGTTATCAAGATTGATGTTATGGTTTGTTGTTCCTTATGTTTAATTTGTGTTTTGTATTCCTTATGATGGCTGCAAAATTTTTTCATTAATATCTCCTTCCTCATTTAAATTTTTATATGGTAATTTAACACATGCTTAAAACTCAACCAAGTCTTTAAAAGATCATTTTTGGATCAAGTGGTATCGGAGCAGGTTGATACTTGATTGTTTGAGTTTGCATGATTACCAGGGAAAATCTAATTTGTGGTGAAGGCGAGCTTGTAGAAGGGGATCCTGAGATTGGATGGAGAAAGAGAGCATCTCGAAGTGAGAAGATGGCATCTGGAGAAGGAATGTCTCAGAACGAGATAGAGTTTCAAAAGACTTTCTTCGCCATGTCTGAGATGGTAAAGGTATTATATGATGATTACTTGGAACAGAAGAGGCATTTTCAAGGGGAATAGTCAAAACAAGACAAAAGTGAAGAAGGAGAAGACCGTCCTAAACCTCCTCCTTCACCTCCTTCATCTCCATCATCTTCTTCATATTCAAGTACAAATTCAACTTCTACCACAAAAAAACATTATCATAAACATAAGCATGATATTCCATTACTTAAGCTTGATGTAAAATTTGAATTGCCCATGCATGATGGTGAATTCAATGTTGAGAGGCCTGATAACTTGGTCAAACAGATGGACGTTTATTGCAGTGTGCAACAAATCAAAGATGAGGCAACCCAAATCAAATTGGCATCGCTTCGTCTTGCAGGCAAAACACTCATCTGGTGGTAGAGTAAGTTGCAACATGGTACTCGGCAAGTTAGTAGTGTATTTCCATAATGGAAAGATTTTGTTTTTGCACTTAGAAAGAAGTTTTATCCTTTGTGTTATAAGGAAAAGGATTTAATTGAATGGAAAAGTCTTAAACTATTAAAAGGACAAACGATGCAAGAATACATAGATGAATTTTGTAAGATGGCATTAATGTTAAATATCCCATTACATACACAAGAAACTCTTATGAAGTATATAGGAGGTTTACCTGCACATATTCGTAACACTGTATTTATGTTTGGACCTACTAATCTTGATGAGGTTTATGTTCAAGCAACGTATATTGAAGCAGGGAAAACGTGAGTTGGTGTATCAGGGGAATCGTCTTCAAGGAAAGAAGACAAAAGAAAGGGGAATGGAAAGAAAGAAAGTTCAGTGGTCGTGAAGGAAGAGAATCTCTCTTGCAAGCATTGCAAGAAATAAGGGCATGATGAAGACCATTGCTGGTAATTGCAACCAGAGAAGAGACCAAAGTGGTTCTAAGACAAGAAAGGGAGGCAAACAGTTGCAACAACAACATGACCAACAGACTTGGGGTATGATTCAAGTGATGAGACTAATTGATCTGTATTTAGGAGCGGAACAAACCGATTAAAAAACTGAATACAATAAACATAGAGATATGAAGAATAACACAAATATCTAGTGAACAATGTCTTTTATTGAATAAATGAAATAGGTTGAAACTGTAAAGTTGTAGAATTGAAACACTTGCTCGAATGGTGGTAGCTATCTCTGAGAAGAGATGTGGCTGCTACACGCATTCGTCTGAGAAGAATGATTACAATGAGGCTCCACATGCCTTTTTGATATTACTCATGAATTCCAAAACCCTAGACATCCAAAAACCTAACCCTAGGAGGTGAAACGCCAAAATTCATGTGGGCCTCTATGAGTAAGTTGGTACCTCAACTTCCCAGGGTCGTAACTTTTTCATACAAACTTTGTTTTACGCGCGTGATAGCACGTTGGAAAGGTCTTTTTAAGAACTACACATTACGTCATCAAACTCTGACTTCGTCTATAGTTTGACTGTGGCGAGCCAAAAAAAAAAAATTAGGGCTCCATAACGGCCCTGGAAGTACAACAAGATGTACTAACATGAAAACATACAAAATAAGCCAGTTGGATTAGGTGAGAGGCCACTAGTATCCACCTATAAGATGTTTAGGGATTCAGACAACCCAAGAAGTGGAGAACCCACAATTACAAAGAAGTACAAAAGAACGTGTTGAACTAAAAATGGATAAGAGGAGCCAGTTGGAATAGGTGGGTGGCCACCAATATCCACCTGGATCACTAAGATGACAACAGTTGGGTTGTCAAGTAAAATTGGTGATGGATATGATTATAGAAGTAAATTGTTTCATATAAGGGTCATAATGAAACATACTAAGATCGACACATTGATAGATAGTGGATCTCAATCTAACTTAATTTCATAGGAAGTGGTTAAGAAATTGGGATTAAACACTAAGATGCATCACAAACCCTATTCATTTAATTGGATAAGCAAAGATCACAAATTTCTCATAACAAATCAATGTATCATAAAATTTGCAATTACATATAAGTATGTGGATGAAGTAACATGTGATGTGCTGCCACTAGAAACATGTGGAATGGTCTTAGGCAACCCTTATTTATATGATCGCAAAGCAATCTTCTACAGGGAACATAATCAATATCACTTAACTAAAGGAGGCAATGAATATGTTGTACATGCCCATCATATCAAAGAAAATCAATATCTTCAAACAATGGAACAATTAAGGAAGGCGGCTTATGCAAGAAATACACCTATAATTTTGCCAAGTAAAGCAGTTGATCTTAAGCATGAACATGAGATGGTTGTAGAATGGAAGTTCAATCATACTTTTCTTCAGGATAAGTTAATGTTGTGCAAGCACATCAAACATATTAGTTCATTTGCAATCATATTTCTGATGTTATCATTGCTAATGTTTTCTACATGAATGGTAGTGGATTCGGAAAAATGTGAATGAGTTCAAGTCCCTAACAATATGCTTTAAGTTGTCATGGTTGTTTTTCAATTGATTATGATGCGACAGATGCACAGGATAGAGTTTAAAGACAAAGCACAAGTGGGGTTGCCTATTCCGCACTTGATGACTGGTTAATATCCTTTTGGAGAATCAAAAGGTCTTAGTGGGGAGGCATGATCCAAAATGGACCCAGGAAGGCCTAAAAATCAAAGTTCTCGGAATTAGATGAAACCAACACCATTGTGTCGGGCTCATCACGTCGATTCTGACCATATATTTTTTTTTCGAAAATGGACACCATATGCAAAAGTTATCGCATTCTAGTCGATTTCCCAAACAACCAAAAAAAAGTCAACAGTCAGCAGGTCATACTGCCGACGTCAACGGTACGTCAGGATGAGGTGTTAGGTGACGTCAACATGATGTCATGATGACATCAGCAGGGACACATGGCAACACCAGGAGGTGACATGTGTCACTCTTTTTTGGTGTTTTCATGTTGTGTTGGCACAATACGGATGTTGACATAGCATTTTGTACACTATCGTGCCCCAATGACAGTCTGACATGTGGCAGTATGGATGAAAAGTGGCAGTGACATGGCGCTGACCAAGCGGCTGACTATAAAATATGGTAGAGTGATGTGGCATCATGTGGTAGGCTCTGGGCTTGACATGTGTCATACAACGTTGACGGGGCAGATGCATTGGCAGGGTGATGTGGTAGGTATGATAGTGATGTGGCACTATTGACTGGGTAGCTGACTATGTTGTGACTGGATTGTACGGTCCAATCATAGGGTGACACATGGCCCAATTAGAGGGCACCATGTGGCACCCCGAATTTGACCAATAATTGCACCTCCAGCGGATTCAACCACCCGACCTCCACATAGCGAGAGACTTTGTAACCACCGGCGGACCAATCGGGCTATACCATGGGACTTAACCCCTAAGTGGCATATTTTTGTTTTGTTATGGGTAGGTGAAAATTTTGGGGATATGCGTCAGTCGGCAGGGGCTAGCCTGACCGACCAGGGGCTATAGACCAGGAGTCAGAGTAGAGGTTTAGGGTGTGGGGGCCTAACCACTGGCCACATGGCATCATACGACCTGAAATGGGGATAGACCGGAGAACTAGGGCACCAACGCCTAGCGCTCTGCCATATGGCAGTATCCCATAAGACCAGGAGCCCAGAACAAAAGGGCCAGCGTGCATATTGCCAATTTTGGGATTTTCAACTATATTATATAATTTTTAATGATTTTTTTGTTGTTTTTAATGGATTTTGGCCATTTTTGGGGGATTTGGAGCCCTTTTTTAGGCAAAATATTGAGGGAAAGTTGGGAGCTGAACCCCAACTCAAATCATATATAAACTGGGGTTTTTGATAGCATGAGGAGGTTTAGAAATAGAAAATTATGAGGAACTGTAAAGCCTAAGCCATTTTTATGCAGGGAAGCCATTGAAGAAGCGAACTTTGGAGACCATTTTCGAGAGCTATGCTCAACATTTTTCAGTGTCGTTAGTTGTGTTGGATTCTTGGGGTAAATCAGAACACAACCAGACCAATTTGTAATCCATTTGATGCATTTATGATGTAACTTTGCAGCATTGAAGATTAATAAGAAAGCCTTCCCCGCTGAGACAAAGGCTCGGAGACGTAGGCAACCTTGTCGAACTCCGTTATCAAGCTTGATGTTATGGTTTGTTGTTCCTTATGTTTACTTTATGTTATTTATTCTTTATGATGGCTGCAACATTCTTTCATTAAGATCTCCTTCCTCGTTTAAGTTTTTATATGGTAATTTAAAACATGCTTAAAACTCAACCAAGTCTTTAAAATATCATTTTTGGATCATCCAACTCCAAATACACTCCAATTACACTTTATCATGCTCCAAAATTATCCATCCATGGATGCACCAGCTCCAAGCTCTCTTTCTTGCTCCTCATGCACCAAAACTCAATGGGTAAAACTAATCTCCCCACCCATCTGAATTTCCTCTCTTTGTCTTGCCTTTCTTGACTCATACTCTTCCCCAAGATGATTATACTTAACCCCCATGTGTCCAATAACTTTGGGATGTGACTACTCACACCCACCCTCTTACATGAAATCGATGATTGGCTTTGGGAACACTCAATCGTAAATGGGAAGGTTCATATACAAATAGAAAATTTAGGGAAATGGGTTAGATTAATATACATTGGTAATTCCCCCTTGGATCCCTCTTGGCCATTATCCTAGACACTCCCCTCTCTTATGGATTAATTCATCCCCCATCTCTTGTCCATGTCCCCTTAGCAACTAGCATCACATTTTTATTATTAAAACATAGAAATACAATTCACATATTACATCACTTGGCCATAGCCACATATTACATCACTTGGCCGTAGCCACTTATTATATCTACATAAGAATTAATTAAGCTGGGGATTATAGTGGGGATGTTACATTCCCCCTCCTCTACAATTGTGTGTAGTCCTTAATGCACATTATGTCGATATACATAAATTCGAATTTACATCACAATACTTAGAAATCAAAATTCTACAATTTAACAACTCCAGCAATAGTTCAAACCATAATCTCTCGTTCCTCTCAACTCATCGACCTAAGGAATGCATCATTATTTTATTAGGGTTAACCTAGGGGATGTACCATATGTTTATCAAGGCTAACCCAAGGAATGAGCCATTCATTTATCAAGGTCCCGGGCACACTTGGCTACAACTTTGAGATGTGGCTCTAAAACTCTAGCTGCTAAAAATGGAGTCATGCATTCCATTTTCTTCAAAATTGTTAAAAATTTACGGGTAGTTTGCCTGCATGTTTTCTTCATGCTCCCATGTAGAATATTCAAGACCATAGCAGGTTTAGTGAACCTTTACCATCCCTATGGCCTTGTTCTTGAGCATTTTTAACTTTTTGGTTCAGGATGCATACTGGTACTACTCGAAAATCCCCTTCGTGCTCCCCCTGGATCATATTTCAATCAATTATGTTGTTAGAGTCAAGCACATATTTATTTAATAATGACACATGAAATACATTATGCACTCTCATGGATGCAGGCAATGCTAACATGTATGAAACTAGCCCTATCTTTTCTAAGATTTCAAAAGGTCCACAATATCTCACTACCATTTGATAAACTTCCTAATTTTAGCTAACTTCTCTTTGCCTTTAATTTTAGGAACACATGTTCTCCCACTTTAAAATCACTGAAAAATTTGTTCTTGTGTGCATAACTTTTCTACCTATCCTGGGCAACCTTTAAATTATGCTTTATCTTTGCCATCTGCTCTTCCATTTCTTTTAACAATTCTGGTCCAACAACTAATTTGTCTACTGGATTATCCCAACTCACTAGTGTGTTACGTTTTCTGCCATACAATGCTTCAAACAAACTCATTTTAAATGAGGCCTGATACCCGTTGTTGTATGAAAATTCAACTAAATGAACATAATCTTCTCACTTTGATGGTTGATCCATCACAAACATTCTAAGCATGTCATCAATTATCATGTTAGTCCTCTATGTTTTCCCATATGACTCTGGGTGATACATTAACCTTTCCAAAAATTTGAAGTAAACTTTGGATCTCTATCTGAAACTATTTCCTTAGGCACTCCATGTAGCCTAGAAACTTATTTCATATGTATTTATGCAATATTTGTTGCCTTGTGTGTGGTCTTCACAGGAATAAAATGTGTTTCCTTGGTCAATTTATCCACCGCCACCATGATGGAATCGTGTTGCTTCACTGTTCTGGGAAGCTTAGTAATAAAATCCACTGTAAAAACTTTCCACTTCCATTCTGGAATAGGCAATGGTTGTAGTAAACATGTTGGATGTCTATGTTTTGTTTTTACTTTTTGGAATTATAGTCATATGGCTATGTAATTAACCACTTATTTCTTCATTCCTGGCCAAAAATATTGGCTTCTTACAGCTGCAATTGTCTTATGATATCATTGGTGCCCGACATATGGCACATTATGCATTTCCTTCAGAACTACATTTTTCATCTCACTAGAATTCGACACATACACCTTACCTTTGTACATGAGAATTCCATCTTCTTTCAGCTCATAAGAATTAAATTCTTGTTGAAAATTACCTTGTTGTAATGTCTCTTTTTCTTTTAGATAATGTTGATCTGAATTTGTTGCTGCAATAATTTGATCTTTTATATCGGTCCTCTACATGCTAATCGTTACAACATGCACTTCATGATCTCTCCTGCTAAGTGCATCAACCACTTGATTTTCCTTGCCCTTTATATGCTTAATTTCAAAGTCATATTCACTCAGAAATTCCAGCCATCTAGTTTGTTTGGCATTTAGTGTTGGTTGTCCAAATAAATGCTTCATACCATAGTGGTCTATTCTTAGCTTGAATTTCTTACCCATGAGGTAATGCCTCCACATTTTCAATGCATGTGCAATTGCTGCTAATTATAGATCAATGGTAGCATAATTTATTTCATGCTCTTTTAATTTTTTGGACTCGTAGCATACCACATGGTCCTTTTGACTGAGAACTCCATTGATCCCTTCCTTGCATGCATCGGTGCACACACAAAAAATATTCATTTGGATATGCAATCTTCAATATGGGTGCACTTGTCAATATTTCCTTCAACTGCTGAAAGATTTCTTCACATTTGGAAGTCCATTCAAATTTCACTCCCTTCTTTTGCAAAGAAGTGATTTGACTTGCAATATTTGAGAACTCTTTTATGAATCTTCGGTAATAACCGACAAGACCCATAAATGATCTAAGCTCTGTCACATTATTTGGCATTGGTCATCCTTTAATGGCCTTTGTCTTCTCAGGATCAACTATTATCCCATCTGTTGAAATTATATGCCCCAAGTAGTGAATCTTCTTTTGATAAAAGATGCACTTACTTAGTTTAGCATACAATTTATGCTCTTTCAAAACTTGCAATGTCGTTCTTAAATGTTGTTCATGTTCCTCTTCTTACTTAGAGTAGATGAGAATGTCATCTAGGAACATAATCACAAACTTGTCAAGGTACTCCGTGAACACTCCATTCATCAGACACATAAAGATTATTGGGGCATTTGATAGTTCAAATGGCATTATTGTGAATTCATAATGCCCATATCTTGTCCTAAATGTTGTCTTGTTGATGTCTTCTTCTTTTATCCTTACTTGATGATAGTTTGATCTCGAGTCAATCTTGGAAAAGATCCTTGCACCTTTCAGTTGATCAAACAAATCATGAATCCTTGGCAAAGGATATTTGTTCTTTATGGTGACCTTATTCAACTGTCTGAAATCAATGCACGGCCTTAAGGTTCCATATTTCTTCTTTACAAAAGGAATTGGGGCTCCCCAAGGTGACACACTTGGGCATATATACCCCTTCTTTAACAACTCTTCAAGATACATCTACAACTCCTTCAATTCTGGTGTGCCCATTCTATAAGGTGTCTTCGACACTAGGGTAGCTCATGGCACCAAATCTATAGAGAAATCAATGTCTCTGTTTGGTGACACTCTCAGAATTTCTATAAAAACATCTTCAAAATCCTTTAAGATGGGATGGTCTTCAATTCTTGCCACTTTTTCTTTGGTTGCCTCTTCCATATGGGCTGCAAAAATCTGACACCCCTTCCTAAAACTCTTCTTCAACTGCATAGTTGAAATCTCTCTAACAGTTACAGCTCTCGGAATGCCTTGAATCTTGCCTTGTTTCCCTTCCTCATCAAGACATGTGATTGTCTTTTTGTTATAATATAGGACATCATGGTGATTTTCCAACCAATCCATGTCAAATTAGACAATCATATGAACCCAATGGTATGATGTTTACATCCACCTTTGTGTTGTCCATTCATGTCTATCAGTTAATCTTTAACTAACTCATTGATCTTTCTCTTAGATCTTGTGGCTAACTGAACTAACCAATATTTCTTATGCTTACTTCTTTGTAAGTGAAGTATTTCAACAATGTTAGCATTTATGTAACTATGGCTAGCTCTAGAATCAATCAAAATTGCTATGGGATGGTTATCAATCTTACCTTCCACTTCGATCATGGGGGATTGATATTCGGTTTGCTTGTAGTCCAAGGCTACATAAATCCTTGGCATGTTCCCTCCCATGTATTCAATTGTTTCAGCCTCCCAAATCTTGTGAACAATTCTCATTCTTTCCCCTTTGTGAGGGCAGTCCATATATAAGTGATTTCTCTCACATCCCCAACATTGCATAGGTTGTTTCCTTGGCCTTTTCCCAAATGAATCTGCAGTCTTGTGCTCATTTTGGGTTGCTTGACCTTGTTGATTTGTTTGAGAATTATTTATGAAAAAGGGTGGCTTAAAACCTTGTTGCCTTTGATCCTTTTTCCCTTGCTCTCCTTATGGTTCGTTCCAAGGTTTTGGGTTGTCATGTTGAATCTTGTCATTGTAGAAGGAGAGTATCCCACTTAGAAATATTTGGATTTTTACCTTCTCATCCTTGATGAAGTCAACAAGATTCAACAATTCAAAGAACCTCTTCTCATATTCCTCTGTTGTTTGTGTTCCCAACTTGATTTCAAAGAACTATTTCATATTCCTTTCATAGTAATGCTCAGACAAAAATTTCTCTTGGAAATATCCTTTGAACTGCCTCCATGAGATCCTCTTCTCATCAAGGTTCTTGGCTTGCTTAATTTTATCCTACCACATGGCTTCCTTTCCTTGCAAGTGGTAGGTAGTAATTATAGCTTCTACCCGTGAGGGGTAATCATGTAGCTAGAAATATTTCTTCATTTCCAACAACCAGGCCTCGAACTCTTCTCCTTTCCTCTGCTCACCATTGAAATTTGGAGGCTTAATTTTCCTGAATTCACCTTGAAATATGTCTACCTCAGGCCTTCTCTTTTACCTCCAAACATGAGACACACTTGGGTTGCTCCCTAGCCCTGAACTTGCATGAGTTCTTCTAGTGGACTACTTTGGAGAATGATGGCGCCTGCTCATCCTTCATGACTACCTATCATTTCCATGTTCATCCCTTTTGTTATGGGATATTGATGCTGACACTTGTCTAGAACTAGTTGTTTTCTTGGTTCTGGAGTCTTGTTGAATTGTTTATGCAACATGTTTAAGCTTTGAAGTATATCTTCCTGAGTCTTCATGATCCTTTCATTATCAGCTTTATAATGACATGCCCATTCCTATCTCTTCTTCCATTTGACTTTGTCTCAGATTTCCCCATGTCAACATGCAGACCTATAACCTCTTCCTCGTGGTTGTAAGATCCCTGAGCATATTCATTAATTCTAGTCTTCATATAAGAACTAAAGTTGCTTTTTCTACCTCTAATTTTGGAAGAAATGTGCATGTAATAATTACTATTAGAAATATGCATAGCACAAAACATTCTTTACATTAGAATACAAGTTATTTATTCATCAATTTATGGAGTACATAATGCACCAAATAAAAATTATTATTCCTTATATTCATTCCTCTCTAAAAAATCTTTCCAACAGTTGTACTCATGCCTCAATCTGCGTCCTAAAAGAAAAGTTACAACATTTATATGTTGCAATTTCCACTCTTTTACTGCTACATAAAAATATTTATTAACTTCTCAGAATTTTCATTGCCCAATTCAAAATTTTGAGTGTACATATGTATTTTACTCCTCGATACCTTTCCAATGACTATTTGTTTGCTCAAATCCAAGCTCCGAGCTGAAAGTTATGGTCCACAAAAGTTTAGGTTGTTTTACCCAATTTATCCCTACATGCTACAGGTGTCATATTTATCTTCCTATGCATTGTTAGGTGCCCATAACCAAAATATGACTTCACCGTTGGCTTCTATGGGTCATAATATTTCCATCAACTGCTCATGGATGCCAAACGGACTTCTTAAAATGGATTTATGCCCTCTGGAAGTAAAACCGGTGCCAAAATTTTAACCTCACTATTTTGGTTGTAACTTTCTCATACAAGCTTCATTTTGTGAACCATTTAGCTCATTGGATAGCTCTCTCTGAGTTATTTTATTTGATTTCTCATGGGTTTTCACTAGCTAAAAACATTGTTTAGGGCCTCAAAAATTCCCCGCAAGTTAATAATCTTCAAAAACCACAAAAGGTCGCATAAAAATGACTATTTTACCACTGTAACAACCCTTTAAATATGAACCATTGATCTAAAATCACACCAAATCGGAGCCATTGATCCACACTACATCATCCATCAGTGACCAACATTCTTCCTTGGGTGTGCACCACACTTTCCCTGATCTTCCAACGTCGGCCATCGGCCCATTCCCCCGATAACTGATTTTCTCACAACTCTAAACCGACCGATTCAACTATCATCCATCGACGATCTTTGTTGATGAATGAAAATCCTCGTTGATTTGGTTGATGCTTGACCATCAGTCCATCGACGATCAACTATCCTCAATGTATGTCGAAAACAATTCCCCAAGTCAGTCGACCTGACCATCGTCCATTGACCACATCTGTTGGATGATGTGGCAACTACTGATCTATTACAACACGTGGGTGTTCGTGTGGCACGACACATGGATTATGAATTCATCATCCTCTTTTCCCCCCATCGGCCATCGTTGAATTCTCATGGATGACCCGAAAACCTCGCCGAATTGACTGACATGTGACCATCGGTGCGTCAATCATCGATGAATTCTCTTGCTTGATTTGAAACACTTTGCCGAATTGGTCAACGCCCAACCACTGGCCCATCGACCATTGGAAACTTTCATTGGAAATTGAAAACAATTCGATGGATTCGACCAACCCTCGACTGTCGTCCATCGACAGTCAGAGTTGTCTTATGGCCGACCAAACGCTTTGTCATTTCGGCCAACCTAACCATCAATCGTCGGCGATTTCTCTTGGTGAAATTTAACACTTAGAAAAGTTTTGACTTTTCTATGACTGATCTAGACCGTCAATCTATCATGAAGGATGATCTCGGTTGTTGATTGTATCAACTTTTCCTAACTTTACCGATGCCATTCCATCGGTCGTCGGCCATCGACGTTTTCTCTTGGAGAATTTCCAACACTTTTCCAAACTCACCAATCTAACCATCGGTCATCAGCAGATTCTATTGCCCAGCCTCACACTCAGAAAATTTTGATAGAAACCCAGATGAATCTAAGTCGTCGATCTCACCTGTTTCACAACCCCTAAAATGAATCCTTCAAATGACCGAAACTTTATGAATTTTTAAATTTATCAAAGCGAATCTTGATCATTGATCTTGAGATCAAACGTGATCTCGACCATCGATTCACCAAACTGCCTGGAATTCTATAGGCGGCCATTAAAAATCAAATTTCAACCATTCCAGGCTGAATTTTGATCTACAACTTTACTGTTTGGCTCCACATAACCTCTTAAACAATCTAGAGTCATTTAAACCTGGATTTCACTCACGAAATTGGGGATTCCTTTCTTTTCTTCTTTGTTTTCCCCCAACCTGTCATAGACAAAATATGTAACAATGAATTTCACGAATTCACAACCATATTGGCCCATACAAGCCTGGTGTTTAAACCAGAAGATCTGATACCATAATGTAACGTCCCCCATCCCAACTGAGGGACATTACGGTGCAGAATACACATAAAAACAATTTTTTTGCTAACTAATTTAATTATTTTACTGTTGGTCGATTTCCTGTAGCTTTCAACTACGAATTAAAACAGATTTAGTTATTGTCTATAACCATAAAATAGATGCAACTACAACATGAAATGCAGTTAAATAGCTCATTACAACAACATATAAATCATTCTCAAATACAAAGAGTTCATGCACAACAATTTGACTCATAAATACAAGACATAAATTAGATAAACACTTATCTTTTAACAATGGTTGTGCAACCAGTTGCTTGGGATGGATGTTCCACCCAAACATAAACATGTTGTTCCAAAAATCAACAACAAATCACCCCCGAGCCGAGGCTAGTAATCCACAAAAGAGGGTGGCCTCTCACAGTCCACTCACAGCTCATAAACTCACAAGCCACTGATATATTCCTACAACTATCTTGATTTTCCACCAGCTTTCTTCCTCTTGACCTACCCAACCCAAGGAATGTATCCCTTCACAGATCTCAGTCCCTCGGGTGTTCCATTCATTTATCAGGGCCTCTCTGGCATAGGAAACTATGAATCTCTCAGCTAGGAACTTGCTTCTAAGAAAACTGCGAGCAAAACACAACAACCACTTGTTGTTTTAGTGCAACTCACACAAGAGTTCACTCTCTAGGACTGGCAATTTACCTCTTCAGTTATCCAGCTCCAAATACTATCTAATTACATTCCACCATGCTCCAACATTCGTCCTCCATGGATGCACCAAATCCAAGCTCTCTTTATTGCTCTCTACTTGCTCTTCATGCACCAAAACTCAATGTGTAAAATTGCTCTCGCCACCCATCCAAATTTCCTCTCTTTGTCTTGCCTTTCTTGACTCGCACTCTTCCCCAAGTTGATTATACTCAACCCCCATGTGCTTAGTAACTTTGGGATGTAACTACTCACACCCACTCTCTTACATGTGTTCAATGATTGGCTTTGGGAACACTCAATCAAAAATGGGAAGGTTCATATACAAATAGAAAATTTAGGGAAATGGGTTGGATTATTATACATGGGTAATTCCCTCTTGGAACCCTCTTGGCCATTATCCTAGACACTCCCCTCTCTTGTGGATTAATTCAGCCCCCATCTCTTGTCCATGTCCCCTTAGCAGTTGGCATCACATTTTTATTATTGAAACATAGAAATACAATTTGCATATTACATTGATTGGTCGTAGCCACATATTATATCTACATAAGCATTAATTAAGTTGGGGATTATAGTGGGGATGTTAAAGTGAGGTGCTTGGTTGAATCACACCCTTCTCCAACATCTATTGCAATTGTTTATTCACTTCATTTGCTTTCATAATGGACTGTGTATACAACCCAATATTCAACAATGGGGAGTCTAGAAATAATTGTATTTCATGCTCCACTTCCCTCTTGGGTGGTAGCCCTTTAGGATCTTGGAACACTCCTTTGTATGTATGTAGAAACTCCTCCAAATGACGTTTTATTCTCTTTAGTATACCCCTCTAGGGATGCCTTTTCTCTCATCGTCTCATCCTTAGTTTGATCTTCTCTTAATAAAATTAAAACATATTTCTTACTCGAACTAATCAATTTCTTGGCTTGGTTGGCACTTACCAGTGAAATCTTTGACCTGCCTTTATGCACATTTATGATGTAATACTTCCCATCCTTTATTAATATGTAATGGTTGGCTCTCTGCATGAATATTGCATCCCTCATGTACATGTAGAGGCTTCCAAACACTACTCCACATATGTCAAGGGGTACTATGTCCAATTCAACTTCATCGATAAATCAACACTTACAAACAAATTTAATCTTGCACTGTTTCATTACCTTGATGTTTGCATCCTTGTTTACCCAACCCAATGGATAGGGGATAACATGATCATGAACCTCCAATCCAAGCTTGTTGACTACATTTGTTGCTATGAGAATGGCTTGTGAACCAGAGTCGAATGAAGAATCTATCTTGCTCTTCTTGACCTGAATCTTGATGTGGAAAAACTTGGTCATTTCCTTCTCTTCCTGTTGATGAAGGAAACTCATACTAACATCCTTTTGCACCGATGTGCAGACAATATTCTCATCCACGTCAGAGTTGTTTTCAACTTGATCGCTCAAATATGTGGCTATGAGATTCTTTTTCTTTGCTTCCTTCTTGTGGTTCTTTAGGTTCAATTCTAGATGTAGTTTCTGACACTTTTCCCTAATGTGGCCATCATTATTACAATGGTTGTTGGGATCCTTGCACTGATGTAAAATGGTTTTCATATTCTTATCATTTTCCCCTTTCCACTTCTTCTTTCTCTCCTTTGAAGCTTCTTGGTGCTCTTTTTGCTTGGAACCACTTGGCTTCCCTTTCTTGTGGCCTATGTTTTCCAAATATTGTGCATGTACAAATGTCTCTTCCACTATCCTTGGCTTGAAAAGCATCACTTGCTTTCATAGATGGCTATGCAGACCCCCTGGATACTTGAGGAGTACATATGGGTTCTTGGGATATATACCCAACATGATGGACATCTTTCTAAACTTGGTGGTGTAATCTTATACACTCTGCCCTTGCTTCCACTTGAAGTAGTGCCATCGGATCCATTGGTCCTCTACATACCTGATAAGGTAGAATTGGGACTTGATGATGGTTTTGAAGTCCTTCGACCTAGTTACTAGTGGATCACCCTACAGCCTAAGTGTTTCCATGTGGCTTTCCCACCAAGTTAAAGTATGGCCCTCTAACTTCAATCTGGAAAATGATATCTTTTGTTCTTCATCTATATGGTGAAGTGGAAATAAACTTCTAGTTGTTGCAACCAATGATTCAATTTTAATGCATCGACATTACCTTGGTATGGCTTTGCATCTACTTTTACTTCCATCTTGAATAGGTACTATGAAGGGTTTATGGCACTAGAACTCGGCTGCTCCTTCTCGAGTTATTTTCGCGAATCCTTTTTTAGGTCTTTGTTATCTCTCAATTTCCCATCTGATTCGATCTCTAAGTTAGAGCCTTCAACTTCTTTGAATGGTCTAATATTTCTTGTTGGATTCACCATGAGGATGGATATATCGCGAGATATGTCAACAAATTGCTCTTCCAGACATAAATCTCTCCTCTCTTGAATCTCAAGGGTTGTTATGAACATACTCATCAGCCATGGCTAGGGTTCTGCGACTTTCTTCTTAAATTGATTCTTGGATCCTTAAAACTTTACACAAATGCCCTAAGAAAACATGTTCTGATACCAATATGATATGTAAACTATCGTGGATATTCCACTGGACAGTTTGTCACAACAAATCTAATAAAATATTGAAATCATTACTATGAACGTTAATTTCCTTTATATCCTAGACTCTTTGATTATTGGTTTTCTTCTTAAAATGTATGAAATAATTCAAATGTGAAAACTAGAGAACATAAATAAATACACACACTCCATCCACAAATAAACACAAAATATAACCCAGGAAACCCAATACATGAGAAAACCCAAGTAGAAAGTGAGGTCGCTCTGATCTCTTTTCTTCAAATGCAAGTACAAAGAAAGAGGCACTCTATGTGGAGTTTCCTTTAACATTGTGGTGTGTATGGTTGCTACATAATCTCTCCTCCTCTGTTATACTCACAAAATACCACTCTCATATGTTATGCTCAGCTACGAAACAATATATAATGAAAAATAATGGAACCCCCTCTCCTCCTGGTGGCCCGGAATTTAACATAGCCCGATAGCCAACTAGGGTAAGGTTTTGACTTCCTCAACCCTCAATTGTGATAAGGTTTTGGACCTTGTATAATATTCATGAAATTCCATACGTGGATATCCCCGTAGACGTGAGTAATGGGGGTTGATGTGGCATCCTTTCATACCATGGTGGTCAACACAGTAGGTCAACTTGCGAGAGGCATAATTTTGCATGCAAACTCCAATTGATGCGATTTTTTCACTATTAAAAAGGTATCAGTGTGTACAATAGTGTCATGGGGTCATAGTTTCCACTATGAAAGTTTTAACCCCAAAAAAAATTGTTTGATGTTTCAAATGGCTCTGGAAGGTTTCAAACCCCAATTTTTGAAACTGGGACATGTCGTTAAAATAACCCTACAAGTTGATTCCCCCAATTTATTCCACTCTTAAAGCATCGATATATATATGAAAAATAATATAATGATCCAATATGGATCAATTTGTTTCTAATGGTGTTTGCAAAGAACCTACCACCAATAATCAAGTTGAATACAATGTTGTGATTAGCCTACTTGTCGATGTTCTCTAGTTTCATATTCATCGCCTTCATGTTCATTTTGATTCTTAGCTTTTGCTCGCATAGTTGAATAATTGTTATAGGGTTCGTGATTCTTGCCATTTTAGAAAACATATACATGTTAGACAATTTAATCTCATTACATTCATTCATATTCCCATGAGACTCGATAACTTTGTATACCATACTGCAAATCAAATTCTAGATTGG
Source organism: Picea glauca (assembly GCA_000966675.3). Classification (NCBI taxonomy): domain Eukaryota; kingdom Viridiplantae; phylum Streptophyta; class Pinopsida; order Pinales; family Pinaceae; genus Picea; species Picea glauca. The sequence goes on from JZKD02S2429762.1 coordinate 278,478, forward strand.
AATTTATTACATTCATCACAATGAAAGAAAATCTTACATACATATCATTATAACCATATAATCATAAACACATGTAAATAAAATAACAAACCACATTTATAGTTTCATTCATAAGGCTCATAAATAAAATACCATAACTCATATATGTGTGTTTGTGTGTGTGTATTATCCAAAAAAAATTGTCTACATCCAAGTCCAACTTTGTCCAAAATATGGTACATGTCATTAGCATACATATAAAAATGGGGGCATTTAGCCCACCTAGATAACTACCTAGTCATGACCCTCATCATCATCATCAGATGGGTCTGTCTTGAGCATGTGGTAGGGATCCTCACGCAAGGTCCCTTACCACCTATCCTTCCATGGTTGTTCTCCTCATAATAGGTTTCCACTCTTATGGCACCTCAAAGCAGTCCTTGAGTTGAGCGTCGCCAAGGTTTTTTCAATCTTGATTCGAGACTCCCTCTAGAAATTGATCAAATCGGCCTCACAAGTCCTTTAGTAAGTGATTCTTTGTGTGCTCTAAATCATCTCTTGGTCTTTGTTGTTGATGTTTGTAGCATCAGACAAGTATTTTTGCACATGTCTAAGTGTCTAAATGTATGGAAATCATTCAAAGCCTTCTACCTTGATACTTTACTTTAATTAAAGGAATTATTGAAGTAAAGTGCTTGCATTAATTAATTGATTTATTTAACAAAATGTTAAAAGTAATTAGCATTTAATCCTAGCCAATAATCTCAAGTGAGGTGAGAAGTGATCTCAACCGTCAATCACTTTGGATATTGGGGTTAGGTCATAACTCAAGATTATAAAAGCAAGGCTAGGGTGAAGGAGGAAGACACTTGACACATTGATCATAGCAGAGAAGGACTTTTGCTCAAAGAGTTGGATCCTCATGAAGGATTGTGATTCAAGGAGATCTTGGATAGGTTGAGAAGGAATTTCATTTAGATATTAGATCAATGGGAAGAGAGAACAGAGGCAACCACAAGTGGGTTTCAGCATAGCTAAGCCACAGGAAAGGGTCGAGCCGTATGGAGTTTGTCGTATAGTCCTTGAGGTCGTGTATGCAAGTTTTAGTGGATACATACGCGTATACACAGGTTTGCTTAAGGAAATTCGTATACACATTGAAAAGCATGCAAGATCTGGGTCATACACTAGAGCACACTTTGTTAGGTTTGACTGCAATTGCATTTCTCTCAGTGGGCCATTATCCATGTTACGGGAGTTTTATGCCCCCACAACTACCCACTAAAATTTTCTAACTTAGAGAATTTCAATGGGTACCCCCTATCAAAAATTTTGGCAAGGTAATTTATCACTACTTACTTGATTTGATAATGACACAGGAAACTATTGTTTTGCTAATTCAGTCTCAATCCTAACCCAACAATCAGCTATAAGAATCAAAGGTCTTATGCTCCTTCACTTTTGTCAATTGACCCTTGTCCGAAAATACTAAATTATAAATAATGCTAAACCATAAGACAAATATTCACTTATATGATCATACCTGATAGCTATCAAGCTATTTCCCACCAAGAAATTGCTCCTCTGAATAATTGGATGAAAAACTTTAATTTCTATTCCAATAGAACCTTTCTGATAGCACTATCAGAAAGTGTTCTATCAGAATCATTATCGTTGGAAGGCTTTTATACCTTGTAAGGTTGACTCTGTTGAAGCTCTTCTGATAGATTTACTCCAATGCATAAATTTCCACTATGCCATAAGGCACTTACCATGTGCCTATGTGTCAAGTGATTACTAGTCTTTAAAGCTAATCTAACTAGTAAACCTTAAATGCACAAGAGTGGGTCCCTTAAGGACCACTAACATGACAAGGCAATGAGAGATTGGTTGATTGATGTATTTTTATCCATTGACTTCAACCTCCCCGCGAGTAAAGCATTTAATATAAGCATAATTTTCAAGAAAGGGGATATTCCTCGATACCTTTTTCGTCGGAACTAGAAAGTAACGTGACCCCTCCTTCCGATGGTAATCCTCCTCGATAGAACCATCGAAAGGTTGCATGTCCGATTCAATTTTTCAACTTAAATATTCTCTCTGACAAGCGCCCATTCCGATAGCATATTAATAATTGACATAAAAAGGGTGATTGTGGCACAATTTATAACGCCTTTCCCTCGACCCATTTCCTAATTCATAAAAGGAATATTCCTCGATAAAAAAATAATATAACCCTTCCTCTCCAATGGAAAAATGTTATGATAGCACCATTAGGAAGTTTTTTATGATTGATCTTCCAAACATTAAGAGCTCGATACACAAGCTTGAGAAAAAATGTACTTCTTAATGCATAATGGCGAAGTAATTTTCCACTTGCAAATGAATTGTTCTCCACTTAGCATTAATTACAAAGGGTTAGGGTAATTTTACATATACATAACACCTTGTAAACTCTAAGTAACTCATTACACGCTTCTGCAAACTTGTGAAAACTTTACTCTGCATATTGTGAATGCAAGTTGGTTCGAACCTTGACCAAACTCCAGGACAACGGGTATGCGATTAGTTTAAGTTTCAATTTTTTGTACTGTTTTATCTATTCAATAAATTTATGTGATTTTCATTCATCACGGGACATTACATCAACATTATGTCAGACCCATAAACCAAAATGGGTAAAAACCCCATAGTAAATGCACCTATGCCCCCCGTGAATTCATGCAACATCCTAGCTACAGATACCGGTTGCCACAATGGGGTAGCCCACTGTCCCCGATACAATGAAATATACAATGTGTTCAACAAAGAAGATTTCCCACTTGAAGATGAGAACTTGGAAGTTTATCAAAACATTCAAAAGAGTTGCATTCACCTCCTAGTTGTCCGACCGATATTGTTTCCTTAAAATGACACAACAACATGGTGCCTCAAACATCTTGACTGAGGTATGGCTACAATTGTGAGAAAAGTAGGAATGTAGATAGCATCCTGGAGACCAGAAGACATTAGACTCTGATACCATTTACTAGAGCCTGCAATCTCCTTGAATGAGCCATTTTTGAGAAAATTCAGGAGAGAGAATAAAGATTTCGAAGAATTTATGGAGGACGGGTGGTGCGACGAAGAAAGAAAATTCAAGCAAGGGAAATGATTAAGTCTCACCCATGGGTTCAAAAGGCCCTACAGAATTCTAAACACTATGATATGCATACTTTATGGATATGAGAAGAGCACCCATTTTCAGATGGAATGGATGGCAATGGCTTACACAGTGGTGAAGACATAGAAAATTTTCAATTGGGTAGATATACTCACCTTCGACATTTTCCATAACATAATGAATGCCCTAGGTATGAAAAACCCAATTTCTATATGTCTACATACCTCGTTGATGTTGTATGCTCTTCTATACAATTTCTTGACTTTGGATGCAGCTAGGACCAAAATTAGCTACCTAAGCATGTTTATTGTTCAAAGCTATGGGATATAAACTATAAAAAACACATTTATGATATATGTGATTGTTTCCTTTCTCCCCTACATACCATCATCTTTCGATATCCAACATATAGAATATCAAAGGAATCAATGGCCACCTTGAAGCATATTGTATATTGGTACATGAGAAAGTACTATACATACATCAGACTTTATGGAAACTCAGGAGCCCCACATCTCCTACCTAGATATCTCCCTGATAGACTGTTGATTCAGGATATTTCTTACCAAACCATGGAAACTGTCATAACTTATGTCCTTTCAAGTATTAGAAAAAATCTCTGCCCACATTCTCTGTCAATATAGAAAGGTATATATTGTTAAATGGCCCTCATGCTAGAAAAGAGGTTGAAGCCTTGCGAGAGATATGTTTGTGTACTGGAGAACCCAGAGGACATGACCCTAAAAACATAGCACTTGATCATGTTAAATATGTTGGCCTTACTCACCCTGAAATACATGTAGTGAAATACGAGGAGGATACCTTAAAGGGGGTCTTATTCTTTGAAGAAGTTCTACAAAGGTTGTCTGGCGAGGAGGTTGGAGGAAAGTTGTTAATGGAAGAAGAAGAAGAAAAGACGAAAATAACTCAAGAATAGTTCCAATTGCTTCTAGAAAAGGACCATGAAAATTTAGAGGCAAGGGAACAAGAAGAGAAAAGATAAGGAGATGAGAGACACCAGAAGGCAATGATAAGTAGAAGACGAATATCAGAGAAAACAAGTAGAGAAAGAAAAAAAGAGCCAAGATAACATCAAAGGAAAGGTGAAGGATGAACCCAAGAAGAGTTCCAAGATAGATGAGAAGAAGAAAAAAGAAGATGCATTAAAGAATTTGGCTAAAGAAAATAAGAAAAGGACATAAACAAAAGAAAAATCCCAATAGGATGCATTACAAAAGAAAATGGTTGAAGAGGAGAGACAGAAACTAGCAACAAAAGCAGAGGCAAGAAAAATAAAGAAGAGGAAGAACAACAGAAGGTTGTTGAAATTGAGGCAGAAAGGAAAGCAAAGAAGGAAAGACAAAATAAATTGGGTGAGGCCTAGAACACTCCAACAACTCCAAGTGAGGGTATAGTTGACATTCCCCCCGGGAATGTACCCCTCTTATGGTTATACTAGGTAACTTTTCCTTGTCCTCATAGGTATTACAATTAGATGAAGTTGTAGTAGTAGTAGGGGAATACTACTACAACAATAAAACAAAAGGCATGGAGAAAGGGTCAAAAAAAAGAAAGAGGGGAGAAACTACTCTCAACAAGGGAGCAACCAAAAGAATTATTGAGTGGAAGACAGGGCTTCTCCCCGAAGAAAATGACATCCAAACTGATCTTGCATTTAATGCTTTTGCAATGGAAAATGTCATGTTTGTGTATGACTTGGTTGTTGCATTGGACACAAAAAAGACCAAGATTATTGAACTGGAGAGAATAATCAATGCACAAAGATATGACATCACTTATGAGTTTGAAAAGGCGGTCACGATTGCAGAAAATATCCAAGAAGAAGAATTAGAAAAGACAATGCAGGCTCAGACTGACAAACTCAATGTAGAATTTGAAAGGAAAGCACAAATAGTTGCAAGAATGCATAAGGAAGATTTAGATGCTCTCAAGATGGTACATTCGAAGGAGAAAGAGAAATTAAAGAAAAAGTAAACACAAGAGTTGACCAACCTGCAGACAGAACAAGTGGAAACTACCAAGTTTATTGAACAACAAGAACACAAAATTCAAGGGTTGGAGTAAGATAAAGAGATAATTGAGAAGACCCTTGAAGAAAATAAAGCAGGAGCTATCATCCTAGAAGCCCTCAAGGCAAAATCCACCGATGTGAATGAGGAATTGAAATCAGACCAAAGGAAGTGTTTCTGCATAATAAATGACATCCAAAGAAACATAGATGACCAAATAAGGCTCCAAAGGCATACAAGAGATTGTGAAATGCTTCTGATGAGCTCCTTGAAGAATTCGAAATGAAGATCATGCCATACATTGATGATGCATCCCCAGGGGAACTGAGAATGGTTAAAGTAGAAGAAAAGAGAGAATCTAGTCAAACGAATATCAAGCAGCTCACCGAACTATTTCTTGGTTAAATGAACTATTTATTTTGCCAGTAACAACGTCTTTTTTCCATGCTCATGATCACGATAGGTTATAATAGTGTAGAATTTCATTTAGAAGAGTTTTAGTTAACTTTAGTTAGATTTGATTCAGATAGTAATTCATCTGAGAACATTATGTTCTCATATTCATATTAAATAATATTTTAGAGTGGAACCCAGACCAACATACTGGTTGAAAACGTTATTCCAAACGAGAGTGGGTCTAATTGGGACCTGCCATTGGGCATTATCCCTCACCTGCCTGATAGGCCTTTTGGACCTGTCAAGAGGGAGCCCTGATTTTATCATAATAAAATCATCTTAGTACTAGTTTTCCCTCTGGGGTTTTTCTAGGGGTATCTACCCAAAAAATATTGGTGTTTATATGTGCAAGATTTGGTTTCCAATATTGCCTCTGTTATATTTATTTGAGTTGAATATTCTAGCAGTGTATTCTTGTTTTTCCAAGTTGTTAACTTGATTTGTGGTAAGGAAATCACTAGATAACAAGATACCTAGGGGTTGCAGTAGGGATTTCAAAATGGTATCAGAGCACATGCTCTAAGAGGAAGCCATATCTCATATCTATAGTATTTGATAGAAGATCTATCAGATCTGTAGGAGGTCTTGGCAGATCCATAACCAACAAGCAGAAATCAAAGGATGGATTTAAGGGAAACAGTCATACTAAGGTAGAACTAGGGTTTTGCAATCGTATGGAGTTGTACGCAAGTTGCAAAAAGAATAGGTGCGTACATACACGGGTTTCTTTGGAGACAACCGCGTATACGCAGGTTGTAGTAAGCACATGCATGTATGTACCCAGGTTTCAGTGGCGATAGATGCATACAAGTTCGTACATGTTAGTACAGGGGTAGTTTCAGCAACAGGTTATTTACAGCATAATTTATCAAGTCAAAGGGATGGCATCAACACCACTGAGAGTTGAAGACAGATTGGATGGAGCATCCAACTTCCTATCTTGGAAAGTAAGAGTTACTTTGGTGTTGAAAGAGTATGACCTTTGGGAGTTAGAGGAAAAAGTAGTTGTTCCACCAATAGATCTCACAAATTTGGCATCTCACGAGAAGAAAGAGATCAAATTAGGGAGGGTCATCTTGGATTCAATGAAGGATCTTATAATTCCTCACTTATCTAAGAAGAAGATGTCCAAAGAGATGTTTGATGCCCTGGTAGGTTTATTCCAGAGCACTAACATGAATATGAAGATGGTCTTAAGAAATAAACTCATATCAGTGCAGATGTCTAGACCTGACAATGTTACCAACTATTTCATGAGGATCACTCAGGTACATGATCATGTTTCATCCATGGGGGAGAAAATGAAGGATGTAAAGCTCATAAATGTGCCATTGAATGGTCTTCCCAAATCTTGGGAACCATTTTTCAATGGATTCTGCACCTGGGAACATCTCTCATATTGGAAAAGACTTTGGGATGATTTCATCCAGGAAGAAACTCGGGAGGATTCCAAAAGAACAACCAAGGAATTAGTGATGAGAACTTGGCCCTTGTTAGTAAGACAAGGAAGGGAAAAGGAAAGAGTTCTAGAAAGAAGGGTAACAGTGATGGAGGATCATCGCATCCAAGGAAGAAGAAGGATTTGAGTAAAATCAAGTGCTTCTCATGTCATAAGATGGACATTACGCATCTCAGTGTCCATGGAAGAATAAGAGCAAAGGAACGACACACACAACAACATCAACGGAGACACAACTAGATGAGTTTACAAGGAAGTTTGAGAAGGATTTCTCATTGGTTTCTTGCCTTTCTACCAACAGAACTATGATGAGTGCGTGGTTCTTGGGCAATGGTGCATCTCGTCATATGACAGAAGCATGAGAGCTATTTAGAAATTTGATGAAGAGGAACTTAGATGTTCATGTGGAGCTTGATGATGATGCCAAGTATGTAGTGAAGGGAGAGGGAATAGTTATGTTCCAACTTGAGTCAAGAGGTTCGTCGGATGCTTAGGATGTGCTTTACATACTAGGACTGAAGAAGAATTTTCTCTTAGTCTTAGCTATGGAGGACAAGGGTTTTTTCGTTACATTTTAGAGAAGGAAAATACTCATACGTCAAGAGAAAGTTGTCCCAAACACAACAATGGTCATTGGGGTTAGAGAGGTAACTTTATACAGGTTGCAGGGAAATCTTGTTCAGGCTTTGGTATATGACAAAGACAACCTGTGTGTGTTATGGCATATGAGGTTGGTACACCTACACTACAGGGCATTGTCGATTCTGACATGGATTGTTACAAGTCTTCCAAAGTTCAGTATTGAGCAACATGGAGTGTGCAGAGGGTGTGCACTTGGCAAGAATTGCAAGGTTGATTTTTCAAGTAGTAAGAGTAGGTCCAAGGGGATCTTAGATCTTATACATTCAGATGTGAGTGGACTGATGTCAATAGAATTAGTAAAAGGGTTTTCATACTACGTGACATTTATTGGTGGCTTTTCCAGGAAAACTTGGATCTTCTTTATGAATACCAAGGATGAGGTCTTCAGTTAATTTCAGTAGTTTAGAGCTCAAGTGGAGAACTAGATAGGGAAGAAGATCAAGGTCTTGAGGTTAGATAATGGGGGAGAATACATGTCCAATAACTTCAAGTATTTCCACAAGGAGGTAGGGATCGAGAGGGAGCTGACAGTGTCATAATACCATAAGAAAAATGGGGTCCTGGAGAGAAAGAACCAATCCATCATTAATTCTGCCAAGGCTATGATACATGACCAGGAGTTGCCTATGTTTATTTGGGAAGAGGTGTGTAACACGATATTATATGTGTAGAATAAGATTCCTCACATGATATTGGGGGACAAGACTCTGGAGTGAAGCCAAATATAGGACATTTGAGGATCTTTGGTTGTCTAGTCGACATCCATGTGCATGTGGAGAAGAGGACGAAGTTGGAGCCTTTGAGACATAAGGGTATATTTGTGGGGTACAAAGAAACCTCAAAGGTTTACATGATATTCATTCTAACATAGAGGAAGATAGTTGTGAGCAAAGATGTTAAGTTCGAGGAGAACTTGACATCTAGGAGATCTCAGGAGTAATCAACAGTGATGGAGGATGAGGAGCAATGGACTTTGAAGGATGAGCAACAATAGCAGCTCAAACTTCAGGTGGAGAGAAAGAGTAATCCACTTCCAGTCTTGTCAGAAGGCCTAGGTGGTTATTGTAGACATTGAGGGATGTTGGTGAGGCTCCTAGGAGTGTAGTTAGAGAGTGCAGGCCTTCAAGAAAGTTTCCAAACTATATTGCACTTATGAGTAGCATCATTGATGTTAAGCCTTCCAATTTTTAGGAAGCAACAGATCATCAGGTATGACAGGATGACATGGTAGAGGATTACACCTCTATTTAAAGGAAGGATGTTTGGGACATGGTGTCAAGACAAGAGGGGAAGTCAGTTGTGAATTCCATGTGTCTCTAAAAGATCAAGCATGTTGTAGATGGTAACATCAAGAAGTTCAAGGCGAGGTTTGTGGCGAGAGGGTTATCCCAGAAAGAGGGAGCGGACTACAAGGAGACATTTTATTCAGTCGCAAGGTATACTTCTATTTGAGTTGTTATTTATATTGCTTCAGTTATAAGGTGGAGGATACAGTGAATGGATGTGAAAACAACTTTCCTCGACAGGATCATTGAGGAGGAAGTATATATAGAGAAACATCAGGGATTTGAAGTACATGGGAGGGAATCTCATGTGTGTAGGCTTGATAAATCCTTGTACATACTCAAGCAAGTACCCAGGGTGTGGTATTCTAGGATTAACGGATACTTGTAGAGTATGGTCTTTACCAAGAGTGAGGTGAATCCTAACTTGTACTTCATACTTGTTGGGGTTGATCCACTCATATTGGTTCTCTACGTAGACGATTTGTTTCTCATAGGTGCATAAGAGCTTATTGCAGGGTGCAAAGAAGATTTAGATACTAAGTTAGAGATGAAGGACAATGGCTTGATGCATTATTTCTTGGGACTAGAGGTATGGCATGTATAGAGAGAGATCTTCCTTGAACAACGAAAGTATGCAGTTGAGATCTTGAGGATATTCAAGATGGATGACCATAGACCAATGGCTACTCCTATGGTTACCAATCTGAAGAAGGTTATTGGTTTCGATTAAGAGTTGGTGGATCCTAGGATATATAGGCAATTGATATGGTCCTTGATGTATTTGGTCAATACCAGGCCAAATATATGTTTTCTTATGAACACCTTGAGTCAGTTCATGGTGGAGCCAAAGCAGGTGCATTGGATTGCAACGAAGCATGTGCTCATGTACTTGAGAGGTACAATGGAGTATGGATTGAGGTATATTGGAGGAGATGGAGTGGGATTGCAAGGATATATAGACTATATTGGGTAGGGAGTGAAGTAGACAGAAAGAGCACCTCGGGGTGATGCTTCAGCTTGGGATCAATAGAGATTACTTGGTTCAACAGGAAGAAAATTTCGTAGCACTCCTTTTAGCAGAGGCAGAGTATATGGAAATGAGTGTGGCTAGGTGTGAAGCCACTTGGCTTCGTAAATTGATTAATGGTTTATTTGATCAGGAGTTGGAGCCGACGGTGATATACTGTGATAATCAAAGTTGTATAAAACCCTCAAATTCCAATATTCCATGACAGGTCCAAGCATATTGAGATCATATACCACTTCATTCGAGATAGGATATAGAAGGGAGCAATGAAGCTTCAATATATTTCCACAGATGAGAAGGTTGCATATATTCTAACCAAACCATTGGTTAAAGGGAAGTTTTTTTCTTCAGAGACAAAATTGGAGTGCTGCAGAATACCTTAGTCGATAAGAGGGAGTGTTGATGTTTGTAGCATCAGGCGGGTATTTTTGCACAAGTCTAAGTGTCTAGACGTGTGGAAATCCTCCAAAGCCTTCTACATTGAGCCTTTACTTTAATTAAATGAATTATTAAAGTAAAGTGATTTTATTAATTAATTGAGTTATTTAAGGAAGCGCTAAAAGTAATTAGCATTTAATCTTATCCATTTATCTCAAGTGGGGTGAGAAGTAATTTCAACCGTCAATCACTTTGGAGATTAAGGTTAGGTCATAACTCAAGATTATAAAAGCAAGGCTAGGGTGAACGAGGAAGACACTTTACACATTGATCAGAGCAGAAAAGAACTTTTTCCCATAGATTTGGATCACGAAGAACTGTAATTCAAGGAGATCCTGGATAGGTGGAGAAGGACTCCCATCTAGAGATTGGGTCAAGGGGAAGAGAGAACATAGGCAGCCGTAAGTGGGTTTCAACAGAGCAAAGCCACGAGAAAGGGTTGAACCATACAGAGTTTGTCGTACAATCCTTGAGGTCATGTATGCGGGTTTTAGTGGAAACATGCACGTATATGTGGGTTTTCTTAAGGAAAGGTGTACACCTCAAAACATGTGCCAAATATGGGTCGTATGATAGAGTATACTTTGCTAGGTTTGTCTGGAGTTGTATTTCTCTCAGTGGGCCATTATCCCTATTACGGGAGCCCTAATTTTATCATAATAAAATCATCTCAGTACTGATTTTCCCTTTGAGTTTTTTCCAGAGGTATCTACCCCAAAATATTGGTGTTTATGTGTGCATGATTTGGTTTCTAGTATTGCTTCCACTATCTTTATTTGAGTTGAATATTCTAGCAATGTATTTTTGTTTTGTGAGTTGCTAACTTGATTTACAGTAAGGAAATCACTAAATAACAAGATACATAAGAGATGGAGTAGGGATTTCAATATTTGTGTCACTAGTCTAGGGTTTCCTACCTCCATACGACCTCAATGTCATTACTATCACGATGGCCTAGTCAATGCCACATCTACAAACATGACCACAAGATAAGTATCAATTTCCCATGTATCATATAAGTGTGCACAAGAATAATAATATAGCTACATCCTACACTAGTATGTAAACACAACCAAAATAAAAAAATCAATTAATCTTAGGTCCCCATGCTTGGCCCGTGTGTCAAGGGATCTCTAGATCTCCCCTATAATCTTTTCACTCATAATGGAAGTCCTTAATATGTTTTGAGAGCTAGTCCTAGTATGCAAATAAATCATCTTTAAAGGAATTACCTACCACTCCCCCTTCTCCCAACATCATCGACTCACCCCATCATCGCATCTTAGGATCCCTCGATCATACTGCTCTGGTCGTATGGTGCAAGCAAATGGTAGGAATCTTCTCAAAGAAGAATGGACATAGTAGAGTCCCAAAGGTGAAATATCATATGTCCAATAACCTATAGGAGGTTAGCTACCTTTCACTGGTTGTCAATAGAATATGGTCACATCCAAAATAGATTCCATCTAGTACCCTCTATACAATCATCATTCAATAACCAAACACTTGGTGTGGTCCTTGTGATCCCACAACTCACATTATTGCTGCTACAACCTGAGTCTACAAACTTGTAATATCTCTAATTTGGATCACCCCATCACAAGTATTCTATCCATTTGTGTAGTCTCACTCAATAAAGTCATCTAATTTCCTCCCTTGAGGCATCACTGGTAGTATGTCCTTGCCTACCCCGTACATGGGTATTCCTATGGGGAAGTAATTGTGAACAAGGGTGAGCTCTATACGCTTTCCTTGCAGTGTAAATACTTGATTTGGATTTATGAACATAACAAAATGAAAACAAATATTTATAATAGTAACACAAAGACACAATAAATAAAAAAATAGAGATGCAATAAAACTTTAATTCTATTAAATAATAAGTATGCTAAAGACTATAAAATGCAGACTAAAAACAAGCTTGCTAGAATGGTGGCAACTTATCTCTGAGAAGAAATGTGACAGCTATGCTCATTCGCAAGAAGATGATTACAATGAGGCTTTTAAGGCCTTTTTAAAATAAACATGAAGGTCAAAACCCTAGACATACAAAAACCTAACCCTAGGAGATGAAGCACCAAAAGTCATGTGGGCCCCATTGGGGTAAGTTAGTACATCAACTTCCCGGGGTCTTAACTTTTGCATACAATCTCCGTTTAGGGAGCACAATAACTTGTTGGAAAGGTCTTGATGAGGATATTCATTTAGGGGACTTAAAGAGAGCCTTTAAATTTATTTCAGGTACTCGATCGTGAAAAAACATCGTTTAGGCCCTCAAAATGGCCCCAGAAGTTTGGGACCCGAAAAACTGCTAAAAATAGTAAGTTGCCAAAACATTGTTTTGAGAAAGTTGGAATAGGTGGGTGGCCATCGATATCCTCCTATATCAATACTCCATCCTTATAAATCAATGATATACATTGCGTTTAGATCCCCCATTAGATGAGGAATTTTTTGTTGAATTTGGCCCCGGGTGAGCCACTTGCCTTGGTACAGGAGTTGCCCTGCTTTAACAACCTGATAAAGCTAGATCCTTTGTCAGCGAGTGACCTTGACCTGTGTGTCCATGATTTGATCAATGGATTTTTATTCCATGCAGTCGGGGTTGAGCTTTGTTGGTGTCAATTGTTATACTATCTCTGAGGTGTCCAATAATGGTGGAAAATAACATCGAAGGAGGTCCACATTCAACACTAGGTGCAAGCCAAGGAAGGGGAGAAGATTGAGCTCAAAATAATTGTCACCCATATCCTTGGTGATGGTGTAAGGTACATAATGGAGTGGATGTAGCTTCCGACGAGGCTCGGTAAGGCATTCTCTCTGCAAGTGCAACCAAACTTTGTCTCCCACCTGAAACTGGTGTGGCACCCGATGTTGATCATGGCGATGCTTGTATTTGGCATAGGGCTTCTATAAAATGTCATGAACCTGTTGGAAGATGTGTTGGATCCGCTCAATGAACCTAGTGGATTTTTCAGTTTTAGTTGGAACATGCGACGAGTCTACCTGGCTAGAGGCAAGGGGTAGCACCACATCCATGGGACCCAATGGTTGAAATCCCAACCCCACTTGAAAGGGATTGTGGTCGTTTGAGCTATGTATGACTCTATTGTAATTGTGTTGAACATAGGGAAGACTCTCATCCCAGGTTTGGGGTTGTTTGGAATTGTACATGCGTAGGATGTGCATGATCATCCGATTGACGACCTCGGTTTGGCCATCCATCAGGGGGTGGAAGGCAATGGATTTGGTGAGCTTGGTGTTCAGCAGTGATTAGAAGCTTGGCCAGAATGTGTTGGGGAACCGATTATCCCAATCTGAGATAATGTTTGTGGGATCCCAAAGTATACCCACACTAATTCAAATAAGAGCTTGGCAATGGCCTCTGTTGCGATGCTCTTCTTGTAGGCGGTCATAATCGCCATCTTGGAAAAATGATCAACAACCACAAAAACACAGTCATTTCCTTGCTTGGTGTATGGAAGGCTCGACATGTAGTCCATTGAGATGGATTCCTAGGGCATGTCAAGAGTAGGCAGAGGATTGTACAGGCCTTGTTTCTCAGTGGTCGGTTTGGTAATAACGTAGGCAGTTCAAGACTGGATATACTTGTTGACATCCTGTCGAAGTTTCGGCCAATAGAAATGTCGTTGTAGCACTGTCACTATATTTTCCACGTCAAAGTGTCCTACCACTCAACTGTAGTGGACTTCCCAAATCAACTTCGCTCACTCACTTGATGGAACACAAAGATTTCCTAGATGGCACAACAACTCGTCTCGAAGATGGAAATTAGTGACAGTTGTGTTTGCACCCAACATCTGGTAGGTGTTGGCGAAGTCAATATCTGTCTCATAGAGGTGGGGCATATGAAGGTCTCATGGTCGCAAGAGTTTAGCACTATGGTTAGTACTGCATCTAAAGGTCGGCTAAGGAAATCATCGAATCGGTTGGTACTTTCTATTTTATACTTGATATTGAGGTGGAACTGATGCAAATATGTGAACCACTTCTGATGGTGTTCATTCTGCAATTTGCCTTGTGTCTACATGAATTGCAATGACTTATGATCAATGTGGATGATTGTCTCCTTCTCGAGAATGTAATGCCCCCAGTGGCGACAGGCTTGCACAATGGAGTACATTTCTTTGTCGTAAGTAGGGTACTTACGGATGACATATGATAATGTCTCACTGTGATATTCCACGGGGTGGTTGTGTTGAGTGAGGAATGTGCCCATAGCATAGTCTGAAGCATTTGTCTTGATCTCAAAGGAATGTTTCAGGTGAGGTAATGAAAACACTGGGGTTGAGCACAAGTGTCACTTCATATCATCCAACGCTTTATGTTGGGACATGCCCCACACAATTGTTTCCTTACCACCACCCCTAGTTATTTGGCAGAGGGCCCATGCAATATGGGAGAATCCCAACATGAACCTACGATAGAAATTGGCAAGGCCTAAGAAGCTGCGAAGCTCAATGAGCATGGTTGGGGTTGGCCAATCACGAATTACTTGGAAATTGGTTGGATAAACATGCACACCATGCGCATCAATAATGTATCCTAGGTACTAGATCATGTCCATGCCAAAGGAGCATTTTTCCAAGTTGGCATATAGCTTGTGCTGCCACATAGTGCGTAGAACCTGTTGAATATGATGCAAGTGTTCTGCCCAAGACTTGTTGTAGATGAGGATGTCATCCAGATACACCACCACAAAATAATGAGTGAAAGGCCGCAATATATTATCCATCATCCTCATGAAATATGTTGGGGCATTTGTCAAACCAAAGGGCATGACCAACCATTCAAAAAGACCTTCTTTTGACTTGAAGGCAGTTTTACATACATCTGTGTGCTCTATTGGGACCTGATGGTAGCCAAACTTTAGATCAATCTTACTGAAGTATTTGTCCCCCTTGAGTTGATAAAGGAGATCGTCAATTCAGGGAATCAGGTACCAATTCATGACTGTGATTTTATTTAGGGCTCGGTAATCAATGAAGAGTCGCCAAGTCCCATCTTTCTTCTGCACCAGCACAAATGGGCTTCCAAAAGGTGATGAGTTGGGTCAGATGTGCCCCTTGTGGAGCAATTATTGGATCTAACGCTTGATCTCCTCATTTTCTAGCAGAGAGTAGTGATAGACTAGCCCATTGGGCAGCGGTGCACCGGGGCTCAAATTGATGGGATGCTTGACTTGACAGTGTAGAGGTACTCCAATAGGTGATGAGAATGTGTCTTTGTATTCTTCCACAACCTTATCCACTTGATTCTACTACGTGGAAAGGTTAGTCACAAAGGCCATGGATATGGCTACAACCTTTCTCTCGGTCTGAGAGCGAATCATGAAGAAGACAAACTTTCCGATCTAAGAAATGACCTTCCTGCATTACTTGGTAGAGATCAAGGAAATAGCACTGGGAGGGACTACCTCGAGTATCCTGTACAATTTCTTGTTCAAAGTAATAATAACACTGCGAGGCCTAGACTCATATACAACATGATGTTTCCGTAAATAAGGTTGTCCCAAAAGAACATCACAAACTTTAAGGGGAGAAAAATCACACAATACCTCATATTTGAATGCCTTGATGACGTACGACATGCATGTTGGTTGTGGAGCCTGATTATATTCCTGATTCAGAGGTCTTTGTTTTTAGTCATGTTTATACCCCATGAAGACTTTACACCCCAGAAGAATGCACACTCCTCCAGAAGAACGTATATTGTAATTTCATAGTAAATCTGGACCGTTCATTATAAGGTCGTAGATCTGACAGTAGAAGTTATGTTAGGGTTTTTTGCCCTAGAAGACAACCCTATTTTATGAGGGAAATGTATTTCAGCTATGTATTATTGCGAATATTGTATTTTGAGAGAGGAGAATGTGAGAGAAAGAAGAGGAAGTTACAAGGTGTGTGTTGTAGGTTGTATCCCTTCATTTGTTGGATAATAATAAAAGAAGGACCTGGCAATTTCTCTGGTGGACGTAGTCCACACTGGGTGAACCATGTAAACCTATGTATCCATTGTATTGTGTATCTTTTGTGTTATATTTCCGCATTTGTTTTTATTTTATTGCTTCGCGATCCTGTTTTTCTAACAATTGGTATCAGAGCGAAAGGAAACTCGCAGGAAAAGAGGGTTCCTGGTTCGAGTGGGAGCAATGGAGGAAGATGGAAAGTTTAGGTTCGAGAAATTTAAAGGCTAAAACTACCAGTTATGGAAGATGCAGATGGAAGATTATTTATATCAGAAGGATCTATTCCTACCATTGGGTGGAATAACAAAGAATTCGACGGCCATGAAGGACGAAGAATGGTAGGTTCTTGACAGAAAGGCACTAGGAACGATACGGTTGAGCCTAGAAGTGTCGGTGGCTTTCAATATTTCTAAAGAAAAGACGATGAAGGAGATGACAGATGCATTGGCTAAACTGTATGAAAAACCCTCGACGTCCAATAAGGTATTTCTAATGAAGAGATTATTTAATATGAAGATGTGAGAAGGTGGGTCTGTTGCATATCATTTAAATGAATTTAATATAGTTACTAATTAGATAAGTTTTGTAAAAGTGGACTTTGATGATGAGGTTAGGGCTCTTCTAATCCTGTTCTCATTGCCAAAAAATTGGAATGGCTTGGTCATGGTTGTAAGTAACTCTGTCTTTGGTTCAAACACTCTAAAATTTGATGATGTTGTTGGTGTTATCCTTAGCGAGAAAATGCGACAAAAAAGCTCAGGTGAGACATCGGATAATAAATTAAACATGGAGAATATGGGAAGACAAAAGGATAAAGGAAAGGGCTTAGGGAACCGTGGAAATTATAGGAAGGTCAGATCCAAATTCAGATTGGGAAATATAGAGTGTTGGAATTGTGGGAAGAAAGGACATATGGAGAAAGACTGCAGAGCTCCAAAGAAACAAAGAGATGGACAGTAGGAGAAAAATCATGAAGCAAATGTAATAGGTGATGTGTTACAAGATGCTTTGATTATTTCTATAGATAATATTTTTAATTCTTGGGTAGTGTATTCATGGGCTTTATTTCATGCCACACCCCATAGGAAACATTTTCTAGATTATGTTCAAGGTGATTTTGGACAGGTTCATTTGGGTGATGATGCACCATGCAAAATTGTTGGAATGGGAAAGGTAAAAATAAAGCAAAGGGATGGAAACCAATGCTGGTTGAAAGAGGTAAGACATGTTCCAGATCTAAGGAAAAATCTAATTTCAACAAGGCAGTTGGCAAGTGAAGGTTGTATATCCATATTTATAGATAAGGTGTGGAAGGTCACCAAAGGATCATTAGTGATAACAAAAGGAGAGAAGGTAGGTACATTGTATTTTTGTACTGGTAATACTGACTTTTCTATATCTTTAGCTTCTACATGAGTGGATACAACATTGTGGCATCATAGGCTTGGACACATGAGTGAGAAGGGGATGCAAATACTTCACAAAAAAAAATTGTTGCCCGATCTTAAACAAATTGATTTGGATTTCTGTGCACATTGTGTTTATGGAAAACAGAAGAGAGTTAGATTTCTTAGAGCCGAAAAAGAAAATAAGAGTGAAAGGTTAGATATTGTGCATACAGATGTATGGGGACCATCTCATGTATCATATCTCGGTGGCTCTCGTTATTGTGTTACTTTTATTGATGATGCAACTAGAAAAACTTGGGTTTATTGCATTCGATAAAAATCTGATGTTTTTTATACTTTTAAAAAATGGAAAGCTTTGGTTGAGAATGAGATAGGAAAAAGGTTCAAGTGTCTGAGATCAGACAATGGAGGTGAATATTGCAGCAAGGAATTTGATGACTACTATTCATACCATGGGATTCGTAGAGAGAAGATAGTTCTAGTAAAACCAAAAGAAAATGGCATGTCAGAAACGATGAACATGACAATCATGGAGCGTGCAAGGAGTATGAGATTACATGTTGGTTCGCCCTTATAGTTATGGGAAGATGTTGTAGATATTGTTGTTTACTTAATAAACATAGGACCTTCAATCTCTTTGGATGGTATAATTCTAGAGGAGGCATGGATAGGTAAAAAGGTAAACAATTATTTTTTAAAGACTTCTGGTTGTGAAGCATTTGTCCATATTGATAAAGAAAATAGAACAAAGCTTGAGGCAAAATCCAAGAAGTGTACCTTTATTGGATACGGTGTTAATAATTCTAGTTATCTCTTATGGGATTATGAAAATCACAAAATCATTAGGAGTAGAGATGTTGTATTCAATGAGAAGGTCATGTACAAAGATCAGTTGCAAGGAAAGACACAAGAAAAAGAAAAACCAAAATACACAATGCTTGATGAGATCACTGAAAAAGAAATTCCAAAGGTACCAAAAAATCAAAATGTACAACAACAGGAGCAACGGGTACCTCAAACTCATGCAAGTGTTGTTAGAATATCTATCAGGTTAAGTGGACCCCCTGAACGATATTCTCCTTCATTGTATTAATTATTGTTGACTGATTCTAGTGAACCAAAATGTTATGTAAAGGCAATGCAGGTAGGCACTAAAAATAAGTGGGAGTAAGGAATGAATTAGGAAATTGATTCCCTGATAAATAACCAGAATTGGGATTTGGTTCAGTTGCTTGCAGGAAAAAGAGCATTACAAAATAAATGAGTTTACAAGTTGAAGGAAGAAGATGGAGGCAAAAAGTGGTACAAGGCTAGACTTGTTGTAAAGGGGTTTGCACAAAAGAAAGGTATAGATTTTGATGAAATATTTTCTCTTGTTGTTAAAATGACTTCAATTAGGACTATTTTAAGTCTTGTGGCAGTGGACGATTTACATCTTGAACAGTTAGATGTAAAAACAACTTTTCTCCATGGGGATTTGGAGGAAGAGATTTATATGCAACAACCACAAGGGTATGAGGTCAAAGGGAAGGAAAATTGGTATGCATGTTGAATAAGAGCTTGTATGGCCTAAAGCAAGCTCCAAGGCAGTGGTATTTGAAGTTTGACAGGTTTATGACAGAACAAGGTTATAATAGATGTCATTCTAATCACTGTGTTTATTTTAAAA
>JZKD02S2429762.1:325665-336358 GCA_000966675.3 Picea glauca
ATTAAGTATGTTCTCATTCTAATCTTCCAGAAGGCAAAATTTGTTCCATAAAACAGAGGGGGCTTAGAGGCTGAAGTCCCTTCATGACTTGTCATGTTTAAGCTTACAGATCTACTTTTGAATAAAAGGAACCCGCTCTGATACCAATTGTTGAAATTAATAATACAACTGAGAGGGGGGGGTGAATCAGTTGTCTTTGAGCTTAAACAATTTTAAGTCTATTAATATATTCTTAATCTTTCTTCAAGTGATCATCAACATTATACAGCATATGGATAGTAAAAGTAAAAATCATTAGTCACACATAAGGTATACACAGGGACACATTTTCACGAGGAAACCCATAATGGGAGAAAACCTCTTATTCTTCGAAATGATAGGCAGTCTTTTAAGTTCTGTACATCATCTTTAACTGAGCACCAACTCAATGTGAGGTTGCTACCTCTGTTTTACAAGCTGCAACTTGTCTGAGAGCACTAACTCTTTGGTTTCTCTAGCACCCACTAGAAGGAAGCACCAACTCCCTATATGTTCCAGCACCAACTGGATGGAAGCACCAACTTCCAATTACACAGGCTCCAACCTGTATAACAGAGAACACTTGTTCTCCCTTGCACCACCCTGCCACCCTGGTTTCTCTGGCTGCAACTAGATGGAAGCTACAAATTCCTGTGTTCAAGCTCTCACTTGAACCTCTGAGGACAACAGTCCTCCCGAGCACCTCCCAACCTCCCTAGAACATAAATGAACATATAAACATTTAACTACATATATACATCAATTCTTATCAATATTTCTTTGTTCTGTACATCTGGTCATCTTCTAACTGTTCTGCAATTCATTTATTCCTCTGTCTGTTTAGCAGGTCTGCTCTGCATCAACTTGTTCTGTCATTCTGCTCTTCTTCAACTTGTTCTGTTATTCTGCTATGCGTTTCATCTCACACTGCACATCTGCTCAATCTCATACTCTGCATCCTCTCATTTTCCTTTTCTTATGGTTTCATTCTTTTCTCATACAAAACAACCAACCACACACAGTCTGTCTCATTTTCTTTTATACACCCCTCCACGGAGGTTGCACTTCGCATTTCCATAGGCAAAAGAAAGACAATTGTCCGAGCAACTAAAACGCCAACAGATTCACAATCATGAATCCGTTTCACTAATAGATTCATAACTGAGGGGTTATTTGAGAGAGAACAATAACCTTCCAATCATATTCCAATTTATTTGCTCCATTGGATGAACTTTATTGATATTGCCTTTAAATCGGGTTTCGGCATTTCGGCAATCCTGTGCTGAGTGTCTCGACACTTCATTTCACGATCTCCGAAGTTTCGATACATAAATTTTCTGTACTAGCTCCTTCCCCAATATGACTATGGTCACAACCAAGCGCTTATGCAAAAGAAATCGCTTTCGCAATTTCTCATTTCGTGAATTTCAACACTATGCTTCGTTGACCCCAAGTCAGCGAAATTTCGATCACTTGCCACATGTCCTATGATTTGATGGTCCAGATGTGATCTTGATTCAATGGCTACGATTGAATCGTGATTTCGGGATTTTGGCATTCTTGTTGCATTGGGTTCTTTGCCTCTCCATGTTGCGATTCGCGAAACTCCGATATGGAGTTTGATCAACGGTCCAAATCTGATCTCTATTCAACGGCTACGATTAAATCGTGATTTCGCATATCGCAAAATCGGCATTCTTGTTGCATTATTTCTTTGACATCTCCAACACGTGATTCTCGAAACCCCGACATGGACTGGAATCAACGGTCCAGATTCAACCTTGATTTGACGGCTCAGATTAAGTCGCGATTTCGCGATTCTTGATGTTAATATTTGTTTACCTCTTCAACTCTCAATCCACGAAACTACGACATGGACTGAGATCAACGGTCCAGATTCAATCTTGATCTGATGGCTCAGATTAAGTCGTGATTTTTCATATCGCGATTACGCCCGCTTCTCCTTGTACCTTAAAGGACGTGCGGGTTCTTCTTGATCCAACGATAGTCGGATCCTGCGCTTGGATCTAACGCATGAGATTTTTCCTCCTCTTCAAGGATCTCTTCTTGTCTACATTCAGATCTGATGACCCTCGTTCTTTCGGGAATTTTGAATGGATCCAACGATCAGAAATGCTTCTCAAGATTTACGGGCCTTCGATCATTCGATCAACCTGAACTTATCTTCTGGTTGCCTAGTTGCGTTGCCTTCGATCATTCAATCTTCCTGAACTTATCTTCTGTTTGCCTGTCTGTTACAAACTTCCTGTACTCATGCCATCAATCCTTTGTACATTCTTCCTGTACTTATGCTACTTGCCATCAATGACAAGCATTCGATGTTTATTAAATATTTTCCATTCGCTGTCTGTTAAATATTTGCCAACACATTTTGTATACAAGTCATCATAACTTCCAACATGGTAGTATTGTTCCGTAATAACATCCTTGAAGGAACCCCAAGTGGGTGCAACTACAAATAATGTGGATCCCTCTATTTCATTTTTCTCACAGAAAGTCTCCCAACAATCTTCAACACGGGGGACAGCCTTGAGGAGCGCAAATGTAATATTTTCTTTATCGGAAAAGTTGTGGACAAAAAAATACCCTTCAAGAAGGTTTAACCATTTATATACGGTATTCGCATCTATTTGACCTTCAAATATAGGAATATCAAAATTGATCTGTACCTTGAAGGGGGCGACGCCTCCGTTTGAGGTGGATGCATTGCTTGTCGGCAACCATTGAAGGATTTGTGCAAAGTTATCCATTATCTTGTTCCTCTGTCGCTCAAGGGCTTCCTCGAGCAACATTTTGAAAGGATATCTTATCCCATCGTATTCGTTTTCGCCTACCGTGAATGGTTTCTTGGGCGTATGAGAGTAGTTGTCCTCAAGAGAAACAAGCTTGAGACCCAACTCTCTATACCCTAACCACGCCGGGGACATGCACTAAAAAATGACAAGGAACAGATTGCTCTAATACCACTAATCCAGATTTATGAGCGGAACGAAATGAAAACATAGATTTATAATATTAACACAGAGACACCGTGAAAAATAACAGAGATACAGTAAACCATTACTTCTATTAAATAAGAAATATGCTGAAAACTATAAAATGCAGACTGAAAACAAACTTGCTAGAATGGTGGCAGCTTATCTCTGAGAAGAGATGTGACGGCTACACTCATTCATAAGAAGATGAGTACAATGAGGTTGTAAATGCCTTTTTACAATAAATATGAATTCCAAAACCCTAGACATCCAAAAACCTAACCCTAGGATTTGAAGCGCCAAAAGTCATGTTGGGGTAAATTAGTACATCAACATCCCGGGGTCGTAACTTTTGCATACGATCTTCATTTAGGGTGCACGATAGCTCGTTTGAAAGGTCTTGACGAGGAACTTCATTTAGGGTGATCAATCAGAGCATTTGCCTATCATTGAGGTGCCCGGTCATGAAAAAAACGTCGTTTAGGCCCTCAAAATGGCCCCAGAAGTTTGGGACCCGAAAAACTACTAAAAATAGTAAGTTGCCAAAAAACTGTTTTGAGCCAGTTGGAACAGGTGGGTCGACACCGAGATCCTCCTGGATCAATACTTCAACATCTGCATTCCAAAACTCAATAATGTGTGACAAGTGTCTAGCATCAACACACATCAAAGGGTTATCTGGAGTTTGAGTAACACTTATGTAATTAGTTGTCTCTGTATTGCCCAATTCTTACCGATATTGGAATAAGGGTCTCAAAGTACCTCTCTTACCATTTCAATATCATCATGTATCCTTGCGCATCAAGCCAATCTGTTGAAATAATGTAACTGCAGAGAGTATTTGGATTATTATTGATGTATTATTCAGTAGACCAATACCCTTTTGCGGATTGGTCAAAACATAATTGTAATTGGAAAAATAAGAAGTCAGACCCAGAATATATATTAAAGGTGTGTAACACCTGATATTTTGGCCTTAGGCAATTATAACTTCGATTTTTCTCATTATAGTAATTCATTGCTTAGTAACTATTTGGACTCGGTGAAACTGATATAGACATGTGAGAGGTGTACGTCTAGACTTATTTGTAAAATCCATGGCCCTTTAAATCCCATGAAAAAAAAATCCCAAATACAGCAAGAATTCAGATCAATCAACCTCTATAATCTCTCTTAAATTTCTTCAAACAAATATGCGTCAGTATAATTTACTGATCTTGCACCTTGTTAGCCGCAATATGGCTATTGTGCAGCTCAATGGCTTCTTTGATGTTCCTTATGCAACTTCTTTGCGGACAATTTCGTATAGGAACTTGTATTCATAGTTACAATACCCACAACCAATGGCGGAAGAGTATGGATAATTGCCCTAGGACTACCAAAATTCTATCTTTAAGATCCACAACCAATGGTGGAAGAGTGTTATTACACTTACTGAAACTATATGGATAAACTATATCTAGCCATACATAACGAAAATTTACCACAAATAACCTAGATTCAATTTCGTCTGTGTAAAATTCGTACTGAGTACCACAACTAGCTAAAGTCTATTTTGGCCAGGGTTGACTCAAAGCTTATATAGTGTACTCTAACTTAATATCCATTTTTAAAAATTGGGAGTTTCTATTTAAAAAGCTGCACATATCAATTCTATTGAAGTTGAAACAAATAATATCCTTGCTACGAATGTTTACCTGAATATTTCCGCCAATATCTGATCTTATAACGGCCATGGAAGGTTCGAGTTTATCTGCAACACATATTTTTTTCTTTTGTTGTTTAAAATCCCTATTAGGGGAAGTAATAAATTCGTAAGCAATAAATCAAGGATCCACTTACGGAGAAGAAGAAAATATATGACAATATAATGGTGTAGTAAGGAAATAAATCCACCACATTGAATAGACTCAGCTTCCTCTTCCTCTCTGATCCCATCTTCACAACCCCAACTGGAAAGTATCTGATGTCATTCTGGTACTTGTCATCATTCTGAAAGGTGGTTGTGAAGGTCTATGATAGCTTGTTAATATACATATTTTGGGCATCATGGGAGAATGTGTCTTGGACCCATTTGACGCACCTGAGCCAGGGTAGTAGAGGATAATCCCCAACATAATTGGAAATCTCCTCAAACATTTGTCTCCATTTTTTTTGAATGCCTGTGTGATCATTGTCCAAACCAAATCCTCAGATCGGATGATCGACTTTCACATTCTTCACCTCCATTCTTCACCTCCATGCTTCACAACTCCTCTTCTGATATGTTTATTCAATACTCCACTTCCGATGCCTGGTATAACCTCCCAGTCCACGTGATTTGTTGTCCAAGTGGGTTTTGACCCCCTTTAATACAGAAACTTGGCCCAACATAACCCACAACATAACCTTGATAGCAACATAGAATTCACGGTCTCATTCAAAATATTTTAAGGTTGGGACAAATGAGTAAAACATGTATTATTTCTGCAAATCTATAGCGGTTGAAGGTCTAAATATGGAAAAACCAAAGCAACTGACCACAAAATTCACAGATGGGAGGAGAAAGGAAGATATAGTGAGAGTGATTTGTTTTGGAAGGTTTGTTGCATAGGCGTATTCTTGTTTTACTTCGGCGTGCCTGTGTGTCTCGACTTGTGCTATTCCACAATGGAGTGGAAGAGACTGGGAAAAGGTAATCATGGAGGTTCTCTGATGGCCTCTACAATGGACTATAAGAAACTTGGTAGTGTTTTCATGAGTAGGAGGACTACAATGTTTTCCTCTACATTTAGCAAAGTCTATATTTGGTTCTTGTTAGTTAATCTACGAGGCATTATCCCTCATTTGTTGAGAATTCCTCCAAAAGAAACCCGAGTTTCCTTACCCATAATCTCCATAACTATAACTAATAGAGTTGTCATAACTACGTTGGACAACTCCATTTTGTCTCACATCTATCTTGAGTTAATTGATGTTTTTCCTTGATATGCGAAGCAAATTCATATCCCTGGCAAACTCAAGGCCAACATGATTGATCTGAAGACGTCTCGGTCCACAAATAGAAAGGATGGACCAACAAATGCTCCAAAATCTTGCAGAAACACTACAGTTTCCAATGTTCCCATGAAGAGAAATGATACGTCGCTTATTGGGTATGATCAGATATCCATGAATTCAAGGGAGGCGATGGACACTAATGCACAACTTCCAAGGCCTCCATTATGGTTTTACCTCTTCCACATGACTCATTGGTCAATGCATAGGTATATATAGGATGAGTTAAATATCATCTATCCTATTCTCGATTGGACCTGGCATACAATCCTATCCACATACTTTTTGGTTGTCTAACTCAAGAAGACCTCAAGGTACCACTATTGGAGAACTATCAACACAATTGAAAATTGATTGGACTTGTGAAGACCTCAGCGCATCCACTATTAGAGAACCATCAATACAGTTGAAAATTGATTGGACTTGTGAGGTAAACAGTAGGGTCCACAATATCCCAACATAAATATGATAAACTTAGAGCCAATACCATTATGTAATATTGAATCCACGTGATGCTTCTGAAAGGCTATTCCCTCGTATATCTTCTTATTCCCTCATATATCTTCTTAATCTTTGAGCTATCTTCTTTAACTCCATAACCGATATTACTATCAATGGATATATTTATGTAAATTACTTGAAGTATACTCTAACACATATCAAAAGGGACATGTGTTTAATCAATAAGTATTGAATGAATAATAATCTTTCATAAATTTGTACATCTCATAGCTTCTACAAACCTTTCATTGACTTTTGTGTCATTCTTATGCTTCTATCAAGATGACATTACTTTAACAAAAACAAGTTATGATATTGAAATCAATTGAAAATAAATAAATAAATTATTTAGCTTCTACACACCTTTCATTTACTTTTGTGTCATTCTTATGCTTCTATCAAGATGACATTACTTTAACAAAAACAAGTTATGATATTGAAATCAATTGAAAATAAATAAATAAATTATTTTGTTATAGGTATACTTATTTTTTATTGCTCATTATTACATTTATTCCTCATCAAAATTGTTTATATTATTTGAGAGTAGCATTGATAGTTGATCTTAGAAGGATAAGATGTTTAAAGATTCAAAATTGTTTATATTGTTTGAGAGTAGCATTGATAGTTGATCTTAGAAGGGATAAGATGTTTAAAGATTAAACATTTCAGATATTCTTATTATAATATTTGTATAAAGTTATCATGAAATTATAATTTTGATAATAATAATAATAATAATAATAAATAAATTTGTATTTGTATTTTTCCATAAAATTTTATTAAAATATTATAAAACCTTCTTTAAATAAGGTTTCCTTAAAATTTATATGAAAAATTTAATCAAAGAAATGTTTTAAAATATCAAAGACCAATTCAATAATTATATTTAAATAACAATAATAATAACACAAATACATATAAAAAGAAAAAGAAAAATGTTTGTACAAGGAATTGCAAAATTTTATTCCAATTTCATATACATTTTATGGACATATTTATTCTAATATGATTTAATAAATAATAATAATAATAATAATAGTGAAGAGAAAAGAAAAGTGTGGGTATAATTTAATTATAACAATTTTTAAACAAGGATTTGGAGAACAACAAATAAATGTTTTCAATTTTAAGCTAGTGAGTTATATATATAGCACAGGCCTTGTCTAGTTGTCTAGTTACGTTATTATGGAAATAATGTGGCATTGAGAGTACAAGTCCATCACGTCATAATAAAGAAACCCACTTAAACCCCCAATTCAAAAATTGTTGACATGGGAAACATTGTGGTCGTCCTCCACCTTTTATGTGAGTGGAAGGCCCATAACAAACTTAATTTAATTTCAGATGAAAACATAGTCATAAGCATGGTCTTTATTGATCATAAGGGAGAATCTAACCTTAGCTAAGAATGAAAGACGCATCATTATTACAATAAAGATATTGACCACTTACAAGTTAGCAAGAGGTTGGTTTTGTGACGAACATTGAATTTTAAACTATCCATAATATTTATGATTATGAGCCAAAACTAATGATGTGTTCTACTCTTAATCCTTCTAAATTATATGATGTGTGCATGAGAATATCTATGAATTTTCTAGTGATATTTACTCTCCTGAGTGGGAAAGCCTTGACCCTAGAGAAAGTGTGGTGCCAAGTTACCATAGTAGTAGTTGTGGATTATCTTTAATCAACTATCTAGGTTAGTACATGGTGATACGATATACTGTAAGTAGGCCTATGTTGTGAACCTAGAACTCGAGTTTAGAATGATAAATGAAATATTGTGACAAAATGTTTATTTATATCATAATGTCTGATAGGGGTATATTGACGAGTTTCTACCGATCAATGTGATGTTAAGTAAACTCTTTCTTAATTGTTGAATTACTTGATCTTACCATAATAGTGGAGTTCATGTATATCTTGTGAAGGGTTGGTAACACTAATAAGATGAGTGATGAGTGTCTTTGTTAATGTTTTTTTTTACAAGAACGGGTATGGATTTCTATTAGAGTTTGGCCAAAATGCCTTTCACCGATTACAATAGGTCAGGCGTAGCCCTTAAACTTTCTTCTACTAACTGATCATAGACCTCAAAATTCGGGAATCCATAGATTTTGCTCGAGACTATCGATTCTATCTCCGTTATTTTCCCTATCTTAAATAGGCAAACAAACTGGTTCAGTAAAATGCAAAAAAACATAGCAAAAGTTAAGGTATGGAGTCCCACTCCTCACTCCCTTCTGTCAAGAGGAAGCCTGCGGGAAGTGGAACTGCCCTGTTGGCTTCCAAATCGGCCTCCTTATTATTTTCCCTCAGAACATGAAGAAAGGATGCGGTCCGGAGAGATTTCACCAGGATTCTGATTCTTGAAATCACTCTTGCCAATCTGATATCTGCTGGAAAGGAATCCTCCACTAAGACTTTGATAACGGACTGAGAGTCTCCAATGATACTGATATCTGAAAAACCATTAGCCTTTTCTTGCTTGAGACCTTGCAGAAGTGCCAAGGCCTGAACTTGCATGCTAGTAGACTGCCCTAATCCCCAAGCGAACTTTGCCACAATTATGCCCTCTTTATTTTTTATAATTCCTCCTGCCCCAGCCAATCCGGGGTTGCCTTTCGCTGCCCCATCGAAAAACAAGGAGCATCTGGAATGCCTGAGGAGCAGATCAGAAAGGTCATTCTCCTTTCCTCTAAATTGCCACTCTTTTATAATCTTATGCTGCCTTGTGTCACCAGAAAATTGAAGGTTCAACAAGGCACCCCAATCTAAATCTTGCTGGCTTAGATTCGAGTCTGGAAAATGTTCCCCCAGACTTTCTTTCCAGAGACTTCTAATTTTAATGATGATGAACTGCGAGTTGAAGCTTGCATCTATGAAAACTCTTCTATTGCGCTCAAGCCAAATTTGCCAGCAAAAAAATTTCGGCAAGGAGAGCCATGCATCTTTAAACTTTTCATTCTTTGGGAGCATTTCTGGATAGAGATTTTGCCAATTTGCAAACAGATCTGTGATAAACATGGGTAAGATAAATTCGATTTTCCAATAGCTCAATAGACCTTGCCAGATTTCTCTTGAAAATTTGCAGTCTAGAATGATGTGTTGGGCGTTCTCCTCACTGTCACAGCATAAATGGCAGCGAGAGGGACCTTGAAACCCTTTCTTCTTCAATCTGTCAGCTGTTAAAATCCCTTTGTGACATAGCAGCCAACAAAAGGAGTCAACCTTTGGCATGGATTTGGAGTTCCATAGCCCTTTCCAAACAACAGGATCAGGAGGGACGTGAGGACGAAATTGGAGGATTTTATATCCCTGCACAACTGTGTACAGTCCTGGGGTGGCTCCCCAACCGCGCGCATCCTTCTTTCCCACATGCAGAGGAGCCTTACCATTTAGCAGAGACAGGATGAGATCCCGAGCGTGAGTCAGCTCTGGAGGAATGGGTGGAAGTCTCCAACGCAGCCAAGTACTGCATGTCCACTCGGAGATGTCCCAAAGAGTTATATAACCTGCGTTGTTCAGCCACAAACGAAGCACGTGCAGGGAGCAGTGAGACGATAGGGGAGGATACATCATGATACAGTCGTCCCATATCCTAATTTCTTTGTCGTTGCCTGAAATCCAATATGCTTTGTCTCTGATCAAAGGGGCTGCTTTGTGGTAGAGTTTGATTAGTTGCGAGCCTGTAGTGGGCAGAGAGGAGTCCAAGCATCTCTTCCTCTTCCCCCTGAAGTATTTCCTCCATAGAGCTCTTTGCGCCCAACCTGGGTGTGGTCCAATGATCCTCCAGAAGATCTTGGCTCCCATGGCTATGTTTTGGAGGCTGAGATCTTTGAAATTGAGGCCTCCTTCAATCTGAGGCTTGCAAATTTTCTCCCAACTTACCAAGGGGATTTTCCTGTCATTATGATTTCCCCCTTTCCAGAAGAACTTACGAATGAAGGCTTCCATTTTTTTGATAATGCCAACAGGTGCAAGAAAAACAGAGAATTGAAAGATGGGGAGGCTACTAAGGACGGATTTGATGAGGACAGTCTTGCCGGCAAGGTTTAGCCAAGAGAAACCCCAGGCTTGAATTTTGGCCTTAAATTTGTCCAACAGAGGAATCCAATCTCTGCTGTAAGCCAGTT